>JANTPM010000245.1:30029160-30049247 GCA_025434745.1 Erythroxylum divaricatum | reverse complement strand
TGCATATATGAAAGGAATACCTCATAATATATTATTAACAAGTCATAATGTTAATACATGAATCACAAATATCCATTGGCCTAGGGCTCACTACTAACAATATATGGTTTGATACATGGCCATGTATCAAACTATGTATATGCCCAGAAATATAATTCTAATATAAATAGAACATTTGGAAGGCAAAAATAGGTATGGATGGATTTTGGAAGAAAATGAGGGGTAGAGCACATACTCTTTAGAGACTAATGAAGTGTTAGGCTTCTATATTCTAGTTTTGAGGTGAAATCGAAACTGAAGACATGTTTTGGGTATCTCTCCATTTTGCATTGTATTCTTTCTCTCCTAGGGATTGTTTATGTTATCCTATGTTTATTGATTGGGTGCTATGTAAGAATGATCTTAATACTCTGTTAGATTGTTTTTATATAAACTCATTATAAGAACATTAAACATAATGCACAATAGTTATGTTTGGATTCATTTATGGAAACTAATGGTTTTGAATTATTAAGGATAACATAACCTAGGTTAATGACCCGAGCTTGTGTGGTTGTTACCTAGATTAGTCTATTTTCCAATTCATAATGTGATTGTCCTATTAAATTTAGAAAGCTTATTCTAGGTTGTTCAATAGCTAAGTTCGGTTAAAGTGAGTGTTTTAGTTGAACAAGACCTAAGGGAAACCTAAGTCAATAGAGCTTGTTGTTAACCTATGATTAATAGTTTCTAATGAGAAGTGTGAGAATAACAAGACAATGGAGTATGTTTATTCGCGTGTAGGCCAAGATTGAACTGAGAACCGAATTTCGCAACCCATTCATCAATTTTATAATTTTTCACTTCTTGCTTTAATTTGGTTTCATTAGTTTAATTTCACTTTATTTTCTTATTTGAAATCAAACCAGCCCCTCCCCCATAACTCAAACACCAGTTCTTTTCATTCTGAAAGCTTTATGCTCACTATTTGTGGGATCAACCTAGACTTATCACTACCTCTAGTTTTAAGTTTAGTTATTTTCTGTAATGTTACAATGTGCTATCAATTTTTGCACCATTGTTAGGGAGTGTGGTGCTTTAGTTTTTATCCTTGATTTTAATTAGTGTTTTATATATATTTGTTCATAACTAGTTTTTACATTTATTTCTTGATCTTTTCACATTTCTTTTATGTTTTGTGTATAAAAAGGGCACAGTGAAGGGAGTACGTCACTACTAGATATTATCAATGCTATTGGTAGAAAGTTTCCAATAACTCATATTTCCAATACTATAACAATGTTTGGAGTGATCATATGAATTTTATTTATAGAGGGGATAGCCAGTAAGAGTACTTCCTAGATGGGCTGTAGGATGCAAAGCAATTCCTGTATAGACTAAAAGCCTCTTATTCTAACAAGAGTACATATTTGGAAGATTTAACAAACGTTTTTAAATTTTCAGTAGGATGTAAGGTAATTTTTTAAAGATACAAGGTCTAGCATCTAAAATTTGGATAGCCATCAAAACTCAGGTTCATCCCTAGAAGACTTACTTAACAATATTGCTTCTAATATTATACAATTTCATCAGGATGTAAAACAATTCTACCAAGATGCAATGTCTCAATTCTTTAACTCGGTAAGTCAGAAGGTTTAAATGGTTGGAATTATTAACCACCTGAATCATAAAGCAAAGAGAAACAACTATCTCAACCTAAGTTGTACCTAAGGAACGTTAGCATAGAAACCTTACGAAGTGGAAAGGAGCTTGAGAATCTTGAGAAGTCTACTGAATGGATTACTTGTGAAGAAGAAGTTGATAAGAAGCTCAAAGGAGAAAGGGATATATGATTTAGCTCAAGGTGAGTACTATGTCCCTAATTTTTATTAAGACTAGCCCTTGACATTTACCTAGCAAGTTAGAGAAATTAAACGTGGAAAAAAAGGGTGAAGAAATATTTGAGATATCCCAAGAGTCTAGAGACTCAGCAGAGATCAAGAGTTTGAAGATAGGGAAGGCAATGAATTGGAATGATCATCAACTTAATCCCTATCTTGAAGAACCTTGAGTTGAGAAACCATAAGTTGTGACATATGAAGATCATAACTTTGTCATATGATTAAGAAAACAAGGAGTTGGGCCAACGACAATAAATAAAGGAAATTTTTGCCTTTACATTTTTTTGCATTTGCTAGGATTATAATGTGCTTTTAAGTTGTTTGTTTCTTGTATGTATGTGTGTTTTTAAGCTTGTTTGTTTCTTATGTGTTTTTAAATTTTCCAAAAAAAGAAAGAGAATCGATACAAATAAATGAACAATTTCTCTTTTTCTATTACTTCTAGGACTATATGGTCATAATTAGAGAGTCAATTGACTAGAAAAATTCATAGTAACTTGAGCATGCATTTTTACTGTTATGATTGTTCAATATAACATATCTTTAGAAAAGTAATGACTACTGGTAAGCACAAGCCAGTGAGATTTTGAGTCTTTATAGATAGACACATCTATATCAATCTCATTGTCTTTTAGTTTATGGGTGACCTTCATGACATGTACATCCTAACTTTGTTTTAATTTTCTACTCAAAACCACATTTTTATCACATGCATTTGCATGCAAATTATATAGGTGTTCTTTTTTTTTAAATTACACTAGCCAAATAGTCCACCCTTTGATATGGATTTTCCTTTGGTTAAGCCTACTTGACCATTTTTTTTCTTTCCTTTTTATGTTAACCCTATTAAATGCTTTTAATCTAACTAAATTTCCTATGTAAGCCTTAAACCTAGCGGAGCATTTAAAGATTATTGATGATCGTGGATGCATAAAAGTATAAGTGTGGGGGTGTGCATATATGTGAGTTGGTTATAATTTTTGAAATATCACTTTATTTCTTATAAATGAATTTTAATATTAATATAACTTCTTTCAATTTTTTAAAAAAAGAAAAAAATGAAAAAGGAAAAGAAAAAAATGTTCAAATAAAACTTTCAAGGAGGAAATGCATTCGTTTTGCAAAGTTACTAATGATTAGTTTTTCCTCCTACAGTTGTATGGAATGAGTAACTTGAGTATGATGCATATGAGGTAGATGGTGCTTTGAAGGATCACTCCTTATAGTGTCAATGTATTATTATCATCTATTTTTGTGAGTGATCCCTTCTAATTGGTTATGCTTCATGTAGTTTATGGTGTAAAGAATGGAATATGAGCTATGAAGTATAATTCCTGCATTCATTATAGATGATGGTACCTAGTTTTGAGTGAATATTAGTTTTTGTGCTTGATTTTATATTATGTGTTTTTTCTTGCATTGCTAACTTTGATGGTTTTCATGCCACATCAACCCAATACATCTCACCTTAACTTTTACCCATATTACGTCCTTGAAAAGTCCTATCGATTCATGATTATTCATATGAATCTTAGTGGTGGAGATATGAAATGATAAGCAAAGTTGTGGAATGTCATTATCATGAATAGTGTATGAGTGTACCCATGAATCTATCATATTTAAAAATATTTTGTCCAAGACTACCACTAGATTGTTCAGTTTCTAAAATTGATGTTTGTCATTTTATTATAAGTAGAGCATTGAATGTTGATTTCTTTATATGATTTTGAAAAATATTTCTCTTTACTTATCGCTATCTATTTTTAGGAAATATGAAAATTATGAAAAAGTTTATTTTGTGAGGTTAATTTTGTTGTTTTGTTTGATGACTGTCAAAAACCAAATGTTTAGGAATTTGATGTGTGCTTAATTTTTTATGCATTCACTTCTTAGCATTTAGTGATTATTGTTATGAAAGGCTTAAGATACTCATTTTCAGTCATATTTGGTATTAGGTACAATTTTGAAACACAAGAAATAAAATGGGGTAAAAGCACATTCCTTGAGCCAATATTTTGATGTTCAAACTCAATTACCACTATGTAGTAAGAAGGAGATTAATTAAGACGAGTATCGGACAAGAAATTACAAGAAGAACAACAATTCAATAAAATCTGCGAGACGTATGGCTATGTATCCAACTGTGTATCTTCATGAGTTTCAAATTCAATTGACATGTAGGGTTTGATACACGACCATGTATCAAGCCGTGTATATTCACAAAAACTTAAATTTTCATATAAATAGAACATTTGGATGACAAAAACAGTTATGGATTAGTTTGGAAGAAAATGAAGGGCAGAGCACAAACCCTTTGGAGACCTATGAAGGGCTAGCTTCCCCATTGTGATTTTGAGGTGAAAACGAAACTGAAGACACATTTTGGGCATCTCTCCATTTTGCATTGTGATCTTTCACTCTTAGGGATTGTTTTTATCCTATCTTTATTGAATTGGGTATTGTGTAAGAATGATCTTAATGCTCTATTAGATTTGCCTTTACGTAAATCCATTACTATAATCTTAAATACAATACATAATAATTGTGTTTAGATTCATATGTGGCAACTAATGGATTTGAATAATTAAGGATAACATAATCTAAGTGAAACGATCCGAGCTTGTGTGGTTTTTGCCTGGATTAGTTTGTTTTCCTAGTTAGTAATGTGACTGTCCTATTAAATCTATAGAGCTTATTCTAGGTTGTTCGATAGCTAGGTTTAGTTAAAGAGCTTGTTTTAGTTGAATCTGACCTAAAGGAAAACTGGGGTTAACAGAGCTTATTATTAACCTACGATTAATAGTTTCAAATGAGAGCTATGACAATAATAAGACAATGGAGTATGCTTATTTGTGCCAAGACCGAGATTGAACCAAGCACTAGATTTCAAAAACCATTCATCAATTTTATCATTTTCCCTCTTGCTTTAATTTGGTATCATTTAGTATCATTTCACTTTTTTTTCTTATTTGAAATCAAACTAAACCCCACCCCCATAATTTAAACACCAATTCTTTTCATTTTGAATGTTTTACACACACTCTCTGTGTGATTAGCTTAAAATTATCACTACTTATAATTTTAAGTTTATTTATTTTATGTAGTGTTATGACATGTTACCATAAACTCATTAAGTGCTTATTTGATTCAAAAACTAAAATGGTTAATGAAAAAACAATCAGAAGCAGGACGCTTTCCATTCCTATGTGATAGTTTCATTTCGTACAAGCAGGATCTAAAGTATTTGCCTTATTGGGTAGAATGCCTTCCGTTGTGGGTTATCAACTGACCCTTAATATTGAAATGGGTTCTTTATTATTGCAAAAGTTTGATGTGGAAATTAGGGACAAGAAAGGTAGTTAGAATTTAGTAGTTAATTACCTTTCTAGCTAACACCCTAATGATGATAATGTACACATTACACTTTAGATTGCTTTTGAACTATTTCCTAATGAATATTTATTTTTGGTTTCACAAGTCCTACAATATGTTGATATTGCTAACTATCTTACTTAGGGTATCTTGAGAAATGACATGAAATTTTAGGAAAAGAAAAGATTTCTACATTTTTGAAAGTATTATTTGAGATGAGCCTTATTTGTTTAGGATTTGTAAGGTTGAAATCATTCGCAGATGTATGCCAGAGGAGGAGAAATTGTAAGTGCTATAAATTTTCCACAACATGTATCATGAAAGAAATTTTAGAGGAAATTAAACCACCAAGAAGGTTTTTCAAAGTGGTTTGTATTGGCCTTACCTTTTTAAAGATTCTTACGATTATTATGTTAGATGTGATAGATGCCAAAGGGCGGGCAATATAAACAAAATAAATGAAATTCCTCTTACTAAATTTATTATGGTATAGACTTTTTTTATGTCTAGGTATTGATTTCATAGTGACTTTCCCTAAATCTTTTAACTTTGAATATAAACTGCTTGTTGTTGATTATGTGTCCAAATGGGTGGAAGCCATCCCAACTAGGACAAATAATGCTAACATTATTTTGATGTTATTGAAGGAATATATTCTTAGTATATATGGGACACCCAAGGCTATTGTAAGTGATGGAGGAAGCCAATTTTGGAACAAATGGTTCAAAGAATTGATGAAATAGTTAGGAATCTAACCCAAGGTGGTAACCCCATATCATCCTCAGACCTTTGGACAAGTTGAAATCTCCTACAAACAAATCAAAGGAATCATGGAAAAGATGGTCAGCACGTTAAGGAAAGATTGGGCAGTCTATTTTCCTAAGGCACTTTGGTCCTACCAAATGACTTTCAAAATTCCTATTGGGATGAGCTCATAACAGTTAGTTTTCGAGAAGGCATGCCACTTACCAGTGGAGTTAGAGAATAAAGCTTAATGGGTAATCAAAACTACAACTATAGGTCTAAATGAAGCAAAGGACTAAAGAATGTTGCAAATTTTAGAGCTTGATGAGCTCAGAAATGAAGCTTATGAAAGTTCAAAGATTTACAAAGATAAAAATAAGGCTATACACAATATAATGGTTTATGGAAAAACCTTCAAACTTGGAATGAAATTCTTGTTGCTCAATTAAAGGATAAGGTTATTTCCTGGGAAATTGAAGTCTCAATGGATTGGATAGTTTGAAATCATCCAAGTCTTTCCATGCAGGGTGGTGGAGCTCTTAAACTTGAAGAAAAATGAAACATTCAAGGTTATTTCCCAAAGAGTGAAACCTTACGTGGAGGAATTTTGAGAAGCCAAAGTCATTAAAAGTGTCCTCATTTCTGATGCTTGATCTGACCAACTCAAGATAATATGGCATTAAAGAAGTACTTAATGAGAGGCAACCTATTGGTTTGCAATTACTTTGAATAGTTTTTTGGGCAATTTTAATTTTAATTTCATTTTTTAGTTTAATAAATTTTTGAGTAAATTTTATTTAGAACAGGTGCTTTAGTTTATTAATTGTTTTTGATGAGATGCAAACATGGAAAAGGGAGTTTTATTGTATTTGGCAGAGGCAAACATAAGGAATTATCTTGGCTATGCCTTAACATGGATTGGCTGTGCCCCTGCCCACCTTAGTCGTGCTTCATCAATTCCTTTAACCAAACACAAGATCAAAGCACGTAAACTTAGTCGTGCCTTACTTTATTAATGTCATGTACCTCACAAAAACCATACGTCAAGTTTGCCCTACCTTTATATGTTTATGCCAAGACAGTTGGAATCAAGGCTTTGTATCAAACTATGCAATGATGGAAATCAAGTTCTGCTTAACTCTTGTTTTTTCCTTTTCTATCTATACATGGTCACATTATTTAGGTTTTAATTTCAACTTCTTTTGTTTAATGTTTACAAGGTTTCGTTTTCATGTTTTGTTTTCTTATTTTTCAAACTATTTAATGTTTAGATCATTTAAGGCTTTAGTGTTTTTAATTAGATTCTTGATAGATGTCCCTAAAAATTTTTGAAGCAAGAGTTTGAAAATTGAATGGAGTGAGTAATAATTGTCAATTAGGATGGTCATTCTTTTGCATTACTTTAAACAATTGGCTAGAATTTAAGCCTTTAAGATTGAATTTCAAATGGTTATTCTTTTAAATGAACCTTTTTTATTGGTATATTACTAGAACTTGCTTAAGTATGTGTTTCAAGATCACATTAAAATTGCGATTGAGAATTAAAATGATTCGGGCAATTAGGTTTAACCATTTAACTTAAAAGGATAGCCTTTTATGTATCTTTAGTGAGCCAATTTTTAGCTTTTGATCCCAATTTTTTTCTTTTACACAATATTATGAGCCATAAATCATTTTATCACTTTCTGTCAATTTGTTTTACTGAACAAGAGCATTTGAGGAATTTAGTGATTGAGTCATTGTGAAAATTAAAATGTAGGGTTAATTTGGTTATCCATGTTATTTGGAGTTGAATTTTTTAAATAGAGTACCATTGTTACAATTATGAGTCTTTTCTTGTTAAAAAAAGGATCAAAGAAAAGAAATTTTTGTTCCACACAACCAGGTGACAATGAGCTCAGCCATGGCTTTTACAATAATGTTTCAAAAGGTGAATAAATAAAAACAAGAATGAAAATAATGCAAGAGAGACTCGATCCTTAAATTATAAGCCACTATAGTAAAAGGGTGAACGTCATTGAAAAAAATTGTGCTGGGGATTTGTGAAGTAACAGTTATGCTTAATCACTTAATTCTCAGAATTGATGTACTTAAGAGTAACTCACTTTTCCAAATGACATACATTTTCCTCACAACATTTCTAAATTGTTTAATTGGTACTTGATTGTGGTTAAATGATGGAGATTTGATTAATAAGTAAGCTTATTGAGATATATTTTCATTGAATGTAAAGAGTGTAAACACTTCCATGATTAAACAATTTAGAGATGTTGCGAGGAAGTGACATTTTTGGTATGCATGGAAGGGCAATTGGATTGCGTTAGTATAATTTTTTACTGATTTGAGAATAATTGTGGAAATTATTGAAAGGTTTGTCATAATTTTATCTGATAAGTTTTGAACTTGATAAAATTCTTTCTTGTTTGTTTTTGTTTTCTTTTAACTTTACTTGGGCACTAGTAAAACATTAAGTGTGGGGTAGTTGTTATAATGCATTTTATGTTAGGTTTCAAATAGTTTTTGTTCAATTTTAGTCTTTTCTAATTTGTTTGTTTAAGATTGTTGTTAGGTTTTTTGGTTTAGATTAAGCTTTAAAGACTTGTATGATAAGAATTTAGAAAGATCAGAGATAGAAAAAATATATGGCCAATTAGAGTAAACTTGATTCTGCCTTCTTCTTGGAGAGCATAATTGAAAGAACAGAAGACAAACCAAGACATATTTTAGCAACATGGCCATGTCAACAATTTCAGCATTTTTGTTATCAAAGGTTTTCGATATAGATGGAGAGTCCAAATCTAAACATAGACTGTAGAGAATATTTAGAGTACGTCTCAAGATTTTAAGGAATCCTAGATTTGTAGCTATGTAAATTTGTTTAGACTAGCAATCGTTTGTTCAATGTAAGACTTATTTCTACAGAATTGGCAGCCTAACCATTGGAGTTTTACATAGACATATTTGGGCTTATGAGATCAAAATGAGGTGATTCAAAAGCTCAAAGTCATCCCAATATCCTGAGACATAATTACTATGTAAAATTTATGGCCCAAAAGTGTTGTTTTAAGGGGCTAAAAAGTCTAAGAATGAAATACGAAATCTATCCAGACCCAGTCTAACCTTTCCTTAGTTTTTTCCCTATAACTTTACCTACAGGGATTTGTTTTAAGAAAAAGAACATCCATTAGAAATCTAAGAGGGGGAGCCCCCATTTCTTTGAAGAGATAGTGACCTAAATATGAAGGGATCAAGGTTAGAAAGATAGAAGAAGTATCAAGATAGAATTAAAGTTTCAAACGTTTTTTAGGAGAGAAGACGTGGTGACGCATAGGATAGGAGAAAATTCTTCATTCTTTCTTATTTAATTTTTCTTTAAAGCGCTGAAATTTTTTAACAAATTAGGGAGAATCAATTTATTTTTTTCATCAACATTGATTGGGAGATGGAGAAAGAAAACAAGAGTTTGACTCCCAGTCATCATTCAAGGGTTCTTTTGTTTTGATTTAATATTTTTCTTGTTTCAATTTCTACTTGATACAATGGAATTTAATGGTTTGAATTTGACTAAAATGAGTTAAATTATTCTTACTTTGGGTTTGCATCTAAACTTAATTGAATTGCTTGATTCAATAATTCATACTAATATATCTCTTACCTGGATTGATTATGTTGTGTTGAAAATCAGGTTAATAGATTGGCCATATATTAGTCTTAAAATATTTAGAGAAGAATCGAAAGATGAACTTGATATTGTAACTAAACAATCAATTACCTTAAAAACGAATCAGGAATATAAGTTCTAGGGATTGCTTAATTCGTAACTTTAAACAGTTGGTAATTGTTAGTTTATGGATATAAGAACTATTAAATCGATAGTTGCCAATTTGATTGAAGAGAGAATACAGTAGTAGATTATATTAGTGGGAATTTAAAGAATTTAAGCTTGAATTTGGATCTTAGTGCAAACCTTAGGATACCTTTGAAAGGTTTTTATCAATTTTGTGCAAGTCATTCATTTGTTTAATTTCATCATTTCACAACCTCTGTACCTTTTTGAATTTGATTCTTTAATTTCTTATTTTTAATCGAGTTATTACAATTAACATCTTTCTTGTGAGATGACCTTAAGGCGTCCACTATATACCATATACTATAGCAACCTTATATACTAACAGGTTACATGTTTAGGTAGTCTTAATTATAGTGAAACATAAGGCAAGTTACCTATTCATTGGCACTATCACATGAATTACAAAAGATATATGCATCCTTAAACAATGAAGGCTAGTAAAAAGCACTCTCTGAAACTTGATAGGTGGTCTTTTTTACCATAAAGATCCTTCCACAAGTGTACGAATAGTAGAAGTTTAAAATAAAAGGTGACTCACGCTTAATAACAAACCTTCTTATGACTTGGTCTACATAATGCCTCCGTACAAAGGGGTCATCCCATAAAAATTACTTGGCTTCACTCTTCAAATTTTCCCTTTAAGCTTTTGAAAAGCCACAGGTAATTTGTTAGAAATCAAAAAATTATGATATTTACATACCTTGGAGGTGTGAAATTGGTGGAAAATAACTATTTATCTAGAAACATTTCTCTTAAACGAATATCATCTTCTTTTCTAATCAACTGGTTGAGGTGATCAACAACCATATTCTTTCCCCCTTTCTCATCTCTTACCTCCAAATCAACCTCTTAAAGGAGGAGAATCTAACTAATTAACCTCGACTTTGTTTCCTTTTTAGTGAGAAAGTACTTCAAAGTTGTATGGTTAGAGCGAGTAAACAATAAATTTATTGCTCAACAAATAAGACTAAAATTTTAATGAAGCAAACAAAATAGATAAAAGCTCTTACTGTCACATTCAAATGGGACATCTTGTTGTAACAACTTGTATAGAGGGAAGACTACATTTGTGAATCCTTGATTAACTTATGGAAAAAACTTGTATGACCAAGAAAAGAACAAAATTTCTGCATATTTTAGGAGTAAGGAAAAGAATAAATGAGATCAACTTTATACATGTCCACCTATATATCCCTAGAAGATACAATATGACTATAACTGTACCTTGATCTACAATGAAATGGAAAATTTCTAAATTGAGTGCATGGTTAGTTTCAATACAAGTTTCCAAAATAAGTTCGTGAGAGCAATCATCAAAACAAGAACTATAGATACTAAAATCATCTATAAATACCTCTATGATCTTCTCAACATACTTAGAGAAAATTCTCACCATGCGTATTTGGAAAGTGGCAAGTGCATTACAAAAAATGAATAGTATTCTTTGATAACCAAATGTACCAAATATGTATGTGAAGGTTGTCTTGTCTTAGTCTTTTACTATAATAAAGATCTAACGATAAATCTAGAATCCATCTAGAAAATAGTAATATTCATATCTAGTAAATATTTTTAGCATTTGATCAATAAATGGAAGGAGGAAATGGTCTTTAAGAGTTACAACATTCAACTTCCTATAATAAATGCAAACTTACCACCCAATTTGCATGTAGGTGGGAACCAACTCATAATCTTGAATAACGACCATAATGATTCCAAATTTCTTCAAAACCATATGTACTAAACTTGCCCACTAATTGTCAAAGACAGGATAAATGACTCCAATAATGAGAAGCTTCAATACTTCCCTTCGTTGCAACTTCCATCTTTATATTATTCAACTTATGTTATACTTGTTTAATGGAATTTCCATCCTCCTTAAAAAATGCAATGCATGCATATAAAAAGGGCTTTTCCCTCTAATTTCTGCAATTATCCATCCAATGGAATTTTTGTGCTCCTTTAACACATAAACTATTTTAGATTCGTAATCAGAAGTCAAAAATAGAAAAATAATAACTAAAATAGTTTGATTATCACCCAAATGTTCATACTTTAAATGGCTTAACATTTTTAGATGATCTCTTGCTTTTATTTGTAGCTAAAGTTAAACCAATCAAGATGTTAATGGATTACATGAATTAATTCAATGACAACAAGATTTAAAAATAAATCTATAAGAGAGTTCTATTGTCATCTTAGGGCCTGATCAACAATATGTTGATGTTCATACTTTTCATAATAGACTAAAGCTAAATAAACTTTTAGGCATGTAGGAGTTCTAACAATCAATAACCTTATAACTAATATTTTTTGCC
Source organism: Erythroxylum divaricatum (assembly GCA_025434745.1). Lineage (NCBI taxonomy): Eukaryota > Viridiplantae > Streptophyta > Magnoliopsida > Malpighiales > Erythroxylaceae > Erythroxylum > Erythroxylum divaricatum. The sequence goes on along the minus strand of JANTPM010000245.1, from coordinate 30,037,083 downwards.
TCTATAGATGGTAGCCAAAGTTATACTATTAATAGAGGAAAGAGTGAAAGAGATTAAGATAAACAATATCTATAACTTATGTAACCTAGAACAACAATTCCAAAACCACCTCTTCCTTATCTATGAAACTTTCAAAATTATATGTGAATAATCCTGGAGATGCAGCAACTTTAGTTATTATTGAAACAACCTTGATAGCATCCTTACTTAGGAATTCACATGTAGATTTCCTTAAAATCACACAAGGATCTCTTTGACATGACAATTGGCAACTACCTCTAATGGATTTGGAGAAAATGTAATATGAGAACATTTTGAAATTCTCAACAAGTGATTAATAAAGTGATAAGTAAGGGGTGGAACTTGATTTAAAATTTGTTATAAGTAAAAATCAACTTCCTAAGGATTACCTAAACTCTCTATAGTAACGAAAACCCAAAAAATGAAAAATGGATGAATCACGCCACAATTGATAAAAGATTGTTGAAACTTTAAAGATTGTTGCAGTTAACTATTCTTATAGCATATAATTGACATCAAATATAAACCTTTATTATATATTTGGATCTTCTAAGAGTTGCAACTTATTTCATATCTACTTGAACTTAATCCCTTTCTTTTAGCTAATTGAATAATATATTTCTTTCATTCCTCAAAAAATATTTAATCATTTAGTTAATGGATAACATTGAACTCTTTAAGACCTAATTAAAATATAGCAAACAAGTGATATATTCTAGCCTCTCACTTGAAACTCCTTGAGTCTTAAACCTAACCCACTTGGCATTCCCCTTCTAACCTACTGATAGGTTGTCGTTAGCCTACAAATTTAATCCCCTATATAAATTAATATGTAGCATAGATGAGTAAGGGTATTGTGCCACAGAGATCAAGACACAAGAAAGAAATCTAACTTTCAATCAAAAGTAAACGTGTATATGTTAGGGGAAAATAAAAATTAAATGCATATTATAACTAAGATGAACAAATTGCAATATTTTATTCCTAAGATGCCAAATGCATGTGGCACACAAGACCTAGTTAAAGATTAAGAATGCAAACTACCCTTTAGTGCATACCAAATTCATGCATGAAAAGGATGGCAAAGAAAATAAAACAGAGACATGTGATTTATGATGTAAAAGATGCGTGTCTGGTCTGATTACTATGATGCTAAATATATGCAGATCGAAAAAGGTGAAAGGTGAATTACGTGACAGGTATGTAAGCTAAGATGCAAATGTATTATATGCATGCACTATGTAATTAATTGTCATTCAAAAAACTAGTACTAAACTATATGATGAAGTCGAATTATGGGGGGTTTTACTTGCATCAAATTAATATAAAAAGAAAGAAGAATCATGAATTAAAAACAGAAAATTTGAGAAAATGTCGAAACATTTTAAGAAAAATTTGTAATAAAAATTTCATAAAAATTCAAATTAATTAAATGTCAATTGTAAAGGAGTTTGTTAATTCCACAAGTTGATTTTAATCATTGAAACCAAAGATTTTATTTTAGCCAATTTATGATCAAATTTCAGATTCACCATATAATATTCTTTGCATCCATGACTAACATGTAATGCAAAACCTTTTCATGCAAGCATCAATTCAAAACTAACATGAACAACACACATATGAAAACATTAAGATTAGATGGATTTTATCGAATCTAAAATTATTTAAAGATGACTCATATACATTACAAAATTATATGCTCAAGAAGTAACCTATTAAAATTCTACATATACCTTCATAATAGATTAATGTCACTTATTTAATCAAATTCATGACTAACGCCTAATTCAATTAATTGAAAAACAAATCATGTAAGATAAATTGAATTCTAAACTTCAAAAATATCCAACCTAATTCGGCATTCATGCATTCCATGAGCGCAAATATTCAACCATAAAATATCAAGATTTAAGCACAAAATCTCATAAATTCAACCCATAAGAATTAGCTACTAACCTCCACAATTGAAAAGAAAACTTAGTTCATCATTAAAATTGAAACAAAGTCAAAAATCTTGTTTAAAACCGTGGTGCAAGTTTCGGCTATAGAGAAGAAGAAGAAGAAAAGAAAAGAAAATTAGGGTTTTTACCTAAAGAGAAAAAACGACAAAGGAGAAAATGTTATTTATGCCCATCAAAAAACAAAGGGGATTTCTCCTTCTTATTCTATTCTAAGGGATCCTATTTATACTAGCTAGAGGAGGTCTGGTCTCCTGTAAAAACACAAGCAAACTTGGAATAGGATTTGTCTTCGTAGCTTGCGTTATGGAATCCTCCTTGCATAGCAACACGTTCCTGCACTTAAGTCTTCGATTTGAGCCTATTTCGGGCTTCTTCATGGGCTAAACTGCTCTTATTTCTTTTGGGATTGCTCTACATCGAGGTGGGTCTCTTTTCAAGTGGTCTGCAGATAGGTTCGTCATTACAAGTCATTCAAAATTGGCCCCAACTCTAATCATTCTTGGACTAGTTATGCTGTCTCATTTCTAGACCAACTTCCACTAACCATAAAAAGTAAAATATAGAATTTGGACAGTTCACAATTGGTCATCAGAAAGATCATTAATTCAGCTTCAATTTGAGCTTTATATCATAGAAATCCAACGGTTGCATCTTCGGATATGAATTTTTGAATCACAAGATGTCAAATTGTATGTCTCCAACTTTACGTCAGACTTCAAAATTTACTGCTCTCAAATGACAGCTCAAAAAATTCTGAAACTTCGTGGAAACATTCTTCAATAAGTTAAGATTATGCCTGCCAAATCTTATAATTTTTCTGATGCACCAATGCTGAGATAAAAATTCCCAAACGTCCAAAGTTCAAATCTGCCCCAAACCGAAAAATAGTGTTAATTTCAACCTATTAAGGTTTTTTTGTATTTTATGTGTCTAAAGCTCTAACAATTATAAAACATGATAAATAGGCATAAAACACATGCAAGATACTAAATATAAGGTACCAAAAATATGATTGAATCACATACCTAAGCTTTCTATTATCCTACATAAACCACCTCTTTCCATATTTATTGTTAATTGAAACGATTCCTTCATCTATTGTCCTGCCCTAGCTACAAACCTCTCCTTATTATGAATCTACCCCTCCTAACATCCCTCAACCTACCCAAACCTTTCTACCTCTAGATCTCAACCCAAAAAATTTCCCTTTTACCTTATATGAAAGTAAACCCTAAGAACCAACTGGAGGAAATCCATACAAATAAACCTTTTTTATATATGGATAAGGCGCGGAAGAACACAATAATTTTGGCTAACTTAACTATGTTTCCCCCCTTAGATGACTCAAATGTATCTCTAAAATAAATCTTACAAACTAGAGCTAAGAAATAGCTAGCAACACTAGTTGGTCAGTTCTTAGGAAAGAAAATATTTTTTTCCTCAAATCTAACAATGGGCCAATTTAAATTGGAGAAAACATGCCTAGAAAGTGTTCTTATATGTGAGGATGATTCCATTGTGCTTAAGTTCTCCATAGTAGAGGAAGCTAAGAAAATAATGGAACTTGGACCTTTACAAATCTAAGGGAAGCAATTTTTAATGTAGAAATGAAGATCTAGAATCTCCTTAGAAAAAATTAGAATAAAAATTATTCCTATACGGACAAATTTCCATCAAGTTCCATTAGAATATTAGTCTGTAGAAGGACTAATCCATATTTCTAGCTTGATAGACAAAACACTAAGCCTTAAAGAAAGCATCACATATGTTAAAAGAATAGGCTTTGCTCAAGTTTGCACAAAAGTATAAATCATAAATGAACTTCCATATTAAGGCTTTATGAGAATAACAATAAAGTTAATAAAACTATCAAAGTTATATATATGTGTAAACCAAAGACAATGAATGATAAGTGCTTAATTTATTATTTATTTATTCCCTAATGCTTAGTGATCAATATTTAATTTTTGTTTAAGATAGTAATTTTGGTTCCTATTTTTGTTTAGGAACAAGTTTGATGAAAAAGAATAAAAATGAATTAAATTTATTTGGACAATTTTATTATTGTTCATTCTTATTTCCTAAATGGATCAAAGAGAAATGAGTTAGGGTGAAATCAGGATAGAAATTGAAAGAATTAGAGTTATTTTAGTGGAACAAGCCTGTGTGAAGAAGTACATTCCTGTATAAAGGACCATTTAAGTCAATGTAAAAATGTACAACCTCAAGACATTTTTTGTCCATATGGCATGTAGGTTATCCTGTCCACTCTAGAAACCCTAATTATATAGCTTAAAATGCAATTTGAGGCCAATTCAAGGGGGTATACATGATGGATATTCAAAGATGCCTATTTTTCTCTTTAGAGTTTTGTTTTAACAAACTATGAGTGGCTAATTCTCTTCCTTTCAGTTAAAAGGGGATATCAAGGCCTAATAATATGTCTATGTGTTGATAATTCAAATAACGTTGTTCTTGTCTCTTTTTTTTTTAAATTGATTATGTTATTATAGGTATAAACTTTATGATTTATGTATGAAAGATTTAGATAAGGCATGCTAGATCATTATAATATATATTTATTACAAAAAAATTTAGTTACAATTCATATTTATTGTTAATCTGATTCATGTGCGGCAACCTAATAAATATGCATCATTAGGGATAGCATATCTTAAGTTAAATAATCCAAGCTTATGTGATTATTGCTTATGTTAACTTATTTTCTTGATTCTTAATGCTCCTATTGCAGTAAATATAAAGAGTCTATTTTATGTTGTCTAAGAGTTAGATCTAATTAAAGAACTTATTTTGATTAGTTATAATCTAAAGGAAAATTTAGGTTAATAGGGCTTGTTCTTAATCCATGGTTCATAATTTCAAAAAGAGGAAAGAAGACGACATTACACCTAATTATGGATGTTATGTGCAGGTTGAGATTAAATTGAGAACTAGACTTAGATCCATCAATTAACCTTTTGTAATTTGATTTGTTAAAAATAATTTTTTATACATTAATTAAATTCTTCCAAACCTCCCCCTCCCCCCTTTTTTACATTGATTAGTTCAATAAAAAATCAATCAAACATTATATATAAGTATGATTCTTTCTCAACTCTACTATAAGTTTAGATGTGTATAGTTAGGTGTTGATTTTAGTGTCTTTGGCATGTATCAAGGAATATGGTGAAATTAATTATTACGAAATCTCCATCATGCAAAATGGTATCCTAGCTAAGCCAATTAAGGAAGCAAGGAACCTAGGAATACAACCTAGGTCTTAGTCGCAAGAGATTAGATTCCACACATTTTGAAAAGGAAAAATCCAACAAAGGGATATTTCACATAGTGGTGCGTAAACCAAACAAATAATTCTAACATTAATGCTAACAACTTGGAGCACACTAAAGGTATAAGCTCATTATAATTCCTAAACCATATAAAATTATAGGAAAAGAACCCAAAGAACTCCGTCCATCTTCTATAGTTCACTTCAATGAAGCCTTTAATATCAAGAGTAAGGTAGGACACAAATCCAAAAGAAAAGAGTGGACAATGCTCCAAGGAAATGAACTTTTTAATTTGGAATTTTAGAGCTTTAAACTACCTCAATAAATAGTAGGTTTTCAAAGATCATTTGATCTAATATAAACCCCATGTTATTGGTTTGAAGAAACTAAAATAAAAAACAAAAACACTGTTACCAAAAAGGTCTCCACTTTTTGAAAAAAGGATGGATAAATTTATCCAAAAACAAAAACCATTACAATGAAAAAATTTCGATCTCCTTACATCCTTAAAATTTTGATAGTATAACCTTTATCTTGCTTAATTCAGTTTATACTCTCCAATGTATTTCTCATTCACTCTGAAACTGTTGGGACCCAATCTCAGAACTGGATCCCAACCAGAAAATATAAATGAAGACAAAAATGAAAAGCGAATCGGAAGCAAAAGCGAAGAACGGCGAATCGAACAGAAATCAAAATCAAAGCAAACAAAGTGTTCAATCGAACCGAATGAAATTTTTGACATCCATAGCGTATATCTTCGAAAATTAAAATCGCGTTGAAAACTCTAAGACTAAAACTATCCGAAATCTAGTATAGTTCAAACAAAACCAGTATAAATTTTTTTTAACTCTTTCACTTCTCTCATCTTTATTCATCCTTATTCAAAACCAACAAAACTAATCCATATTCAATTTCCCGATCAAAATTTCCATTTGGACAATCATCCATTTGAAACTCAATTTCCTTTGTCATAATATTCCATATTCTCAAGCTACTAAATTTCTCTATAATCTCAAATTACTAGATTTCTCTATAATAAGCATATCTTAAACTCATCTTTAAAACTCTTATTCTAATTTTCCTTTGCTATACACAATTTAACGAAAATTCGGCAGTATAGCGGTTGCATTTTCAACAACCCAAAAATCTGCAAATAGCCCAACACACTTATATAAACCAAAACAACCCACACACATTTCATCAGACCTCCTGTCCGGAATCCCAGCATAACAAACACAAGCCTAGGCCTAAACACTTCAACATTCTCAATCATCAATCAGTATCCTCGGACCTCCCGTCCGGAACCCTAAACAAAATCATATCCAATCTCAACCACATTCACATTTATATACAATCCATAATTTACTTACATAATCAAATTCCATAATCATACACAACTCAATTCTATACATAAAGACATCATTCATATCCATATCCATACTTCAATCCAAATATCAAAATCCAAAATTATACATATTACAAAACATGCAAAAGTCGAACTAATGACTTGACAGTCTTCCATCCGATCTCCCGCTCGAATACCTGGAGATGGGGATGAAAGGGGTGTGAGCTGAAATAGCTCGTGGATAACATATTTATAAATTGAAAAATAAGCAAAAATCATTTCTTCAAAAACTTGTTTCCTTTACACTTTTTAAAACATTTATACTGAAATTTCCAAACTTTTCACAATTTCAAACCTCAAATTTTTCATTCCTCGAAAATTTCAAAATTTTTCAAGATTCATAAGTATAATCGAAAACATGAATGCAAGCACGTATTAATGTATCACGTTATAAATAAACTAAAAAGCACATAACATTTCAGAATGGTTTAGTTTCGGTCCAAACGGAATGTACTGCAGAGTCCCGCATAGCGGTCCTGTGCAGCCGTGAACTTAATGGAGTCCGAAATCGGAGCTCCAGTGCCACTAGCGGGCAGGCAGGAGAAGCCTTTCAAAATGAGACAGTGCACTGACTCTAACTTAAGGGACCTAACCAAACCCACATATCATATAATTTACACTCGAAAGCTCGGATTGTCCAAAGGCATATTTCAAAATTTTACTTTTCGTCATATTATCTCATAATCGCACAAAAAATCACATAATGTCACATATCAAAATCTTAATTCATCCCAACACGAAGAATGCATAAATCATAACAATTTCTTAAAACCATAATAAAAAAAAATCCAAATCACAATGCACATTTATCATCAAAAAGGAAAATTCTGGTTCTTTTTCTTCCGACAACCCAACTTTCTCAATTCATAACTCCTTACTCAGATCTCCAAATTGAACAAACTTGGTATCAATGGAAAGATAAAAGAAAACTCTACAACTTCTATGAAGAGCTTAAGAACCAGATCTTCCTTTAAAGGAGTCAAAAACTAATTCAAGGTTACTGCCCAACTTGAAAATGTCTTACACAATGCCACAAGTTTGAAAACTCATATCTCTTAACAAAATCGCCTAACAATGTCCCATTTTACCTCAATGGAAAGATAAAAAGATGATTTACAACTTTCATGAAGGGTACAAAAGTCAATTCAGTCATTAAAAGAGGAAAAAATACTCTCAAAGTTACTGCCTATATAAAAACCAATGGAACAGTAAACTTGCCAAATGAACAGTAACTGCTTTC
>JANTPM010000245.1:29994247-30015360 GCA_025434745.1 Erythroxylum divaricatum | reverse complement strand
CTCGCTCGTCGTGGCGAAACCCTGCTCGTCGCGACGAACATAAGTTCATACGTCGCGACGAATCCTTCCCCGCACGTCGCGAAGAACACAACTCACACGTCGCGACGAATCCTTCCCCCGCTCGTCGTGACGAATTAACATTTGTTCGTCGCGACGTTGCTCCCCTTTCTCGCACGTCGCGGCGTGTTCATACGCACGTCGCGACGTACGGGCCTGGAGAACAACTCCGAAACCCAATTTCCAGCATTTTTAAAATTCAATCCTTTCCCTTTTCCAAATACAACACATCTAAATCTTAGATCAAGTCCCACACTACATTTCTAACCCATAAACCTGCGCAGAATCATCAACCCAAAGAAATCTATCCATTTTTCCCTTAAAACCCTAAACCACCGATTCTCATACATGCAAACTATCTTTAGGTTTAATCCAACCGAAACAAGATTAAGACAAGCAAAACTTACCCGAAAATGTCCCGAACTTGTCAAAAATCGCAAAGATCGAAAATCCCCTTTTTTTCCTTCTCTTCTTCCTCGTTCACGGTGCTTCTCTTCTTCTCTTCTTCTTCTTTTCCTTCTTTTCCTCTAACTCTTTCTTTTAACCCTACTAAGTTGTCAAATTTCCATTTTACCCCTTTCACTTAAGCCTTAGGCCTTATAATCTTAAGTGCCATGACCAAAATGCCCTTATACATTCTTACCATTTTTAACACAACCAAACCATAAAATAAATTCTACCATCATTTACATAGCAAATAGGTCCAAAATTTTATCCATCAAATCTAATAATTCAGTTAAATTGAATTATAATCATGCTTAATTTAATACGAAAAATTTGGGAACAACACAGGATATCAAAAAGGATTAAATTGAAGGAAATTTACTATAAGAAAATTACAAGACTTGTTTATAAAACAATAGGTACTTTTAGTACAACTCTATTGGTACCATATACACAATTTTTTATGCTCTCTTTCTTTTCAATCTAAATAATAATTCAAGCATTCAGTACCACAATTAACGAAATAATGTATCTTTAAAAAAATCAATTCTCAAAAATTAAATAACATAAAATAACCTTAAAATAATAAAAAGGTATTCAAGAAAAATAGGATAAAGGTTAACAATGTGGTTTAATAACATCTAAAAAGGCAAAGGCTCAACTTGGTTATTCCTAAAGGATAAAATTGTGGGTATTGTAAACATCAAAGAAATAGGCTACTGCCTTTATCATGTTAATGCTTCTAATTTAACAAATATGATCTCAATATCTATAATAAAATCAAGTTTTAGAATCATTCTATTATACATGATAACATACACGAAAGAATAATAAGAGCTAAAAAATTTAAAATTTTCATCTTAGGTTCAAAGCTCACAAAAAAGATGGATTTATATGTGTAAATAATACGCACTTTCATTCAATTTGATTATCTCAATGATGAATAAAAATATGACTTAAAGAAGCAATTTTATTCTAACCTTTTACATACCAATTCAACTCAATATTTAACAATAAAATAGAGTATTGATGGTTAGATTTCAATCAATTTAGAATATCAATTAATAAAATGGACTAATCAAGATTATAATAAGCTTAAAGAAAATCATAAAAAATTTATTAACCCCTTCCTAACACTTACAGTTGTACATTGCATTCTATGTGCACAATATAAGTATATATGATAATTGAGAAGGGTCAACAATATTTTCCTGATCATGGCAACTTTTTTTTTAATTTCTAACCTATCCAATGTTAAACTACATCTTGCAAAATATAAGAAAAAGGAATAAAAACAAAATAAATAAAAATAACAAAATATAATTAAGAAATAATATATGAAATTGACATAACAAAAGTAAACCATAATTCTTGGGTTGCCTCTCAAGTAGTGCTTGTTTAACATCTTTAGTTCAACATATCTTTTATGATCAAGGTGGCTTGGTTAAGTTGATATTTTCCTTATTATTATCGAGCTCACCTCTAAGCTATAACTTTACTAAATGGTCATTAATCTTAAAAATACTCTTGTGTAGATGACTTACCTCGATTATGCTATATGAAGATACTTTCTCTACAATGAATGGTCTAGACTACCTTGATTTAAGCTTACTAGGAAATAATCTTAGAAAAAAGTTATATAAAAAAATTTGATCTCCCTCCTTTAATTTTCATGATTGCTTAGTCATTTGATTGTGATAATTTTTAACTTTTTCCTAATGTATTTTATAATTTTCATAAGCCATCAACTGTCATTCGTCCAATTCACTAATTTGGAAGTTCCTCTTTTCACCTGCACTTTGAAGATCAAAATTCATATGTTTAATATCGCAATATGTTTTATGTTACAAATCAACAAGTAGACAACAAGTTCTTCCCTAAGCCAGCCTACAAGGTGTTATGCTAATAGGTGTTTTATACACAATCCTACAGGCCCATAGAGCATCATCAAATTTAATTGACTAGTCTTTCCTCTAAGACTCTATAGATTTATCCAAAATTTGTTTTAAATCCATATTGGATACCTTGACTTTGCCACTAGTTGAGGGTGATAAAGGGTGGCAATTCTGTGATTAATTCCATAACTTTTAAGTACTTCTTCAAACTACACATTACATAAATGCATACCCTTATCACTGATAATCACCCTAGGTGTGCCGAAATGGGAAAATAAACCTTTATAGGGTTTTACAACAACCCTAGCATCATTTATAGGTAAATCCTATGCTTCCACCAACTTAGAGACATAGTCAACAGTTACTAAGATATTTATTGCCAAACAAACTTAGAAATGGACCTATGAAAGCAATCCCCCATAAGTCAAATATCTTCAAAAACAAAAATGAAAATTTGGGGTAATTAAGCCCAACTAGAGGCATTACCTAATCTTTACATATATCACATGAAGCTACATACCTTTGGGCATCTTTGAAAATTGATGGCCAACAAAAACTTGACTTTAGGATCTTCTGAGCTTTTTTATTTGCACTATGGTGCCCTTTAGTGGATCCAACATGATAGTGATATAGAATCTTCCACCCCTCAAAGTGAGGTACACATCTCCTCACTTTTTGGTTTATGCATATACAAAACAGATGTGAATCTTCCCAAAAATATTTTGGGAAATCAATAAAAAATTTCTTCTTTTACTAATAAGATAGACCCTCTAGCAAGATCTTAGATACAAGATGATTTGCAGTATCTGCAAACCAAGGGATCAAAGCTTCACTTAACTCCTTCACGTTGTAGAGGCATTCCTCTGGAAAGGCATCTTCAATGCCTTCTTCATTTAGTTCTTCGAAATTTGGATCTTCCAAGTGAGATGATCTATTTCCAGGTTCTCAACCACTTTCACATCTTTATTCTCTAAATGAAATTTCTAAATAGTAGAATCCATCTAATCAAATGATTTAACATCTAGCTTATTCAGCAAGTATTTCAATGCATAGCGGTTAGGATTAAAAACAATTTCATATAATACTAAATAAGATTGAAATTTATCAAACACAAAACCTATATTTAACAATTCTTTGTCTGTTGTTGTGTAGTTCTCTTGACCATCTTTCAAAGTCTTACTAGCATAGTAGATTGGTTGAAAGTGTTTGTCCTTTCACCTTCCAAGTACTGCATCTATGACAAAGTCACTTACACCACATATTAGCTCAAAAGGTAAATTTCAGTCTGGTGCAACCATAATTAGGGCCTTAGTTAACTTATCTTTTAAATTGTTAAACACATCTAAACATTCTTTAGTAAATGTAAAGTGTATGTCCTTCTTTAATAACTTGGTTAAGGGCTTATCAATTTTAAAAAAGATCTTAATGAATTTTCTATAAAAGCCCATATGACCTAAAAACTTTTTATTACCTTAACCGAGGAAGGGGGTGGAAGTTTCTTTATAGCTTCAAGTTTGGCCTTATCTACCTCTATGCTCTTGTGAGAAATTTTATCATCTAGAACTATACCTTTTTGTACCATAAAGTGGCATTTTTTCTAGTTTAACACCTTATTTGTCTTCTTGCGTCTTTCCAACACTTTTTTTAAATTATGGATGCATAAATCAAATGAATCACTAAACATAGAGAAATCGTCCATAAATAAATCATGTATATCTTTAACTAGATTATTGAAGATGGCCAACATGCACCTTTGAAATTTAGCAGATGCATTGCTCAACCTAATTGGCATATTTTTATAGGTTAACGTACGATAGGGATATGTGAATGTCATTTTCTTTTGATCTTTTGGAACAATTGGGATTTGAAGTTAACCCAAAAGTCTATCCAAGAAGTAATTGTACATATAACCTGCCAGTCATTCTAGCATCTAATATGTGAAGGGAAAAGGGAAGTAGTCCTTTCTTATTGCATTATTCAATTTCCTATAATCAATGCACACTCTCCATCCAGTGATGGTTCTCTTAGGGATTAGCTCATTCTTTTGTTGGAGATGATTTCCATTACTTCATTCTTTGGCATAACTTGCTCTAGCTTGACCTAAGGACTATCAAAAATGGGGTAAATCACTCCATCATCGAAGAGTTTAATTACCTTATATTTTAACACATCCTTCATGTTTGGATTAAGCCTTTTTTAAGGTTGTACCACAAGTTTAAACTTTTCCTCCATTAAAATTTTGTGACAAGTTGATCCTACTTATGTTAGAGATTTTCCATGTAATGGCCATTTTATGTTCCTTAAGCACATTCAGTAATCTTTCCTTTGTGCCACCTCTATAGTTGAAGCAACAATTACTTGTAATTTCCAATTCTTCTCAAGAAATGCATATTCTAAATGATCAAGTAATGTCTTCAACTCTAACTCCGGTGGTTCTTTAATGGAGGACTTTAACCTTGTCTTTGAATTTTTGTGAATTTCCTTCTTTTGTTCTCATCAAGAGCTTATTATGTTCATATTCATCCTCATATTGAATCATAAACAATTCTTGCATGTCATTAAACATAATTTCTTGAATAATGTCTAAAGTTACAAAATCATTAGCATCAATAAAATATCAGTAATAATCACAATCAAGAGCATGTCTCATAGCATCAGATATCTTAAAAGTTACTTTTTCTTCTCCCACCCTAAAACTAGTTTACGATCACTAACATCAATAATGGTTTTAGTTGTAGCTATAAAAGGGCGTCCTAAAATTAAAGGTACTTCTACATCTTCATCTATATCAAGTTTAACAAAGTCAACTAGGAAGACGAACTAATCAACCTTTTCTAACAGATCCTCGATGATTCCCCTAGGATATTTAATAGATCTATAGCTAATTGAATGGTCATCCTAGTAGGTTTAGGTTCTTTTAATCCCATCTCATAAATAACTTATAAGGCATTAAGTTGATGCCAACCCTTAAATCAGTTAAGGCATAGTAAAAATCACTAGATCTTTATGCTTTTTTTGGTATTTTGTTTTGTAGGATTGTTGAGCACTCCTCGCCTAGCTGCATCTTAGCCTATTCCTCCAACTTCTTCTTATTACACAGTAGCTCCTTTATAAATTTTTCATATATGGTCATCTGTGTTAAAGCTTCAACAAGTGGTTAGTTAATATAAAGTTTTTAAATAAATCAATAAATTTACCAAATTGCTAGTTCATGTGATCCTTCTTTAACTTCACTGTGTATGGTGTGGTGGGCTCAAATTCCTTTGCTTTAGGAGGATTCTCCATAACTTTCATATTTTGTTAACTCTTTTCGCAATCCTCCTCTTCATTTTGGGTTTTTGCATTTTTTTGTAACTCCACTTCTAAGTGTGACTACCTTCATATGCTTATAAGTTTTAAGTTCAAATATATTTGGCAGATTTCCTGTTTTCCTTTCAACTAAAATTGTTATCAGTTGGTCAAGTTAAAACTCCAATTTACGTATGGATGTTTGCTGCCTCTTGTGTTTTGCTCTTGATTCTAAATAAATTCCATTATCATTTTTTCCATGTTTGGCTTCTTTGGCTATGATACTCACTACTAATATCAAAGTGGAGGATTGTTTCTTTGTTATCCTTCACATGGGATGGTTCCTCCATCAAGGGTTATTTGATTTATTATAAGGATTATTTTAAGGTCTTCGATCAACTCTTGGGCTGCTCAGGTGTTTTTTTGTTCAAAGTCCTTCTAGTTGCTACATGTATTCATTTCCTCATACTTTGACTTATCCAATTATAGAAAATTTGGATTTTCATCCACAATAGTAGTTTGTGATGAAAGCATCGTCTGAGCTTCTCATTAAATCTTTCCCTTGTGTCATAATTGGATTCATCGCCAGTTTGGGAGTATGACGTGATGTCATTCTTTAAATTTATATTCTTTGTAGAGGGGAGTACTTAAGTATAAAAGTTTCTACCATTTGATCCTATGTAGTAAACGATGAATGTGGCATAGAATTCAGCCACTGTTTAGCCTTTCCTTTCAGAAAAAAATGACAGTAGATGCATTCTAATTGCATCATTGTTCATTCCATTAATCTTAAATGTATTGCAAATCTCTATAAAGTTAGAGATATATGTTTTGGGGTCTTTATCTTGAAGTACCTTGAACTAGACTGACTATTGCACCATATAGACGACGTTTGGCTTGATATTAGTGTTTTTATCTTGGAGTCCTTCAAGCTAGACTGACTATTGTACCATCTAGACGATGTTCGACTTCATCTCGAAATTGTGCTCCTAAATAACTCACTATATTGGATTCCATAGCAATTAGGTCTAACCAAGCATATTCGAACATCGTGTGTGATTTCTTTGCCATGTTGTTAGATTCCTTTGTATCTACGTGACCTACTAAGCCTTTTATCCAACGATCTAGTTCAAACCATCTCAAATTAGTCCTAGAAAGATTCCTTACGCTGCTCTTTCTATTTCAGGATCTACTTCTACTAAGTGCTAAGATGTACTATAGGTCATAAACTGAATAGGAATTTAATTATAAACTAACTAAATTATACAAACAAAATAATGTAATATAAAATAAAAATAAACCAAATAAAAGAAACAAAATAATGACTAAATTAACAAAACTAAAGTTTTCTGAATATCACCATCCTCAGCAGCAGTGCCAAAAACTTGATTGAACTTTTTATATGTGTCAATTATGAAATAACCATAAGTGCATAGCATAGCTATAACTAGTACCAAAAAGTATAGGCCAATCAATGAGTGTTAGCAATTATCGTAAATTAAAATAAAATAGGCAACAAGATTGAACAAAGGATTAAGAAATTACCTAGAAAACTATCAATATCAAAACTTAGTGTTTAGGTTTCAAATCCCCCTAAATATCATGAATTTATTGATCATTTATTAAGTAATTGTTTTATTAATTTATTGGACCATGGAGATTCCTATGATATGCTAATAGCTCACTCTTGGGTCTAATAACAACTAATCCTAAGGTTATCAACGAAATTGCTTAGGTTAAAGTTTATATAATTGGTTTACCAATTTGTGGATCCAACTACTAAGTTTAACCTTAATATAGAGGATTTATGTCATCCTATCTCTAGGATTACAGTCTGTTTTTTCCAATTACGATGGATCTGTCCACAGATAGGCTTCTTAATCTCTATGTTGTGAATCAGATTATGCAATAATATTTTGGATCTATTATATTAAACACATAATTGAAACACAATATGTCAATCCAAAAAATTGCATTAATAAAAGAATTAAAACTTGTTATTGTTCAAAATATTCATCTAACCTAGGCATTAAAAGAATTTAGTTCCACATTATAGAGCAGGAAAACAAACATAAACATAAGGAAGAATGAATTAGAAACAATGGGTTCATAATTCTAAATCCCCTTGTTTGTTTTCTACTGAATATTCTTACAAGGCAGAGGTTTAAACTTATATTCTAATAGATCTTTTGATGATTTTTTCATGTTTTACACTTCTCTGACTCAAAATTGCCCCTTCTGAATGATTTTAGTTTTTGTAATCACCTCTTAATTTTCAATCTCCTGTTTTTCCTCTGAACATGTCCTTTTATAATAAGTTTTAGGGTGGTTCTAGGTGAAAGATGGTCTGATACACAAGTCATGTACTAGACCGTGTATAACTCAAAATACCCAGAATTCATGATCTTGTATGGCCTAAAGGAAGTACAGTGGCTGATGCATAACAAGGTATCCCTTCTTTTCTTCAAATTTTCATTTTAGGTCATGTTTTCATCCGAATTCATCTCCTTTAAGTCCATGAAGGAAACAATAACTATAAACATAATTGGAGTAAATTAAGTATCAAATATATGATACAAGTATAAAATATCAAGCAAATACACATCAAATATAGGGTATAAAAATGATCAAATATGCATCTATCTTCTATAAAGGAAAATAAGGTTGAACTTCAAAAGGATGGCTTTAAGGATGAGCTTTTAGCTCGCTTTTGACTCCTGTGCTTCCATCTTGTACCTAAAACCTAATATAAACCAAAAATAAGTATCTTAAGCATTTCAAAACATTAATCACCAATTATTAGGGAGAAACATATAATATATTAGTCACTAATCAATAAAGTAACTGTTAGGATATTAACCAATAGACTAAAAATAGGGATCCTATAGATCATTAATCCCTACCAAACTATTTACATTAATATCATAAATATAGGCAAATATCATGGTAGCTTAAGAACTCATCTAAAGCTATTATTCTAAAAAAGCAATAAAAAACTGTATTCTAAATTCAGCTCATTTAATTAGAAGTTTTTGCTCAATTCTACGTAAGTTATAAGTTTTATATAAAAATTCATTAAATGTACAAAGAAATGCATCACTACTACATCATACTCTATTATAATCAATGGAGAGCCCACCGTGGTATGTAGAGTAGTCAAAGGCCTAAGGTATGGTGATATTCTCTTACATTACCTATTTTCCATTAGCATGGAGATCTTCACCATATTAACTAACCTTAAATATTTTACAAAGTTAATTTAAAGTTTCACGACAGAAGTAAAAAAATGATTATTTCATTTATCTTTTGTTGATAATCTTCTATTATTTTATGGTTTAACCTTTGAATTTATTAACCTCATGTTTAATATACTAAATCAGTTTAAAGTTTTGTCAGGTTTATATTTCAATCCAATATGTGGGAGGCTAAGATAACCCTTAACTTCACCTACACCCTTTAGCAAATTTTTAATTGCTGGAATGGGACAAAACCACTTACCAAACACAAAATAGGTGATGGACAAGGCATCTCACTTTGGTTTGATCATTGACTCAATATGGTCTCTCTCTTTCAAATTAAAATTTTCAAGATGTTATATTGATGATTAAACTGATTGCGAATATGTTAAGATATTATGATTTTCTTAAATAAATTTTTTAATTTGTCGTTCAATTTTCCTTAATCTAATTTCTTCTATGTGTGGTATGGTGGTAAACTAGATTCATATTTTGCATTACAATGTTATTTTGATAAAGGACGACCAAAAGCTAAGTGTAGGAAATTTGATAAGTATAAATTATAGCATATTTTACAACCCTATTTTAAATTTTTAAAAATCATTTACATGGAACATTTAGGCAAAAATTGTTGCATTTTATTATTAGAAATTCAAGTCATTTAGCTCCATATTTTATTTCTAAAAGGGGTTTAAATTGAACTAAAATTTTTCTTATAGGTTCGGTGAACTTAAAGAAAGGAATCTAGGAAAAAATCTAGCCCAAAATGATGTTCAACCAGGAGAAAGTCCCAAAATAATAAAACAACCCAAAGTCCTAGCAGAAAAGTAGTAGTCTAATACTTAGCCCATGATCCAACTCAACATAAAGAGGAACAAAATGCAAACCAAATGAAACAAAATACAGAACCAAAGGAAGAAAAATGCATCACAAAAAGAGATGAAACGGAGCAATAAAGAGAAAATGTTAGCAGCTAAATCGTAAAAATTAGAGGAGAAAAATGCAAAATGTAATACCCAAATACCCCCTAAAAGGATATACAGATGTCACACAAAGTATACCTAAATCATACCAATTCATTCCAAAATTTCCTTAAAAGAAACTCGGGAAAACATACATTACATTTCATTATAGGTTAAGTTAATAAATAGAATACACCATACACCACTTTTCAAAATACATGCCTTAACTTGTAAATCTATCCTGAATTAAGGTTATTGCAAACCATATACACAAAAATAAAAATTGTCTTATCATATTGAGTATAACTCGATAACAAACTGAACATTTTCCAAAACAAAACACATCCTTCTTTAACTACTACAGTTATCATTGTCCCTGTCTTAAATCTTCTTATCAGAACCTAAACGGAGGCAAAACTACCATGCTAAGCATAAAGCTTAGTGGGGAATAACTAAACAAGATATAAAATAGCGATTATTTCTAACAGTCGTATAACATTCACATGTACTGAATCAGATTATATCATAAGCAATCTTTAATTATTCAAATTAAAGAGTAATTAAACCGTTAAAAACATCAGAACATAATATAATTCATCAAAACAGAATATTCATACAGTAGAGCAAATCATATAAGTATCTGAATAAAATATCGTTACTTCAAAATAGGATATAATTATGTTAGAACAGAATATAACTTATATTAAATCAAGGCATAACCTATATCAAATCAAAACTTAGCTTATTTCAGAACTAAACATATTTCAGAACATAAAACAGATTAGCCTACTAGTTCTTTTTACAGAAGTGGATAACAAGAACAAAACAGAGGATAACAATGACTGGTATCAAAAGAAACAAAAGAGATTTAATTCTTTAAATCAGAAAATACTATAGTGTCTTAGAACAGTAGACACCATAGTGTAAAAGTACAGAAGACACCGAAGTGTCTAAGAATATGAGCAGCTGTAGACCCTTCTAGGCATGCCTATTTACCCACGACTAGGACTTCACAGTTTTAAAACAAACCACTTCGAATTTTAGATTCATATGTAAAAGACGCAATGCAAAACATATGACTTTATTCCATCTTGCTCATATTGAACACATTCATTCACATTTGATCAAACTTAACATGCCTTACAAACATAAACATATAAGATAATGCACTAATGAATACTTAAGTAATTACATTTTACATGTATTAACAGTAGTTCCTGTTCACTAAAATTCATAATTAACACATTGCTTATATCCTTTATACCACATTTGTTTCCATAAGAACACATTTATCCTTTCAACAAATCAAATATTCCAACATTAGATACTTTCATAACAAACAACATCTTCCTTAAGTTATCACCTTAATTAACAATTTAAAACTTATTCAACCTTTAAACATCAAACTAGGTTCATTTCTAACCATAATTAAATTCAAATACTACATTATAAAGTGTCTTAACTTTATGTGGTTCAACAATTGCACAAAATAGAAATTTTTGTGTCAAAACCTTGCCCATAATTGTGGGATGGGTGCTTTAATCGTGGGATACCCAATTTCCTGAAATTTTCAGATTTAAACTACTTCCTTCCAAATCTCAAACATATTCATCAATATCCATTCATTTCGCCTCAATTATACCTTGCTTATGCTTCAATTCCTCATCCAATTCATGTCTAAATCCAATTCAAAGATATTCATTAGGTAGTCACAGATCATAGTCTTTCATGCATCAAAACCAAAATAGAATTTTCCATAAAAAAACTCACTTTTCCAGCACTCATTTATCATCATCTTAACACATGTTCTATGCCAATTCAGTCATCATAGAACTTGTATTAATACATTCTATCAAGTTTAGAATTCCCTTACCTATTTAACTTCAAATCACAACTCTAAAAAACAAGCTAACTAACTTTCCTAGCAACAAACATAACTCCAAAATCCAAGTGAAACTAGGATGATCTTAACACTAAGAAGACAATAGCACAAAAGATAACAAGGTCTAACTTCCTTGATGTAGCATCTTGATGTGGTAATCAAGCACAACATAAGCCAAATACCCAAGAATGAAAGAGCATGGTGTTTCGTTGGTGAATGAACAATGAGAAGAAGAATGACCAATAGAAACACTTTTACCTTCGATGGATTCATTTGATGCTAAGTGTCACTCTCATAACATGGCATATGTCTATATACATCCCATTTGTCCACTCCTCAGCCTGCTAAATGTCACAATCCTATCAGACTACTTATCATTTAGTCAATGTTTCCAAATGTCATTCAATTATACTGCCATTTTTCCCTTATTTACTTATGCCAAATGTCACTAAATGTATATGTTTAGTCACTTAATTTCCATGTATCAACTTGTCTTACCACTTGACAATTTTCTTAGTCTAAATGTACATTTCAATACATCAATTTTAAAATGGTAACAATTAATTCCAAGTTACTAATCATGGTTTGATGGACCATAGATTCAAGACATATGCAATTTTCAACCATATCACATATACCTTCATAGACATGTAATATTTCTACTAGGGTATAATTTAGGGCCTTACACAAAACGTTAGCATCCAAAACCTAGAAACTAGAGGAGCAAAACATATCACGCCAATAGCCAAAACAAAACATAGTAGACATAGAGGAACAAAATGACACAACTAGAGGAAGAAGAAAAATGATGCAACAACAGAAAAATAAGAATCTAGCAGTCAAAAGAAAAGAATAAAAAAATGCAACAGTAGAGGAAAGAGCAAAAACACAACAAATAATCGAGGAAAAGAAGAAAACAACATCAGTTGGGATGAGACTCACTGACCTAATGTCTCCATCTCAAAAACCCAACAAAAACCCGACTATATCTACATCAAATCTCTTCAAAATGCAAGAGATATGAGGGAAATCACCAAAAATCTAGCAACCTAAGGCAACTAGGTTGTGTTTCATGGGCCTATAAAAACACAATTGAGAGATTTGGCACTCTTCTAAAGCTAGCTAAAGCTAGGAGTCATTCCAAGGAATGATTGGGGGTGATAGGGAACCAATTCCCACCTGTTTTAAGCCAGCTCAATATTGGTGGATGAGTTTTTCAGACCTTAAAATGGCTGATATGAGGTCTGAAGGTGGAGCACATTAATAAGTTTTTTCTAAACCATTATTCCCCTTAATTCTTATTTTCCAAGCTTTAGGTATGATTAATTGTTAAATTTTCAGTTTAGACACATTGCTTAGAGTATCTAGGATATCATTTTTCTTGATCAATTTAAGTTCTTTTGAGTTGATTTAACATTATCAATTGCAAGAATTTTTATTTTATTTATTCATGTTCTTATTTAATTGGATAAATCCTTGATTATTTGAATATGATAATAGAATTAGTGATTCATTTGGAGTTGTATGGGCTGGAATTTTGACGTTTGTCTAAAAAATTTTGTGTTGTTGATTTTATTTCCTTATGCTTAACGTGTTTTAATTGAGCTAGTTCAATTTCTAAGAGTGAAAAGGAATAAGTAGGAATTAGTTAGTTGGTTCTCTATATTCAATTTCTTAAATGTCTTGGATTATTTCGGATATGTTGAAATTGCATGACTAAACAAAAATTTGAAACATGCCTATTCACTTGTGAACATTGTGATAGATTTATGTTTTATTTCTTTGATTTCTAGACTTGATTTGAATCACATACCCGCTATTTTTATATTCGTATTGGATTCATTAAATTTATTAAGTTTCTTTATTTTGAATTGTTTTGGTTTCAAATTTTTCCCCTAATTTCAGCTCATTGATAAAGTTAAACTTTTATGTGAGGATAAATAGATGAATATGGGTTTAAATTTGAACATAACGATAGATTCACAATCAAATGAAGAGTTGAAATAAAGAATGGCCAAGTTTATGCTGATTTCTTACATTGCTAGAGATTTCATCCAAGATGTCTAAATCTTTATTTGAGTTGCATTATGTTTGTTTAATCTCTTTTTAACTCAAAAGATAGCTTAACTTAATGTATTATGCTCAAAAGAACTATGTAATGGATATTTCGTACGAAATATGTTGATTAATACGCTTGTGGCAGATCTGGAAATTTTTTAAAGGTTTATTAATTTCTAGAAAGCTGTTTTATTAGTTGAATTATGCTAGGATATATGTCTTGATTAAATTAAATGTGTCAGGATTACTTTAAAATTATTACAAGATGAAACAAGGTTTGTTCAATTGAAAATTTTAAGGATTTGTATAATTTGATTCCACCATTAAAAGTTCCAACATTGTATATATTTTGATGATCATGAATTATGTCCAAGACGATAATTTCCAACTTTTGAATATTGATTGTGTGGTTCTAAAAACGTGATATAACTTTATTTTCTTAAGCATTGATGTTGTATCTTACTAATGTAGCTAAAGAGGATATTACATGAGCGTTAATGATATTTACATTTTGTTAATAAATTTCTTTCACAAGAGCGAGATCATTATAATCACTACAAGAAATACATACAATCAGCGATGTTTTATTGATAAAACGTCGCCAATTGCAAAGACTTTTCATGATGTTTAAAAAACGTCACAAAAAATTTAAAATTTTCACAACATTTTCATAAACTTCACAGATTTATAACACTTTTTACCACATTTTATCAGTATAACGTCATGAAATAAAAACCGCGACATTT
This sequence comes from Erythroxylum divaricatum, assembly GCA_025434745.1. NCBI lineage: Eukaryota > Viridiplantae > Streptophyta > Magnoliopsida > Malpighiales > Erythroxylaceae > Erythroxylum > Erythroxylum divaricatum. The sequence continues at coordinate 30,000,792 of JANTPM010000245.1, read as the reverse complement.
TGTTGAAGAAAACATCGTAGAAGGCTTACGTAAAACTTTTTGTTTTAGGAACAAAAATCTAGAAATTAAGTTAGAAGAATTGGTTTTAGTGTTTTATGTGTTAATTAAAGAAGATAGAAGTAAGAAAAATCTAGGAAAAATTACAGTAGAGAGAGGAAGTATATGCAAAGTTTCAGATTTTTTATGTTTGAAGTGTAAGTTTGAATTTGACTTATTTAGAAATTGTATTGCATATAGAAATGCAAAATAGATGATTTAGGAATGAGTAAATCTGGAAATAATGAAAGAAAGAAGGAGAGAAGAAGAAGAGATGTTCAGTGAAGAAGAAGAGAGAAAGCACGCCTGTGCATAGCAATCAAATTACGCACAACAGTGCACCCTTAACGCACGGTCGTGCACAATCAAATGACCATTTCAGTTTTTTCTAACAACATACTTTTGGATCAACTTTGCATCATTATTCTGATAAGGTAAATGCGACAACTAGACAACACTTTCTTCTAGCAAATTGTTCTCCAATGTCTTAAGTTTCTAATGACACCAAGATCATAAAAATTGATTCAGTATTTCAAAAGTTATACTCAATTTACTTTGGACTATTCTTTGAACTATAACTGTAATCTATATTCAACTTCAAATTAGATTTTTTAATTCTTAGAGGTATAATTAAAATTTGATCTGTTTATACAATTTGTATCCATATGTCTCTATTTCAATTTAAATTAAGAATCATTTCATTTAGATACCTACTGATCAAAATACAGTTAAAATACAGAAGTATGTTCAGGGAAATCATCTCAATTTTTCATATTCTAGTACTCCTCAACATTTTCATATTAAATTTAACAACCAATCCATTTTAGATGGCTATAATTTTTGGTGGAGATGAAGAACAATGTGTTATGAGTCTATTGGTTCAAGAATCAAGTCATTTTGATGTCATATGAAGAATTTATAGTAAACAGGTCAAACGATGCTCAGAAAACCATTTCCCTATAAAAAGCTTCGGGTTGCGAATGTATAGAAGCATGACCGTGAGTTTTCAAACCATCCTGTAACATCGATATCGTGCTTTGACCTTCATCAGTGAAGTCGTAAAAGCACGATCATGATTCGCGACCTTCATCAATGAAGTCGCAATCATGCAATTCACGACATTTATTAGAAGCAAAATGATATTGTTTTGCTTACTTTAAAACGTTATGCTTTAGGAGCAAAACAACGTCGTTTGGTTTTAAACCATTTTTTATAAAAAATTTAGGTCACGATCGTGTTGTTTTCAAACTGTCCTACGAAGTCACAATTATGCGGAAGCACGATCTCAATTCGTAACCTTCATCAACGAAGTTGCAATCGTGATTCACAACATTTATTAGAAGCAAAACGACATCGTTTTGCTTACTTAAAATGTTATGCTTGAGGAGAAAAACAACATCGTTTGGTTTTCATTTTGGTTTTCTTTAAACCTCTATGCCAGTTCCCTTCCTCACTCACCTTCATTTTGCCCCCGATCGCTAGAGCTACATCGTTGCCGAGCTTCTCCTCCCTCCTTCCGAGCTTCAATTGCCGCAATCTATATGTTACCTTCTCACATATTTCACATCTTGTTCTTCGATTTGGGCTTCCAATGTCTCTCCATTTTCTTCAATTTTAGCTATAAGCTTCATTTTCTATAATACCCATTAAGCTTTCTACTGTTGTTGTGTTATGTTGTTTTAGCTATGCGATCATTGTAATCTCTATGTACTAGTCATCGAAGTGACTAATGTTCTTGGATTTTCTTCGTCTTTGAGTGGATTAAGTTCAATTTACAGCTGTTGTGCTTGTTTTGGTTTCTATTTGTGATAATGAGGTGTAGTTTAGCTTTTTTGGCTTGGTAGGTGTTCATTTTTATGGTTTTGAGTGTTCTATGGTTGATAGATAGATGGGCTTTGGGTGTTTAGTATTATAGATTTTATCTAAGTATTGGATGTCTCTACGTTTTGGCTTCATTTAGTAACATGGGATTATTTCTACTATTACTTTAATTGTTGCAATTGTTGCTTCTGTTCTAAGTATATCGATGTAATTGAGGCTTTTGATAACTTGTTTGTGACCAGTGACTTGTTCTTTTGTGAAATTTATTGCTCATGAATTTATCATATATATACAACCTCTAAGCAAAGTAATAATGTTCATTTAGTTGAAGTAGCAAATATATGATTTGGTTACAAAATACACCAAATCATTTGTCATAGGTTGAAATGCAATGATACACCATATCAATTGCTTAGTTTGTGAACTTGGTGGTTACTATACTGAACAATATATGTTCATAAGATTTTATACATTTAATTGCTAAAGTTTAATTCTAATTTATCGTGATTTATGACAAATACTATTTCCAAGTGCGAGGAGGAGATACTTGGAGGAGCCATTGGAAAACAAGAAGTAGGTATGCTAACTTATAAGTATCAAGTTATTGGATTGTTAATTGGTTTGTTTGCATTCATACTATAGCTACTGGATTTGCTATATGAAACGCCATATTTTGCTTTATGCAACTCCACTAAAGTATTAGATAAATAATATAATAAATAAATTGCCAAGAGTTGATGTATGAATTACAGAGCCATTGTGTATTAGGTGATTGTATGTTTCTATTTATTGAGACCTTTGATGAAAAGTGTCAAATTACCTCATTAAGCATACGAGTAAGAGTCTTTGTTGATTTGCCACTAACATACCATAATGTTCTCATTCTTATATTTATTTAATAGGTATTTTGACACTTTTCAATGGATAAAATTTGGATGAACAATGTTAGGATTTCCCGTGAATACATTGATGGAGCGAGAATGTTTATAAATTTTGTGGCAAAAAAAAAGGCAAAGAGTGTGAAATTTCATGCCCTTGTGCACGTTGCATTAATTGTTATATTAGGTCCCAGATGAATGTTTTTGAACATTTAATGTAATTTGACATAGACCAATCATACACCCGCTAGGTTTTGCATAGTGAACTGTTAGAATATAGATTTATCTTTAGGGAAAAAAGGCTTGACACTGTAAATGTAGATATAGATGGGATGGACAATGGTATTAATGAAGGTGATGGTGATGAAGAGGATGATTGCATGAAAGATTTCCTTGATGATGTGGGTACTTTCTTAAATGATTGTCTAATTAATAAGGATAGAAGGAGTCCTCCTACAGATGTCAAAGATTCTACTATGGTTGCCTTTCATGAATTGTTGAATAAAGCAACTAAAGAGTTTACCCCAAATCTACAAACTTTTCAAAGTTGTTGTTTTTAATAAAGTTGCTTCACTTGAAATTGTACAACAAGTGGAGCGATAACTCATTTGACATGTTACTTGCTCTACTGAGGGATGTATTTGTATTACCTAATTGTAAATCTTTGCCGAAGTCCTATTATGAAGCAAATAAGTTTCTACAGAGCCTAGATTTGGGTTATATGTTGATACACGCATGTAAGTATGATTGTTCCCTATTTTAGAAAGAGTATGAGGACTTTGAAAGTTGTCCCCAGTATGGAACATCAAGATGGAGAATTAATGATGACAGGGGTAAGAAGATACCTCATAAAATATTGTGGTACTTTCCATTAATGTCCAGATTACAACGATTATTCATGTCAAGTAAAACCGCTAAAAATAAGTTAAAGTTATTTGCAGTGTGCAGTGTATAGGTCCTCTTTGTCTGCTTCCCTACATCATATAATTAGACTATCCCTTTAATTCCATTTCTAGATAAAAATTAAATGCCGCCAATATTTATTTCACTCTCTTTACTTCATATAGCTTCCACTTGATGTTTTTGTGTATTTGTTCTTATAGACCATTATCCGTAACTATTGATAAATTTAAAAGTGCAAATTACTATTACATTTCAAGTTGTTTTGCCTAAAGGTTCAAAAGATCCTTCAGCTATGGTGCCATTTCCAGTAGAGCAATATCTGGAACAAATTGGCTCATCTCTACATACTTCCTAACTATAACTGACTAAACATTTTGGTTAGCAGATTTCTAGTAAAAAATAAAACAAAGATACTAAATATAGTAACCAAGAAACTCAAACCTGCATGCATCTCTTTTGAATTGCATATAGACCATAGTAATACATACGGTTATGAAGAGTACGAAGCATATTGATGCAGTATAGTGAAGTACAAGATCTGAGAATATAGTGATGCAATATAGAAAATAAGGTTACGAAGAGTAAGAATCATATTGATGTCTGATGTTGGCAGATTTATGTACTTATTTTATTTCCATTGTGAATTGACTTGTTAATGATGATCTCTTTGTTGGTTGAATTGGGATCTAATTTCATTATAGTTTTATTAGGTGTGGATTCCATATTTTATACAATTCATGTACCATTTATAGCTTGGGATTTTATTCCAATTAGGAACATAAGAGTTTGGTTCATGTGCCTTGAGATTATGCTCCTTATGTAAAGAGGTCTTTGAATCACTCATGCGTCTCTTCTTCGAATTTAAATTCTTTGTTAATATCTGGAAATGCATTAAGAATTTATTCCATTTTAATAAGTCTAGTCTTCACTATGTTGAGTTTATAAAATTGTTATATTTAGATATAAACATCTTTTAAGGAAAAATGACAATGTTTTTGATGCTATTTAGTTTGTGCCTTTATAAAAATTTAAAAGAAAAGGACTACCTAATGTTTTTAAGGAGTGGATAGCTTTAAGAAATATATGTTGACTAAAATCATTCAATAGATTAAGGTGTAACTATTCTAAACAATGAAGGTAGTGGACCAATGGTTGTAAACATGTAGCTGCTTCTTCATAGAGAATTAATCTATACCTGGAGTAAAAGATGCTTTGAAGTGTTTAGTCCCTTTTTCAAGCTTTAGCCTAAGATCAGGAGGGGCAATGCTTAAAAGTTTGTTTGCTTATTTCTCAAAAGGAATTGTATTAGTGTAAAGTTAGCTGAAGAATATTTTCCTATATAGACGTTGGTTAGTTCTTATCTGCCTACAAAAGCTCATCAGATGAGCTTTGTATCGAAGACCAATACATTTTTTGTATTTGTTATTTTCTAAATACTATTTTAACTTTTTTAAAAAATACTATAGCTTGGGATTTTATGCCAATTAGGAAGAAAAGAGTTTGGTTCATATACTTCAGTTGTTATAACTTTTCATATTCAAACATGCATGACCTCAACAAGAATTGGTCTTATGGATGAGTGAGGCAAGTGTGGATAGTTCATAGCATGAAGTTGGCATGGGCTACTTTTCTATTATTCATGAGTTGAATTCTGTCTGTTATAACTTCTCTTATGGATATACAATCTTTAAAACCACATTTCGAGTTTCTTCATCTATATCATGTCATATTTAGGTTTTATAATCTTTCAGTAGTGAACATTCAAATGACTAGTACGATTGTCGATATTTGTTGTTTTCTTTAAATATGGTTGATGAATATTACTTTGAAATCTAATTTCGAATAGAATGCAGGTGATTCACTTGGGACCTGGTCTACCCAAGAAGAAGAATAAAGCTGCACTAAGTTGTTGGGACCCCAGCCGAAAACCGAAACCTAACTGAAAAAAACATAAATGAAAGAAGCGGATAACAAAGAGTCAAATTGGATAAAACATAAGCACAAACAAAGTTGCATCGAAAGCGCAACAAAGACTTATCGGAATCAAAAGCGAGTACATATCTGAAAGTGAACAAAACGGATGCGAATAGAAATCAGATTCTTAATGGAATCGAAAACAAAAGCAAAACAAACGGATCAATTCGAACTGAAATAAATCAAAACGGATCTGACTTCCGAAGCATGCATCTTAGTAATAGCGTTGGCAACATTAAGACTTAATATATCCGAATCGATGTAAATTTTTCTCCTCTTTTTCTTATTCATTTCTCATCTTTCGTCGATCTTATTTAAATCAAACAAATAATTCCCACTTTTGCGGAAAGTCATACAAGTCTACATCTCTCAAAATTTGACTTTTGATCACAATCATATTCTTATTTTATCTTTACCATATAACCAATCTTCTTATCAAAAATTAGGCAGTATAACAGCTGCACTGTAGCACCCCTTACCATAGAGTATCCAACGGAACGCCCGTAGGTCATTCCAGTACATATCCTACGACAAGAGACCACTACTGACAACTACCACTAAACTCCTCATGGCATCACAATCATAACGCAGTACGAAGAAATTGTCAACTTTTAAAAACCAAACTGGATTTCATTTCATTCACTCAAAAGTTAGAAATTTACAAACCATCAGTATTTTCAGTCTGTACAAGTTCCACACACTGTACACTAAGCACCATGTAGTAATGGACAAAGGACAGATCTAACTATAAGTCTCCAAAAGAAAGCCCAGCTGACCGACCTTTGAGCCATCGCCTCACTTGCCAATCCACAGTACACGGCTCTACAGTCCCGAGGGAGCTATCAGTCTACGCTTTATCCTGAAAAATAGATTGCAATTTTGGATGAGTTTGCGAACTCAATGAGAAACCATCATCGATGGTTCTCCCAATTC
>JANTPM010000245.1:29969361-29984348 GCA_025434745.1 Erythroxylum divaricatum | reverse complement strand
CTCATTCCTATGATCATGGGATCCCTATCCCAAAGAAACACGTAGGTTTCACTTATTTTTAGGCTCTTGTGACTATATAAGGGCACAAATCCTTAGGGCCGAAAGGTGGGTCGTGAGAACTTATCTCATTTAGCTAAAAAAACATATTTAAAGCCTAGAGAGAGGTAGAGAATCAAGATTTCCATTCCAAATTTTGAGAAGAGCACACCAAGTCCAGCTTTTCTAGATTTAGGCAAAGAAGAGGAGGAGTTTGCTTTTTCTAGTTCTTATTTCATTTTTCTCTTCTAGGATCTTTATTATGGATTGTTTGGTTGTTGGGGATGTTAATGACATTATGAGTGGGTGAGTAATTTTTACTTTTGAACTATTTTTTGAACTCCTACTTTGTTGATTTGAATTAATGATGCTTTTGATGAATGTTGAGCTTATACCTTGCAATATATTAAGAAATTGAGTTGGGTAAATTATGTAGGTTTGTACAATGAGAATTGGAACTCTATATACCTACATTCATCAAGTTAATTGATTAGTTAGAGAGAGATCTTGGCTAATTAGTTGATTATCCATAGGATAACTTCATAACTAGTTAAATTGGTGGACTAATTTTGTATATTTTGAGATTGCTTAATCATTTCCATTTAATTTGGCTAGGGACAATTAATTACACCTTGAGTGCAACATACTACTCTCATAGAGCATATATCAGAGTATATCTAAGCACATATCCTACAAGAATGGCACGTTAGAGCAATCATATTAACTTATTATGGCATCCCACATAACACAAGTATTTCAAAGAATAGCTTTTTTAATTTCATTCACAAACATAACTTATGTTATAGCATTACATTTCATAATCCATATATTTATGTTTCAAAATCATCTGAGAGTTTAATACCAAATATCCAATATGAGATGGGATGTTAAACCAAAGTACCCTAGCTAGACTCTTTAGTGTTAGCTGACTAGACCTTTAAATCATTCTTATTTCCAAAATTGACAGTATTAGACTTCTACTAGTTTGCCTTATAAGATAGTTCTCCCTTGCACTTGAAAATCAATGTTACAATTTTAATGAGTTTGCAAACTCAGTGAGTGAACCATCATCGATGTGCTTACTCAAGTTAGAACACAAATATCACAAGTAAATAACCAAATTCAATGAGTATATCATATCATTCCATTATGTATACCATATCACCTTTCATCACATTTCAATAAGTACAACATGTACACAAATATTGCATATCGCATATTAAAACAATTCAGTAATTCATTGAAATCTTTCACGTGATACATGTAAAATTATATATATTAATGCACAAGTGACTCTACTTTCATTTTACTTTGTTATGATTGAGCGCCTATTTACTATCCCGTAACTATTGTAGATATCGGGCTCATTTCATATACTGTCTCATACCCATTGTAGATACCGAGCTCATTAATAACTAAGCCTTTTGCTCTTTGTGCACATTCCTAAGCTTAAAGCTCTTTTTTACATTGGTCACTCCGGTCACAACTTTTTTGTTTGATCATGCATATTAATGTGATGGAATACATCAATTCACACATTATGCTATCAATACCTTTCATTCAATGTGCTCAGTCATTCATCATATTCTTCAGATCTAAGTCCGCATTGAACATTCAGTTGAGAACCATTTCCCCATTCACATACAATCAATAAGAACTTTCAATACATTCTCGAATATCAAACTCCTTGGACCATCAATGTCTGGAATCATGATAATCATATACATAACAATTTAATAGTTGAAAGGTAATCTAAACAATTTAATCTTAGTGAGAAAACATCTAGGTTAACTCACAGTATGCTCTAGATAAGCTATTGCCTTGAAGATCCAGCAATGTCTAGATGCTGACAACCTACTTGTGCTTCTTTAATCATGCAATACATACATATAGTTCACACATTACTAAGTTGATCAATCATATGATTACTCAATCATCAACATGTTTATATGTCATGATCAATGCATGCTCAATGACTTTTCTAGGTATGTATCCTTATTTACTAGTCTTGATCATTATACATCATATCTTGTACATAACTTATTTGCAATTAGATTTATGACTTAAGTAAACTTGATTATTTTAGATTCATCATTCATTCATTCACCAATACTTTTCTAGCATTATATATTCACACCATTTCCTAATTCTCATTCATTCATGCCTAATTCACATTTCTCACATCCTTTGAATCACATTTGCATTCCTAAGAACACCTTCATTCCTTTAACAACTCATAAATTCCAGATTTAGATGCATTGATCTCAAACAATCCATTACTTAAGTTATAACCTCAATTAACAACCTCAACTTATCAAAAACTTGACTAATTAATCAAGCAACCATCTAGGTTCATTTCAAAACCTAATCAAGTCCAAATGCACAAAGGTAAAGTAACTTATCCTTTTTGGTTCAACAATCACACATTTTTTCACTTCAAAATATTGCCCACAATTGTAACAGAATTTTTCTCTTGTTAAAGCATTTCCCATTATTATGGGAAGGAGTTAATGCAGCTTCCATGATTGTGGGATGAGTGAACAAAAGTTCACCATTCATTTCCTTCAATTTTTTCTAGATTCTAACACCATCATAATAGTCCATTAATTATACCTCAATTATACCTTAATTATACTTCATTTTCTCATCAACTTCATCTCCAATATCAATTCAAAATCATTCAATTGGTAGCTCATAAACTATAGTCTTTCATGCATCAAAATCTAAAATAGAAACTATCGTTCACTATTATACATGTAGTCCTAGTTCTTTCCCATTTCAAGAACACTACATTAACACCTTTCTTTAGTCTAAATTCACCTTCATTATATTTCAAATCCCAGCCTAAAATCATCCATTGAACAAACTCTAACCTATAAGCTCATACATCAAAATAAAACCAATTCATCCATCAAATTCTAGCATAACTTATCATCAAACCCTACTTGTATCCCATATCAATTTAATCATCATGAATATTATGCTAACATATATCATAATAGGTCAATAAATCACTTATTTGTTCAACTCAAAACCTCCTCAATCATCAAGCTAACTTAGCCCTCCAAACATGCAAGGATAAAGCATACTCCAAGAACAAGATGAAAACAAAAAAAAACAAGGGTTTCAACAACAAGATGAAGATAACAAAATTTTGGAGTGACAAAGAGCAAATTTTAGCAAAATCTCAAAGTTGTAAGGGTTGTGTTTGGGTGTCACTGATGAGGGAAAGAGGAGTAGATAGCATGTAGCAATAACAAAAGAAAAGATGGTCTTTCATGTGTGTGTGTGTCGTGACGTATGTGTGTGGCAAGGATTAAGACACTTGATAAGACACTCGTCAAATAAAGAGCTAGGTTATGTGTCCTTTTCCTAAACCACAACTTGTCACTCAATAACTAGTCCAATTCTCACTCAATCACTAGGCCATTTTTCACATAATTTCTTAAGCCATTTGTCACTCATTCTTTATTGCCACATGTCACTATTCCATAGGCCTACCTAAATTTTCATATATCAATTTTTCTTTCCATTTAACATTTTTCGTATTGTGGGTGTGTAAGGCCCTAAATTGTACCCTAATTAGAATGTTACATGTTCATGAAAGTACATGTATGATAGGTGTTAAAAATTGTGAGATGACTGAGAATTGCATATGACTTCGAATTAATTGATACCATTAGAAAATTGATGTATTAAAATGTACGTTTTGACAAGGAAAATATCAAGTGGCAAGACAAGTTGGTACATGAAAATCGGATGACTAAGCCTACATATTTAGAGACATCTGGCATGAGTAAATAAGGGACAAATGGTAGTATAATTGAATGACATTTAGCAACATTGATTAAGTGACAAATGGCCTAATAGGTGTGTGACATTAGTTTATTCTACTTTAGAAACCAATCATGGTATCTTCTATTCTGGTCCCATTACCCACTTCTGTAAAAAGGATTAACAAGCTAACTTATTTTGTATTCTGATACATGTTCAGTTTTGATAAAAACAAGTTCTATTCTGATGCAAACAAGTTATGTTCTTATAAGATATAAGCTCTGATTTGATACAAAACAAGTTCTGTTTTGATAATAGATAAGTTTTGATTTGATATAAAACAAGTTCTGTTCTGATATAAGTCATATTTTAATCTGAAAGGATTATGTCCTATTTTGATATTTATGAAGTTTTGTTATAATGAAAGAATGTTCTGTATTGATTGATGAATCACATTTTGTTTTGAGACATACTGTTTGGATTACTCTGTATTATGAACAATTAAAAATTGTTGTTATATGATTTGAATCTATATATATAAATGTTAGACAACTATTAGAAACAATCGCCATTATGCATTATGTTTAGTTATTCCCCACTAAGCTTTATGCTTAGCATGGTGGTTTTGCCTCCATGTAGGTTCTTATAAGAAGGTTTAAAGACTAGGACAAAGACTATCGCAGTGGCCAATGAAGAATGTGTTCTACTTTGGAAGTTATTTTGTTTGAGGTTTTAAGTTATATCTGACAATATGTGACAGCTTGTATTTTGATTAAGGGTTTGTAATAACCTTATTACAAGATGGATTTTGTTTAATGCGTTTATTTTGATAAGTTCATTAGATATGATGTACATTATGGTTTGTTTACAACAACATTTAATGATATATAATGTATGTTTGCTTGAGTTTCTAGGAATGCATATAAGGAATGTTTGGTTTGTTTTGTCATGTTTCAATTCTGTGTTTGTGTAGCATCTGTATATCCTCCCAGGGGGTATGCAAGTGTTACAAGGTGCGCATATCACTTCATCAATCTCCCATTTATAACAATAAATTCCAATTTATTAATTATAGTCCATCAAACCAAATTCAAGACATGTTTAATACGCATCACTTCATAATTATTTAAAATCTTTCATACTTGAGAATAAGTCAATTGAGTGCATATACTATCTTTGTAATGTTTTCTAAAGTAAAATTCATGTGTGTATGCTTATAGTATGCATGTGAGTGAAATGCACATCATAAATGATATGAATCATATCACTCAACAGTTTAATACTCTAACCCTCAATAAGTTTTGAAAATAAGCTATTACATTAAGAGAGGGTAGTTAATACATTAGGAAATCTTAGGTGAGGCACAATTTAATTAACAAGGTAGGAGGGAGATAAGATAGGAAAAAGTGATCTCTAATTGTTAAATTTTGAATTCCAAGTTTCTGCACTTTTACTTTATCATTTTTTCATTATTAGTTGTTTGATTTAGTTTAATAATTTATATTCATTAAAATTGGTTCTCAAACGAAGCAGCTTGAATTAAGTAGCGTCTAAATACAATCTCTGAGGGATCAATATCTATTCTTTACTACAAGTTACACCCTATATACTTGCAGTTTTGAGTGTAAAACTAGTGAATTGGTTTTGCAATCAACAACAAATAAATTGATCCATTAAATGTGAAATTACTTTATAATTCAACCATATTAGGTTAATAGGTATGATCATTGATGAGTCGTTTAGTTGAAACTTGATCAAATAGTCTTCAAAAGGAAGCTTAAATTGAATGATTTATCAAGTATATGATTTTAACTTGTTTTAATTTTAGATTTTAGCTTCATAAGTAACTAATTAGTCCACATTGATTGTGAATTAAAAAACTAATAAATAGTTATTTAACTATCAAATAAATTTCACTACAATAATTTTGATATAATTAATAGGTTGAAGATGTGGGTACTTTTGGTAACCAAATAAAATTATGACTTGATTAAGTAACCAAAAATATTAATGACAAGGCACTTCAAATAAACCAATCATGCTCCATACATATAAAAATTAATCTTCTAGAATATTCTAATTGGTCAACTGAACATCTTCAAAAATTCAAAACAGTACCATAGTTTCATCCACCAATAAGGGTTTCAATTGACTGTTAGGATTGTTCAATTAATTTATATGTTTGAAAGATTCAATATAAAGTATGTAAGAAACTTATGACACCTATTCTATTTTCTTAAGTCAACATAACCAACTAGATATGACAAGAATTAAAGAGCATCGTGAATCATTAAATAGCTAAACGATGTATGTTTTATTACAACACTTATTAGGTAGAAATATACTTGATAAAGTATAAATGTGTAAAATTACTCATGATATTTGACAATTGAAATGGCACATGATAATGAATCAAAACATAAAATGAAAAACATCTTATTCATGAATAATAACTATGAATACCTGCTAAGTCCAACTATTGTGATTACAATAGTGATATTTAGTTTATATAAGACAAACTAGTTTAAAGTAAAAGAATGAACATAAAAAGCAAGAAGCAATTTTTCCAAATTCAAAGAAGTCCAAAAGGTTTCATATTTTTACTAAATCAATCATATTTTATCTAAAAGAAAAGGATAAATCCTACCACCAAGTAGTTAGATATAAATCCTATAAAAATGAGCTAACGAAATAAAGGAAGAGACAACAAATAAAAGGAACAAGTAAACATTCAAGACACACTAAGTGTTGTTAATAAAATTGAGATGTTTTTTATTCTTAGAAGACAAAAGTTGTGTTGTGAAAAAGCTTAAAGTCCTTTAAACACTTTGTGAGTTGTGAATGAAATATATGTGTGGTAATTACTCTTAATCCATTAAAGAAGAGTTGATAATGGATCTAAATTTTCAAGAGTAATTTGGAGAGTAAACATTACAAATAGTTTATCTAAATCTCATATTCTTAGTCTTGAATACTTAATTTTTTGAGTTTGATTGTTATTGTATGTACTCATTTTGTGAACTTCTTCCATGCTTTAGAACTTTCAGAAAAATCTAAGCTATGTATAAAATATATAATAGCCTAAGACATTCAAAACTATAAGGACACTTTGAAAAAAAGATTCCTCAGCGTCATCACTAAAGCTTTATTGGATTCATATTGCTATCCAATACAACTTTATAAACAACTTTCTTGATCTTCACCTTTTCTTATATGCCTTCATTCCACTACCAAGACTCCTTCTTTCTACCTATATCCCTTTAAAAACTCCCAAAATGTCCTTACGTGCATTTCTTAAAAGAGCTTTTACTCCCTCTCACATCTAGTTAGTATTTCCTTCCAATATGGGAGGGAGTAGTAACTATTTTAAGGAATGTAGCTAAGGAAATCTTAGGAATCTTTAAAAGAGGTGGAGGTAGTAAGAAGGAGTTTTGGTGGTAGAACAGAGATGTACAAGAAAAGATAAAGATTAAAAAGGGTGCCTATAAAACTTTATTAGATAGCGACATAGATCTATAGAGAGAAGCTAATAGAGATAGTTACAAGGTAGCAAAGAAAGCAATGAAGAAGACAATCTGAGAAGTTAAAAATAAAGCCTAAGAGAATTGATATCAACGATTGAAAACTAAGGATGGAAAAAAGTATATATTTAAGTTGGAGAGAGTAAGGAAACGAAAAGCGAGAGAGTTGGATCCAGTTCGTTATATAAAGGATGAAGTACAATGAGTGCTCGCAGTTGACAATGACATCAAGAGAAAATGGTAAATATACTTCTATAGCCTTTTTAATGAAGAAGAATAAGATAACATTTCCGTAGGTGATCTTAGAACTTCTTAGAAATGTCATGTCTTCACTTGTTGCCAATAGATCATGAGAGAAGAAATTGAAGAAGCTTTTAGGAAGAAGAAAAGTGAAAGGGTAATAGGACCTAATAAGTTACCTATAGAGATGTGAAAAAACTTGGTAGAAAAGGCTCTTACTTAGTTAGCCAAACTTTTTAAAGTGATCCTCAAGTCTGCCAAAATGTTAAGTGATTTGAAACTTGGCACACTAATCCCTCTCTATAGGAACAAAGTGGAGATCTAAAGTTGTAACAACTATAGAGGGCTTAAGCTACTCGATCACACGATAAAGTTATAGGAGAGGGTGAATGAGAAGAAAATCGAAAAGGGTGCACCTATTTCTAGAACCCAATTTGGTTTCATATCAGGGAGAATCCATGACCGAAGCTTTAAACCTCCTTACATGATTTATGAAATATTATAGGGATTGACAAGAGTAACTTATACACGGTTTTCATTGACTTAGAGAAGACTTGTGATAGGGTACCAAGGAAAGTTATATGGAGGTGTTTAGAAGTTAAGGGAGTTCTTGTGACCTATATATAAGTTATTATGGATATGTGTGAAGGTTTTAAAAATAGGGTAAGGACAGCAAACATTTTTCTATCAACAACAGGCCACACTGAGGATCCTCGTTGAGCCATTTCCTGCTTGTAATAATTATAGATGAGCTCACTAAGAATATCCAAAGAGTTGTGTCTTAGTGTATGAAATTGTTTTAGTGAAAGAAATTGTCAAGCTACAACCTTGGAGGGATGTGCTAGGGTAGAGTGTAAATATTCAAGGCCACAAGGTTGTATCCGATTTGGAGATAAAAAATTAATTCAAAACTTATACCATAGAAAGATTGTTTTAAGTATCTTAGATTCAGCATCCAAAGCAATGGTTAGATAGATGACGACATAGTTCATTGTATCAAATTAAGGTGGCTTAAATGAAGTGGCACACTAGGAGAAAGATACAATTCAAGCCAAAAGGTAAAGTTTACTGTTTAACAATTAGATTAGTCATACTTTATGGAGAAAAGTGTCGGCTCATCAAATAGATACATAGTCATAAGTTAATGGTAACAGAAATGAAGATACTCTATTAGATGGGCAACCTTACAAAAATAGATGAGCTCACAAATGTATTGACAAGGGACAAGTTAGGGATGGCTAACAATATTGGAAAAATGCTACAGTAAGAAGATTCAAGAAAATTGTACTTAGGGGTTATAAAAGAAGAAGAGAAAGACCTCAAAAGAATTGAGGGGAGGTGATTATATATAATATGACCTTATAATAACTTACGTAAAACTTGACCCTTAATAGGAAACGTTAGTGAATTAAAATTTAAATAAAGAATCTTATATAGACAAGTCGTTCTCTTTTCATAAGACTTTCAATCTTTTTTTTTTGGCCTTATATTTAGCTTAAGTACCTTTTAGGTATTTTATTTATTTATTTCATATTTTCTCTTTCAATTGCTTGCTTGTTATATTTACTTTTTTTTTCTCTTTTTTGTTTGCTTATTGATTTGTTTTTCTCTCTTTATTTTTATCTTATTTTGATCTCGAATTTCTTTATTTTTATTTTCTTTTTATACAGTTATTTGTTTATATTTTTTACTTTTGTTTTCTTCAAACCATTTTCAACAATATTTTTCTTTTTCCTATAAGTCTACGGAAACAATCTCTCAACAAGTTATGCGTAAGATTGTGCTTCTAAAACTCCCTAGCCCTCGCATCTTATCGAGATTTCAACTTAAACGTTAATTTTTTCTTTTTCAAAATTGAATAAATATTATTAATCAAGGAAAAAAAACCCTCACTGGAAGAGTTTAAACGAGGACATAAAATACAAAGATAAATTACAATAGTGGATTAAGCCAATGCAATATTAGAATTAGAGATTCCAGTTGATACACACAGAGTTGGAAAACTTCAACTGGGCTCCTATGATTAGAGCTGCCTTCCTGACGAAATTGATAATCTTAATTTCGATCTCCAAGCTATCAGTTAAGTAGTTCTTAAATGGCCTTTGGCTCCTCTCTTGCCATATCTAGTAGACTAAACAAGACCAAGCTAGTTAAAGGAGTAATATGTCATCTGCAATCATTCCGGGAGGATTCAAGATCCATTGAACTATGCCAGCCGATTAGAAGCTCCATACTTGGATAACATTCCAACTGAGACGTCGTTATTATCTTAAACATACACTTTACTAATCATAATGCATAATAATGACATTTTTCACATTTAAAAGACTGGCATATTCAATAAAATGATTGTTAAATGCCAAAAAAATATATATTTTTGGAGTTGCTAAATACATTCCCTCTTCAATACCGTTGGTATAACATTTCGCCATATAAAAGAGGCATCAATTCATAAATTGTTTGGTTATGGATGTGTTATTCACTCAAAGAGATAGTCTTTCTAGTCTTTTATTCTCCTAAATAAGTTAAAAAGCTTAATTCACTAGTTCACACACAACAAATAGAAAGCCACGTTAGGCAACGTACTCAACTTTCTATTAGAAGTGTTTAAAATTTTGTTGCGCTATGTATAAGATTCTAACTTGAAATCCAGATCCCTGGGATCTCCTTAAATCGAAAGAGGAGGGATAGAGCTTCCTTTATATTCTGGCTAGCACTAAAATATAAATTGAGCACTTTAAACACAGTAACCTAATTTCTAAACATAAATGATGATTGTCTTTTGCCATCAAGAAAAAAAAAATATTGGATCTTTAAATGCTCTTCCACTTGAGTCATTTGAAACAGGGTTCAATTCTTATGCAATATTTTCTCCTACCTCGAAATTGCAAAAACGGAAGCAAAGATGACCTTATTGTTCACTATGTCTGGTCTATAGGTGGAGAAGAATAGGAGAATATTTCAATAGAAACATACGCAGATAGTTGCACTTCAAAGAGAGGTACTCAATTCAATCAGGGAGTAGATTTCTATCCATCAAATTGGTCTCCAAGAAAGCAATCAAATAGCTTTAAAATGGAGATTATAGATCTGGAAGCCTCTCCATGCAGTGTGAAAATGTAGGACTTCGATGAAACCTTAAGTCCCAATTTGATGTTTCATGTATTTCTCAAGAACTATGATCATTTAAGTAGCAAGACTTTACTATGGCTAATGACTCTTGAACCTCAGCTACAGGCGTAATGAATCCAAGCTTTAATCCAAATATATCAAATTCTCAATAGAAGGATACAATTTTCAATGGGTCAATAGAGCTTCATAATGGTTTCATATGATGCTGAAATGACTTTTCAAGAACCGGCTGATATACCAGGGTTGAGTGTTAAAACTCCTTTATTGTATTGAAATGACTTTTCAAGAACTGGCTGATATATCAGGGTTGAGTGTTAAAACTCCTTTATTGTATCTTAGCATATCAATCACTTCTAAAAGAATCACTTGCATGGAATGCCAGCCTCTCTTTTGATATGATAAGAAGAAGATTGGGCCATTCAAGCAACAAATGCCTTAACTTTACTAGATTGCAATCTATAATTTCAGTGCTTAATAACAGGTATATTTACTGGTCCTTTCACCTTTTTCTTCCTAAGAAATTGTGTAGGGACATAGAGAAAGCTTCTTAGGAACTTCCTTCGGACAAGGGATGGACATAGGAAACCTTATGTTTAGTTGAAAAAGCATATGTTTCCCTAAGGAAGAGGGGGGCTTAGGCAACCACTCAATGCAGGTGGTTAACAAAGTTTTGTTAGCAAAACGGGTATGGAGAATAAAAGACACGGAATCATTGTGGGTAAAATGACTTCATGGGCACTTCTTGGAGAGGAGAAATTTCTGGATTCTTAAACCTAAAAGAGACAACATGGAGTATATTACAAATTTTGAAGGGACAACTTACAATCCTCAAATCAAAGTTAAGATTGGTGTACTTGGATTCAGTTTGATACGTGGAAGGAAACTAGCCCTCTTTGATCTTCTCTCTCACTTCCAAAATTTAAGACTAATGTATCCAGAGAATGTAGGAGTCAAAAAGTACTAGTAAACGAGAGTAGACAGGAGTGCAGTAACAAAATCAGTGTGCTCTACATTAGAAGCTTCCCTCCTGTCAACCTAATCAAGATCAAAATAACAGAGCTACTTGGTTGAACCATCACTCTGGCATGTTTGCTGATGAATCTTGTAGAGATCTCTTTAGAATTCATGCTCAAAGAGCAAGCTGGTTCAAGCTAGTCTAGTGTAAATTTCAATTACCAAATATATCCTCTATACTTGACTTGTGAACAAACTAAGCACACTAGACAGGTTTAAAGGACGCCCATTACCTATCTCAAATCCTAGCTGCAAATTATGCTTGGAAGTCCCAAAGACTATAAATCACCTCTTCTTTTATTGTGGAAGGATGTTCAGATTATGTAGAAAATGATTGGAATAGAGTAGTTGATTGGACTGCGAATCCTCATCAGGTTGGTAAGGCTGATTATAACTTATTCAAAATAGCTTTTGGTTGTACTACATATACCATATAGTGGGAGAAGAATTCAGGACACCCCTGCAACATCACGGTGCAGCATCAAGAGAATAAGAGAGAGCAAATTCAAGGGGAAAAACACTAGAACTAGCCCCTGATATGGCAAGAAGATGGAACCTCTTAAGCAATGGATGTTTTCTGCACTGTACACTTCAAGTTGACTTAGCTTTGAATAAGTAATATGCTATTTTGTCCTGTTGTTTTTGTTTTAATGACCTGTTGATCAAGTAGCCAAGCTTCTTGGCAACTTCATATGTAACTCCTCCTTGAAATTGTGATTCTTACCTTGACTAGTATAATTCTATAATTTTCAAAGGAAAACAAGCAACCCGGAAAAACTTGATAAAGGTGTGAAGATTCCTTCCAAGCTCTTGGCCCAATAAACTTGAATTCAAATGCCCCAAACAAAAGTAAAAGCAAAAAAAAAATAGGCCTTATCAATGGGAAAGAATCAAAACACCACAGGCAGCAAACATTTTGTGTTTCCATTTTCCTTGCTATAGTAATCAACAAAAGAAAGGCTAGAATAAAGAACCTGAAGATAATGAAATAAAGATCCTGAAGATAATGAAACTAAGGGGTAAAGCAAGCATCAAATCGGGAACCAAGTAGATGACAGACTTTTTAACAAACTTAAACATACACAAATTTGTAACCTAACAAGCAAAAGCAATTAGAAATGACGCTACTAATACATAACAATCCAATGTTGGATTCAGATCTTCAATACAATAAAGCTTGATACCAACACACATTGTAAAGAATACCAGTACAAATACTTGAGGCTGGAATTTGAGTACATTAAAATATAGCATCTGATGCATAAAGAACAAATACTACGTGTCCAGTTACCTATATGAATCTGGACGTTTTGGCTTGCTTTGAATAGCAGCCTCGATCTTCTCCATCACAGCAGTAGTCAGTAGCGGGATAACATCAATAGCTTTCATGTTTTCTTGAATCTGCATTATAGGAACCGATATTCAACTATGAACTCACAATTAAAGCCATGACTTCATTCAAGTACATATAGAAGATTAATATCAAATTTATTATCTTCCTTTGGCATCACTTTCAAGAAAACCTATGCCATCATTATCTTCCTTTGGCATAACTTTCATGAAAACCTATGCCATCTAAACAAAATTATGATCGAGAGAACCAAAAATAATTCTTGTTGTAATCAATTGAGAATTGGTATCAAATACTGGAGTTTCCATTTAAGGTCTTACTAATGCCTTCATACATGTTTAAACAAACAATAGGAATGCTCTCTTTCGATGTGAGTCTAGTTATTATCACTAACTAGTATATCTTAATACTGGTCACTTGAGTTTGTTCCATTGGAAATGCTAGTATCTATAGATAAACAATTTGTATATTGCAAGGTTGGAGCCTTTATTTTTACATAACAATAAAAGACATCTGCACTAATGTTTAGCTTTATATGGTTCTTCACAATTATAGCATAGTCCTTTGTCCTTTCTCTGCTGCCCTACCTCGCTCAAAAGCCTAATATAAGGAGCTTTTGCAGTATTATTGGTTATAGTACAATTCTGCAGGTCCTCCCGATACCTAATCCTGCTCATAGTGTTGGTCAAGTCTGTTGGTTGTTTCAGCTCCACCTCCTTCAACCCACTTATGAAGATCTCCACCTCCTGCTCACAGTGAAGGGAGCTAACACTGGCAACTAACTCCTCAAAATGCCTACAGTACTCTACATTCCATGTTTGAGATAGTTTTGATGATTCTCCCAGATTATTGCTACAAATTGTCAACCCAAAATGCAAATTTTAATGGTAGTTTTGAATTCTTCCCATGTCAATTGCAGCCTATCCCTCTCCAACTAGATGAATGAGAACTGAGCATCCTGTCCCATATCGAAAGAACTGAATCCCAACTTTTCCTCATCAGGAGTTTGTTGATGGCAGACGAAGTGCTCACATCAACTTAGCCATCAAGGGGCTCATACATCATATCAAGAGAAATCCAACTTCTGTGTGCTAAGATACAAAATTCCCGCCTTTGCTATTCTCTGTCCATCTGCTCTCTACTTCCTCTTGAACATCAGCATCTCTATGATTTTCTTTAGTGATTTCGTCTAGTTTAGTCATCATCTCATTCTTCTCTCTTTCCCTTTCAACTTGATCCCTTATTCAATCCTCCTAGTACATGGCCACAAAATCCTCAATATCTACGTGGTTCAACAGTACCCCATCACCAACTGCACTGTTACCAAATTGTTATGGTCCCTATTTCTAGATCTAGTTAAAATAACCTGTAGCTGGAAGTCCCCTAATAGCCTTGCTAGCAAACTCAGCCTAGAACACTTCCTTTGTATCAACCTTGTTAAGTAGAAAGGAATAAAGCTCGTTAGACTAATTTGAGTGAATAAAATCTTTCTTATAACTTTCCTGCATTCCCTTATAAAGAATAAAAGACATAATCTTCAAACAAAATCTAGTAACAAACTAACAGACCTTTATCAGAATAGAAAACAATCTTCTAGACACCAATTGCAAATTCATTTGAACTTCCTACTCTACACTTTGACAAAAGGCACCACCTTCACTAAATCAAGTTCAAGAATATGGACTTGATGTTGTTGCCTAACCGTAACAGATTATCAAAAACTTAGGATTTTGGCATAGACAATAGATTTTAGTATCAATGAGTCAAAAGCCAGGTTAGGGTTGAACAGGTTTTAGTATCTGATGAGTTAGGAGCTCCGAAAAGGTGAAGAGAATAAGATTGTAATAGTGTAGTAAGAAATTACAGAGTTTTGAGACTCTGCCCAAGCATAAGCCGAGAATTCCTTCCCAAAGAAAAAT
>JANTPM010000245.1:29926374-29936400 GCA_025434745.1 Erythroxylum divaricatum | reverse complement strand
TCTTTGTTGGGGGGGGGGGGTGAAGAAAATGTTGGCCCAAATTTTTTTTAAAGGAGTTAGCTTCTCTTTAGGTCTATGATAGTAGATTTATTGCATGGGTTAGTTAAATTAAAAGTAGTAATAATGCATAAAAGGATATTTTGGGTAGCTTACTTAAGTTTAAAAACCATAAGGCATTAAAAGAAGGGCAAGGTGGGCTTTTCTCAATCATTAAGGGTAAAATGGGAAGAAAGAAGCGTTGTCTTCTTCCTAAAGAGGGGGACAAAACGAAAATGGGAGAGAAGGAAGGGGAATATCAAATCAAAGAAAGAAAGAAGAAAGATTTCGGTGGTTGAGAGGAACGAAGAGAGTTGAGCTAGGGTTTCTTCTTTTCTAAACCTTTTAGAGAGATTATGAGCTTGTGTAAGAAGGGAAAAAGGTAAAGGAAGACAAGAGCTTTCTTTTAAATTAAACATCTCTTCTTTTGGTGAAGATTTAAGGTAAGAGCATTTTAATGCTTTGGATTTTTGAAAGGGTTTTGGTTCATGAAACTTAGGAAATACACGGGTTTAGGTACTCCAGGATCAATTTTAATAAATGTACTATATGAATCTCCAATTTTGCAACCCCTTTTGAACTTGAGATTTTTGCCTATGAAAAGGGAATCAAGAAAGACAAGAGGAGCGAGAGGGGAGGCACATTCAAACAAATTATAATCAAGGAATTCAAGGTGGGTTACATTTTTATAATTGAATAATAAGCCATTAATGTTTTTTTTGTGAAAAAGGAAATAAATATTTTCAATTACTTTTAAAATGTGAATTTATTGTTCTTTAAATGCTTTGAGAAAGTGCTATATGTGTGTATATGAATTTTGTGGATGAACTATGAAACAAAAATGGAAATAATTTTGAAAGGATATCAAGTATATGAAATCATGTTTCAAAAATGTTTCATTTTGGGCAACAAGTTTTGAAGATGTGAAATGCATGATTATGTGGGTTTGTGGTGGTCCCCTAAGTATGTCAAGTACACTTTGACCAAAAGCTTCTCCCACCTGCCCGCTAGTGACATGGAACGCTTTTATGAACTCCCTTAAGTTCACAACTACACAAGACCCTTATGAGAATTGTGTAGTATGTTTTATTTTGGATCCACCCAAACCATTCTGATGTGCTTATGTGTTCAAATGTGTTGGCAAGTCTGATGATGCATGAATTAAGTTGCTTATGAATTGTTGATAAATTGAGATTTGAAAAATATATGTATCTTGATTCAATATGAGTTTTAAAATAGTTTTTGCGTACTACCAATTATAAAATTGTTACGAATGAGCTTTAAGCTCACCCCCTCCATTTCTGCCCCATCTTCAGGTGAAGAGGATGAGAACGAGTAACCAAAGGTCAAGGCATCACTCCGACATTGCATACTTTTCTATTTTAAGCTAGTTTTGTAAACCAAGGGTTTAGTTGCATTTTGAGCAAATTTTTGCTCATGTATTCTTCTATATTTTGGGATTTTGAAATATTGCTATATTATGGCTTGAAATGCCCATTAAAGCCTTGTAAAACACTTATCTTTTGATGAAAATGATGGATGATTGTGTTTTACAGATGATATTTCCAAATTGTTGAGTTTCATTTTCAAGTCTTCCATAGGGGCAAAATTTCTGTTCTGAATTTAGGGGAAAAACTGGATTACTCTAGGTTGAATTAGGAAAAGTTGTCTCTAAAAATTTTAGATTATCTTTCTAGCTTTTCAACAATATATAGTATGAAATTTTTGGACATTGGAGTCGAAAGTTATGATCCTTATAAGTGGTGATACTCAGGAGTATAGTTTGTATGATGATGTCATATTGTCTAGTGGTAATGTATCATTTGATGATGTCATATCGTCTGGTGATGACATCATATCGTCTGGTAATAATGTATTGTCTGATGACGTTATATCATCTAGTGATGACGTCATATTGTCTGATGCATTGTTCATCTTATCCTATCATCTGGTCCCATTTTTGACCCTCTAGATGATAGAATTTGTCTTCAAGCTCTTCATAAAAGTTGTATATCTTGAAGTTCTCTTCAAAACCATCTAAAGAACACCTCAATCTAAAGTCTTTAGAGAAAGTTATGTTAATTGTAAAACAATTTTTGTGTACTGCTTATTTTGTATCGTCTAGTCCAATTTTGACCCTCTAGATGAAAGAATTTGTCTTTAAGATCTTCATGAAAGTTGTAGATCTTAAAATCCTCTTCAAAACTATCTAAAGAACACCCAATCCGATGTCTCTAGAGAAAGTTATGCCAATTGTAAAACAACTTCTCTGTACTGTTCATTTTGTATCGTCTGGTCCAATTTTGACCCTCTCGATGATAGAATTTGTCTTCAAGGTCTCATAAAAGTTGTAGATATTGAAGTCATCTTTCGAACCATCTAACCTTAATCTGACATCGCTAGGGAAAGTTATGGCAATTTTCCCAATTCATTTGACCCTTTATCTAGTTTTATCTAATCCTATCGTTTGGTCCCATTTTTGACCCTGTAGATGATCGAATTTGTCTTTAAGGTCTTCATGAAAGTTGTATATCTTGAAGTCCTCTTTCAAAAAATCTAAAGAATATCTTAATTTGACATCTCTAGGGAAAATTATGGCAATTTTTCCAATACATCTAACCCTTCATCTAGTTTTGTCTGACCCTATTGTTTGGTCCACTTCTATCCCTCTAGATGATAGAATCTATCTTCAAGGTCCTCATTAATTTGTAAATCTTGAAGTCTTCTTTCGAATCTTCTAAAGAACACCTTAATATGATATTTGTAGAAAAAAGTTATGCTAATTGTTTCAAAGCAGGTTCAATATGATTGAGGGCAAAACGTTGTTTGATTTCCTTCAACCATAACTGTTTCATCCTACCTCTAAATGAGATGATTCTTGTTTCTAAATAAACTAGAGACATAGAGCTACAAATGATATGAAGGAATAGAATTTTAACTCAGTCCCTAAGACTTACAATTTCTAGATGGAAGTTGGGTATAGTGTACTGTCCCAGTTTAATAACAGTTTAAAAAGGTTTTGGGCCCAAACTCATAGAATTCTAAGCAAAATTAAATGATTTTAGTATCCTTAGAAACTTAAGACAATGGGAAACAAATTTTCTAAAGAAGTTAAATTGTAATCCCAGCTTGAGTTTTTCCTAAAACCTTTTCTAAAATAGGAGAAATGAGTTTGTTTGGATGTTTGACCTGTTCGGGTGCCACTCTTGTGGGATGGTGACTAATAAGGGTTCCTTGAAATAACCCTATAGGATAATATGCTCACGCTTTATGACTTTGAATGTTGGGCTCCGAAATCGGGGTCAAACATAATTCTAGCTTTATGACCTTGGAAATTGAGATTGAAAATGGTGACTTGATGCTACCTCTATTTTGGTGCAAGTTGTGATATTTTGTCTATATCTCAAGATTTAGAAGTCCAAATGGTTTAAATGTTAGTTTCATAAAAACTAAAGACATAGAGGAAAAAATGTCTAGAATACATTGAAACCTAGTTATGACGTTTTCTATATACATATTAAGGAACAAGTAGTGGTATGAATAGAGAGAGTGTCTGTCACGACCATGACATTGTTTTTGTTTTTGATGTTTACTGCATCTTATTTGAACCTTTATGAATGTGTATGGAACTTTTAGATACCTAGAAATAAATTAAATAGGACTTGCTATATGTGATTTGGGTGACTAAACATTAGAATTTAATATTGAGCATAATGCATACTAAAGAAAATTTACAAGTACATAAATGGTTTGTATGCATATTCATTATTCATATGTGTATAGTATGATTATACAAGTGTGATTTTGATACCCTTCAAATGGTGGTGAATTATGATTTGCATGCATGAACACAAATATTGATTTTATGACCTGAAATGTATATTATATGACTTGTCAATATATTAATCATGAAATTGATAAATGATTAAAAGAAAATGTTATAATGCCTGCTTCATTATCTTGGTGATGGATAAATAGGCATGCTTATAGGGTTATAGTGTAACTACTACAGTTTTACACTACCGGTGTCCACAGTTTGATACTTTGAGGTATTCATAGTTTGATACCTTCAGGTATCCACAGTTTGATACTTTCAGTTATCCACATTTTGATATCTTCGAATATCCACAACACTAGTTATCCAAACCCATAAAGAATATGCAGGCTTAACACAGAAAGGAATCTTAACAGTCATAAATAAGAAATACAACATGAATAATTGGTATTAATGAACAGTTGTATTGATTGTAATGATGAATTGTAATAATGTGGAACTATATTGATAATTTGTATCAATAAGCATTGAAGATCAATATTTGACTTATAAATGTGCATTTTTGGTATATGGATAATATGTTGAAGCATATTTGCATTATGTACTTTGCTTAGGTATGTCATCATTGTTTGCATGAGTATTGAATATCAATGTTTGATTCATGAATGTGAATTTATGGTATATGAGTTGTGATATTTCTGAATGTGTGTGCATGGTGGATGACTGTTGTAAGTGGTCATCCAAACTAGGTGTTTTGCCTACTAAGCTTTCATGCTTAGCACGGGGGTTAAAGATAAGAAAAGAAGCATACATGGTGTGATCTGCCTCAATGAAGATTGGGACATGACTTGTATGGACAAGAGCTAGAAAAAAGAGACTTAGGAGTTGAAATTGGATCAGATTTGAAGTCTGAATGTGCAAGGAAAGGTGCTGAACGAATTCCCATATCAAAGGCTTCCTAAAGATCTATTATAAGATGTTGGAGGCCTATGACACGAGCTAGGACCAAAAAAATGAAGAAAGTATTTAATTTTTTGATCCAAAATCTTCAAGAGATAGAGTCGATGTTATTGAGTTAGATTACATCTGATAAAGGGCCAATAGGCATTGTCTTACTCCTTGAAGCCTGACATTAAGTGTCTAAAGGCCCACATTGGGTCCAATTGGAAGAAATCATGTAAAATATCATGTGACAACTATGAGCCACTTAAAAAAAGGAGAAGGATGTGATCTATAAGGTCCAATATGTTCATATAATGTTTTAATTAGTTTCCTTTTTGTTTCCCTTGAAATAAGGTCATCTAGTCAAAACCTTTCTAAGTTTATTTTGTTTCCTTTTATTTTAGAGGTTGATTTGTTTCCTTTTATTTAGTTTATGTCTTAGGACATTAATTTAGAAAGTTTTTCCTACAAATAGGCACCCTCTATGGGGATTCATTCAGAATTAATATTGAGTATTATTCAGAGCATTTTTACTTTCTTTGTATTCTATGAGAATACTTAACTTATTAAAAGCATGGTCTTCCTTTGTCGTGTCCTAAGGCTAGGGTTCTAAGAGAAATTCTCTTAAGGTTCTTTCTATTGATCAATATTCTTCTAACCCTCTTCTCTCTTTGTGTTCTATTTCTATCTTTTCAATTTTTTTTCTTGTGCTTCCGTGTATGCGTTTAATTCTAGCTGTTCCCGAGCATAGCTCTATCTTGTTAAAGGTTCTCTAGGACAAGTTCCTATTGGGTATTGCATCATTTAGTATCAGAGCTTTGGTTGCTAGATTTTAAATTGCTATCCTTTTATGTTGTTTATTTTCGTTCTTCTTCTCTATCCATTTTTCATCCATTGTTTTGTTTACTTTTTTCTTGAGTTTTTAGCTGATTAATAGGTGTTTCTTGAAATTCATAATTTCTTCTTTGTCCTCGTTTTGGAATCATTCCAATCTAAGTTTTATAAAGCAAGTTACACTAAGTTGAAATGTGAGAGCATCCAACTTTTGAAAACTTGCATTTTTTTGTTTCCATATTTATTTTCATGAACATCAAATTATATGGAAAAAAGAGAAGAAGAACAAGTTAAAAAAAAGACAAAAATAAAAAAAAGCGATTAGAGTGAGTGCTACAATTTCAAGAGAAGTGGAGTCCAAATTTGCTACTTTCCTTATTGAAATCAAGTAATGATAACATCTTTCCTATTGCTTAAACTTGAATTGCAAGTACTTTCCTATTTTTTGTTGCTTGAAACTTGCTTACTTTCCTATTTGCTTCACTTTCTTATTTCAATTACTTTCTTGTTTTGCCTTTAGTTTCCTATTTTATTTCTTGCCTCATTCATCTTTCTTTAGCTTCAAGTTTATGACTTTCCTTGAGGTAGTCAGATTCCTTATAATATTTTTCCTTTACTTAATTTCCAAGTTTCTCCACTTTTACATCATTTTCTTTCGTAATACTCTTAATGCTAACTTCCTTTTTTTCTTGTTTTCAGAGTTACTGAGTCGTCTTATCCCTTCAAGTCTCCTTCCCTTTATATATTCGTCTCCTTCTTCTTCTTTATTTTTCCCACCTTATTTCCCCTTTTGATTCTTTGAGAATTTTATTTTGGGATTCTAGTATTTGATTGCGTCTCGTTTTGAATAAGGATACTATACAAAGCAAGTTGAGTGGTAAAAGAGAAGAGTGTTTGCATTATAGAAAAAGCCAATTTTTTTGTGATACATAAGTTGTTTGGCATCTGTTGAGTGTATACACGTGAGGTTGAGTGGTGAGGTCCTTTTTTTTTTATTCACTAACATTTTGCAGTTCATAAACATGTCTTAAGAAGATGAATCACATGAACAAGATCTCAAAGTCTTTATAAAGTTGTGCACAATCAATTTCGGAGGTTAAATGCTAGGTTAGATGACATCCAATCCAGATCAAACTCCAAAGGTCTTAGAAGGATGTTTCATGAAGAAGATGAAGATGTGCAATATGAGGATGAAGGCCTAACACTAGGAGAGGCAGACAAGCTCTTGACAAAATAAAATTGAAAATCCCTTCTTTTTAAGGGAAAAATGATTCTGAATTGTATTTAGAGTAGGAGTGGAAAACAGAACATGTATTTTAGTGTCATACATATAATGAAGAGAAAAAAATAAAACTTATTACTGTTGAATTTTATGATTATGCTAGTGTTTGGTGGGATCAATTGTAGGTAGTTAAAAGGCATAATCTTGAAAGACCAATCCACACATGGCAAGAAATGAAAGCCATCATGAGAAAGTGCTTTGTCCTAAGTCATTACTATCGAGACTTATTCAAACGACTACAAAGATTGAGGCAAGGATCCATGAGTGTTGAAGAGTATCACCAAGAGATGGAGATCATCATGATTAGGGAAAATGTTGAGGAGGACACGGAAGCTACCATGAGAATATTTATGGATGGTTTGCACCCTAAAATTGCTTCCAGTGTAGAGCTACAAAATTTCCTTGACATGGATGAGTTGTTGCATAAGGCCATCATGGTGGAAAAGCAATTAAAGATCCAAAATGGTGCTAGATTGAGTTCCTGGAAGAAAAACTTGAAGGAGACCAAAAATTCCTTCAAATCTAAGGCAGACAGCAAGCCAAAGGAAGAAAGTAAGCCTAAATTCTCTTCTCCAAATCCTAAGGGTAAAAATGACCCTAAACCCTCTTCTTCTTCTACTCCTTCTAAAGTTAAATGCTTTAAATGCCAAGGTTTTGTTCATATTGCTTCTCAATACCCTAACAAAAGAACTATACTTTTGTTTAAGAATGGTGATGTTACTAGCGAAAGTAGTGACAGTGATGATTTACCTCATTGACGGATACTTCCGATATTGATTGTGACGCTTTGGTAAAGTCCTTGTGGCTAGGCTTGCTTTTAATATCTAACCAAAAGAAGATCTTGAAGAAGAGCAACGTGAGCACATCTTTCATACAAGATGTCTCAATAGTGGTAAAGTTTGTATCATGATCATAAATGGTGGAAGTTGTATCAATGTTGCTAGCACTTTACTTGTTGACAAGCTTAAATTGCCTACTTTGAAATATCGTAGACCATATAAATTGCAATGGCTTAATGATTTCGGTGAGGTGAAGTCACCAAACAAGTGATGGTTGTTGCATTTATGTATGATGGATATGTTTTGCTTGGTTGGCCATGGCAATTTGATAGAAAAGTTAGGCATGATGGATATAAAAATTACTATTCTTTTCCTTTCCATGGTAAAAATATTATGTTGAAACCCCTTAGGACCATTCAAGCTTATGAGGATAAAGTGAGGATTGAGAAAGAATGCAAATTTAGAGCAAAATAAAAGAAAGAAAGAGAGGTCTAAAGAAAGAAAAATAGAGAGAAAATAAAACAAGTGGGAAAAAGGAAAAAAGAGAGTGACTTTATTTACTGTAAAAAGTGAGATTAAGAGAGCTTTAAAATGTGAAGAATCTTATATAATTTTATATAAAGATGTTTTCTTAGCTATTAATGAGCTTGATGCATCTTTGTTGTCTAGTGTTTTGTCTTTATTGAAGGACTTTAGTGACTTATTTTCGGAGGAGATTCCCAATTGATTGCCCCCTTTGAGAGGCATTGCACCATATAGACTTCCTTCCTGGAGCTTTAATTCTGAATAGGTCTATGTATAGATCCAATATGAAAGAAACTAAGGAGCTCCAAATACAAGATAAAGAACTTATGAAAAAGGTCTTTATGAGAGAAATCTTGAGCCCATGTGCTGTGCCCGTTATGCTTGTTCCTAAGAAAGATGGCAAATGGAGGATAGTGTGTTGATTGCAGAGCCATTAATAAAATCATAGTGAAATATTGTTACCCTATCTATTGCTTAGATGATATCCTTGATGAGTTGCACGGTGCTTGTATATTTTCTAAAATTGATCTTAGAAGCGGGTACCATCAAATTCACATGAGAAAGGGTGATGAGTAGAAAACTACTTTTAAAACTAAGTTTGAGTTGTATAAGTGGTTAGTTATGCCTTTTAGCTTGACTAATGCACCTAGTACTTTCATGAGTTTGATGAATCATGAGTTTTTCCCTTTTATTGGAAAGTAGTGGTTGTCTATTTTGATGATATTCTAGTGTATTATAGGAGTTTAGATGATCATGTGAAACACTTGCATGAAGTGTTTAGACTTTTAAAAGAGAATAAAATTTATTCCAATTTAGAAAAATGTTCCTTTTGCATGGATACTGTTGTGTTTCTTGGTTTTATTATAAGTGATAAAAGACTTAAGTTGACTAAGCGAAAGTGAAGGTAATTAGAGAATGGCCAAATTCAAATAATGCGAATGAAGTTCGAAGCTTCCATGGCTTGGCAAACTTCTATGAGAGATTTGTGAAGGACTTCTCTACTATTGTTTCCCCTTTGAATGAATTGGCAAAAGAGAATGTGATTTTTAAATGACGTGATTCACAAGAGGTTGCTTTTAATGCCTTGAAAGAAAAATTGACTAATGCTCCTCTTCTTACTCTTCCTGATTTTTCTAAAGTTTTTGAGGTTGAATGTAATGCTTATGAAATAGGCATTGGTATTGTTTTAATATAGGATTGTAAGCTCATTACTTATTTTAGTGAAAAACTAAGTGATGTTGCTTTAAAACACTCCACTTATAATAAAGAATT
Source organism: Erythroxylum divaricatum (assembly GCA_025434745.1). Classification (NCBI taxonomy): domain Eukaryota; kingdom Viridiplantae; phylum Streptophyta; class Magnoliopsida; order Malpighiales; family Erythroxylaceae; genus Erythroxylum; species Erythroxylum divaricatum. The sequence continues at coordinate 29,926,955 of JANTPM010000245.1, read as the reverse complement.
GTATGCTTTCAAATGGTTTTTAGAGACTTAGCAACATTACTTGTGTCCAAAAGAATTTATCATTCATTATGATCATGAAAGTTTGAAATACATGCTAGGTGACTGGAATTTATTGAAACTTTTCCTTATGCTATTAAACATAAATAAGGTAAAGAAACCATTATGGCTGATGCTCTTTCTAGGAGATACTCTCTTCTTACCTCTATGGATCCTATATTACTTGGTTTTGAGATGTTGAAAGGCATGTATGAATCTGGTTGTGACTTTGGAGAAATTTGAAAATCTTGTGAAAAACATGGTATTGATAATTTCTATAGATTTGATGGATTTCGATTAAAAAAGATAAACTTTGTATTCCATCTTGCTCTATGTGTGAATTACTTATTAAAGAGACACATAGTGGTGAATTGATTGGTCACTTTTGTTAGGACTCGATCCGGGAACCGGATCCCAACCGAAAAACGAAGAACGAAGGACACGAAAGCGAATGGAAACGAAAATTTTGCATCGAAATTTCAAATCGGAAACAAAGCAATAGCAAACACTAGCTCGAATCACAAAGCAAAAGAAGCGAGAGCGAA
>JANTPM010000245.1:29838955-29851569 GCA_025434745.1 Erythroxylum divaricatum | reverse complement strand
TCAAATTGTATCGTGTGTATTTTTGTATTTGTATTAAAGCTAAGGGGTGGTTTTTGAAATGTAAAGATCTTATGAAAACAAGCATTGTGTTCTAAAATGGGTCCAAGTGACCTGATGTGTTCAATAATGTTTGCATCTTGATGACTAAAATGGTTTTTAAATAAATCAGGGTGATTTGATTATCAAATTTTCGCGTATGCGTTAAATTGTTTTAGAAAAATATTTTGTAATGAGTTTCAACCATTAAAAGTCTTCGAATGCTGGGCTCTGAAAGCGGGGTCCAACAATAGCTTAATTTAATTTCTTTTCTTGTTAATTTATAAATTAATTTTCTCCTAATTATCTTCACTTGTTTTCTGTTTTGTCTACTTTTTATTTTCATTTTCTTAAATTTTAGGGCCTTAGATAACTTAAAATAGAATTTGTTTACCACTCCTCAAGAGATTGACATCTTTTATACTACACACACGACCCGTGTGCTTGTAGTACTATGAGGGTTTTAATAGGTTAACACTTGCCTCAATAGATATATCCTAGAAAATCATTTTAAAGGAGACCATATGGTGAAGAAAATTATTGTATAGTGATATGACTTTAAAGATGCCAGTGCATTCATTGTCCATGCTTAAAGAAGACACATAAAGATTCACACTTTGGAGTATAAAACTCGTGTTGCTCTCTAAAAGAAATAGAAAATTCCATGGTCCTGTCACAAATCATGCTAATTTTTAGAGGATATGTAGAGGCTTTTCACATCTTATCATCATTTTTACTCTTAAAAGTTATGATTAACTATTGGGAGGTACACTAACCTTTGGGAGTTCAATTTCAAAGTTATTTTTGCTAGAAAAACAAGGTTGGAAGTCACCCTAATAAATAAAGCTATAAAAATATCCATGCCTAGCCTCCGTCTTAGCAAAAAAAGTGGTTGACCATCAATGTGCCATGATCTTGATTCAATAACTTTTAACATGGTTAGGTTCATTGGATAATTTGAAAATGAAGCAATCATTTTTATTTATTAGAACTTCTTCCAAGTCTAGTTTCCATCAATTTTTCATGGCTTAATGTTGCTCCATAAGAAAAGATAAACTTTATTCCGCAAAGAGACCTATTCTAGAGCTCATCTATTATAGAGCACCAGCTTAAAGAGCATCGATGGGAGGAGTAACCATAGGCAAGTCTTCTTAAGGAGGGAGGAGAAACCCTTAGGGTTTCAAATGATGAGATGCTCCCTTCTATATGGCTTCAGTATTTTATTAAGAGCAAAGGGATGATTAAATGGGGTTGGGAGCAACAAATGAACAAAGGGAGTTAAGAGCAACGGGGGAAGGGTAAAGGTTAGGGTAAGCCTACAAGAAGATAAGGATGAATTGGGATGTTGAAGCCTCAAGTTGTGTAGAAGAAAGAGTTGAGCCGAAGATTTGGGAATATTTTGCAGTTGATAAAGGGACCTCACTGGGAAAGGCTTAGGAGCTCAAAGATGTAGCAGATGGAGTATTAAAGCCTATTTAGATGGGTTTATATCAGTAGAGTTTTTGTTAGTGGAGCTTTTGTCAGTAAAGTTTTTTTAAAATTTTTTTAAGAAGTCAATTGACTATTTAACCGTTATTTAAAAAAGAACTTTTTTGAAAGAGTTTCATACAATAAATTATTTGACAACATAAAAATAAAAAATAATTTTAATTTTAACTATATTAATAAAAAGTATTTATGCATATAAAAATTATTTAAAATATATTAAACAATATGCAAAGCACAATATATTAATTATTATATAATTTTAAATAATATAAAACATAAATAAAAATATATCTAATCAAATCTTTTATATAGATTATAATATAAGTAAAATTAATATAAAAATAAATATTAAAATATATTTAAAAAGTTAAATAATATTATATAAATCTCAAAATAAACGTGGAGATATATTTATGAATATTGTAGGAATTATGTGATAAAAGGAACTAAAAAATAGACTCATTAATTGATCTGAAAATTCTACCTAAAAGAATATTTTTTTAAAAAACTTCAAATTTAAGCTTATCAAAAAGTTATATTTTAGCTTTAAAAAACACCATTTTTATGAAATAACTGTTTTTGAATTTTACAACCAAGAAACAGTTTTTACAGTTAAAAAAAATACTTATTTACCTTTCAAAACTGAATCTATCAGGCGAATCTATATTGCCTCAACTTATGCAAAGACAGCAATTATCACCTGCTACATAGAGGGCAAACAAGCGCATCCATCACAGAGAGAGGAATGAAAACCCACTATCATCAGTACCAGTCTTTACACGGGCTCCCCCTACAAGGACTGGCCAGAACTGATAGTACTAATTAGTGAACTGAACTCTCTCACTTAGCCAGGATTGTAACTCAAAAACAGCCGTTAAAAGACAAAAAAATAGCACTTTTACTACCGGATATAACTTCCCGCATAAACAAAAGCTTTTGTCTATAAAATGGGAACCAACCCATTATCCATCAAAGAATTCATAAAACCTAGAAATTTGCCATAAACAAATATAGAGATTTGGAGCAGATCAAACCTATTGGTGACAATAAATTTCCCCTCATCGTTCAAGTAATCCTCAGAGTCCATAAAATCTTCCCATTCGGGCTGGGACTCATGACCAGGGGCGGAATCGGAGGAGCTATTGAAGAGCTCCGGAAGGTTATTCACAAAGTGCTGTCTTTCCCACCGCTTGTCCTCGAGGCGGCGCTCGATTTCGGCGACTAGAGGATCGAAAGGGACGGGCGTGTGGGGGCGGTGGAGAGGGTTTGTGTTAGACAAGTTGAAAGAGGAACGGATCTTGAGACGTCGGTGATGGTTGGCAGTGGGTTTTTTGGGGGCGTGCGAAATGAGGCAGAGGACAAAGACAGCAATGGCAGTGTATATGATAATGGAGGCTTTCCCCATTGTGTTATTGTATCTAAACATGCACACTAATCAAAATTCAACACGAACAGATTCAGAGAAACTGAAATCTAACCTACAGATCAATAACCATTTTTACACATTTTGTACATGTATATATCGTATAGGAAATCGCAGAGAGGCTTAAGATATGTACGCGTTGAAAAACAAAGAGGAGATCGGAAGGAAGGAGAGGGAACGAAGAAGCTTTGACGAATCAGACTCATGAGTACAAATCCAATAATAAGAAGAATTTGACAGAGATGTCAAAGAAAAGTACGTGAGTTCGTAGGTTCGAACCGCAGTAATGTACTTAGTTATTTAAAATTTGGGATCAAAACTTATAAATTAAAAAAAAAAAGGTACAACTACAAACAAAGCACAACTAATATGTCTGTCCCTTTTTTTTCAAAATCTTCATATGCCTATTTTGTCAAAGCACAACTAATATTTCTCTCTCTCTTTTTTCAAAATTTCCATATTCCTATTTTGTCCTTTATTTCCTCTTTCTTCTTTCTTTTTATAAATATCTTAAGAGTTTTAATATTTAAAATTTATACAAATTTAAAATATTAATCAAAATTATTTAAAATTTTAATTTAAAATTAAAAATTCAAATTGTTTGAAATATAACTCACATGTAAATTAATCTTTTCAAATACTAACGTATCAAAACTCTCTAATATCAAACCGATCTGACACTTAACTATTTTAAGTAAAAAGAGTTGGGCTTCAGGTAGACCTGGATCTTAGAGTCAATTAAAACACATTATTTGATATTTTAATTTTAAAAAAGTTGACAGAATCGACCCATTGGTCAATCTCTATTTTTAATAACAGGACACTTAATTACTATGAAACATAAAAATATAAGTACTAACCCAAATTTACCGTAATTACTTAGTGAAACCATTTCAACTTTGGGTAGAAAGGATAAATTTATATTTCACGTAACTTCGCATTGTTGTCTTATATTATTAATCTCGAATGAATGCCAAAACAACCTTATTTAATGAACCATCTTTGCTTCTCCTAGTCTAATAAAAAAATTAAGTAATGCATCAAATAACAAGTTCACATTGAGCAAATCTAAATTCGGTAATCTCTAAAAAAAAATATCCCAACATGATATATACATAATATCAACATGAAATTAGCTTCGAAGACAATACTAAGTTATGAACAATAAACAATGGAATGTGGAAGATTCTAAAAACATCTTGATTATAAAAGTTGAATTCATTTATGGAAGCCTTTTCAAAGGGTTAGCTTCCTTCCTTGATATTGAGTCAATCCTAGCTATTTCAATTGTTTGTTTCATTTCTTCATTTCTTCTCCTGCACATGTTTACAAGGCTTATTTTTAGCCACTAAAATCTGAAGGATATAACTGTAGTTGGAATCAAAGACGGAGCTATATTGGAGCTTGGGGGGCCACTGGGCCTCCCAAGATTTAAAAAAAAATTATTTTTAATATGTATATATATATAACGGAGTTATTTAAGGGTCAATGATATACTGGGACTTTCAAAATTTAAAAAAATTAATATTCAAACCCTCCTATATTAAATTTCTGGCTCCGTCACTTGTTGGAATTTTTGGTTTGGAACATGTGTAGGTTAGATAATCCACCATCTATGCTTCTGTCTCCGTAGATGCTCAAATGTCGCTTGATATCTTCAAGAAGATTGTTGACGAAGGGATCACCAAGCTTCTGAAGATCCTATTGTTGTACTCCTCCCAAATCTTTAACGCCTGGTATACGAATATGTTTTCTTTTGTTCCATAGCTTTTGTTGATGCACTATGCTATCGTATCTCTCCATTTTTTTTTATGGATTTCCTATTCTGCTTCTCGACATGATAGAATATCATGCTTTGTTTGCAAATGCACAATTGAAATGAAGATGATCCATTGTTTCCATGTCAAGGTAGCATCTGTTAGGGATTGTCAAAAATTTTGAAAGTCTGTCCACTATTGTAGTTTTCTGTTCATTGCTATCCATAGTGTATATGATGCATATGGAAGTATATAATTTCCCCATATTAGTTTATAACATCTTACATTTAGTTCCTCATGCCATAAACTTTTCCTAATAGAGTTATTGGTGACTTGCCCCAAGGTAGTACCACTCTACATCATCATTGTGACACCCTTATATCTCCTTGGAGGATATATAGACATACCCAAAATAGACCTAGACAATTCAACAACTTCTAGAGATAAGGCAAACATATATCACATCTCATATTTTATTATGGTATATACAAGTCACAAATTACACATATAACATCCATACATAAAAAAAATCTCATTATAAGTTACGGCTAGTAAAAGTCATTCATATATACTACAAAATTCTTTCTTAATATTTATAAATACAACACATTGTTTAAATATAAGATCTTCCAAAAGGTTACATGTCGTTCTTTGGCCATCACGGTTGCCCCAACCTTAATCCTGTTTATCATGATCTATACGGAGGAAAAACCACTGTGCTAAGTAGATAGCTTAGTGGGGAATAATGATGCAAGATGATAGCTACTCACAGTAATCACCTAACAGTCACATGTAAATGATTCATGACAATTAAGTGATAGAAAATACATTATAAAATAAAAGTCATGAGGTATCATATAACAATATTTGAATATGATATTAAGAGATTATTCAAAATATGAATTTGCATCAGAACAGAACAAATATTAGAACATATACAGAACTGCCTGCTAATTTCTTTAGACATGAGTAACATAAACATAATAGAATATACCTATGATTGGTATATACAGAAGGGGAAATAGCCTTTAAAACATAAGAGACTTAAGTCTCTAAAATAAAAGACATCGTAATGTCTTATAATAGAAGCTGTTGTAGACCTTTCTAGGCTTGCCTACTTACCTACAATTAAGACTTGATCGGATAAAACTAATCAGTAGAACATCATAATTTCATTTCAGAGTCACATTAAAGAGCAACAATTCATAAGATACAAATTCATTCCCTTGTGCTTGCAATTATAACTTGAAAATGTTTATCATGCCCAATCATATTTAATATGCTTTACGATCATATTTTTTTTCAATAATACATCAATGAAAGCATTAAAGTATATACACATTACATACATGATGAGCCTTATATTACCCTTATACTGGGTTTGTTAAGCTTCAGTGACATCCAAAAAGGTTAAGATGAGATGCGGTAAATATTAAAAATGAAAACAATGTCTTAATTGTGACAAAAGACTGAATTGCGATCGTGACACCCATGTCACGATCGTGACAGACACTCGTCATTCATACCTATACTTATTCCGTTATATACATATAGCAAACGTTAGAATTAGGTTTTGAGATCTTCTAGACATTTGTTCCCTTATGTCTTAAGTTTTATAATGGTATAAATTTCATGCATTTGGTTAAGTATTCTGGGAGTTATACCTAAAATACTACAAGATGTTTGAAAACAGGGACTTCAACAAGAATTTAAAAATCTTAGAGGCATAATCAAATTTTGTTTCCTTTATGAAAGTTCTAGAATTATGTCTCTAGTTTAATCTCTAATTGGAACTATCCAATTTGGATATCTACAGGCCAGAATATGGACAAATTATAGAAGTTCGTTCAATGAAACCTATCCATCTAGTGAGATTTACATTCCAAATTAACTAACTTGGGTGTTATCATGCAAGAGTAACATAAAACATATCCAATTTAACCAACAACATTCCATAAGAAAATGGGATAATTCTTTTACCGATTCCCCTCACATCATGTTCATAAATCCAAGCAAGCATATCAAATTTCTTATACCTTTTGAAGGAGTGTTAACTCCTTTTCCTCACTCCATTTGCTTCCCTTTGCCTTTGTCCTTAGTCTTCTCCTCCTCTACACATAATAAATCCATTCAAAACTCATATTCAACATTTATATACACATAACAAAACCTTAGATGAAGAGGAGATAAGGAAGGAGTTAATCTTCATAACGTGAAATTAACTTACCTTAGACTCCAAATTCACCAGTTTCTTGTGTATCTTTCAAGATCTCATTTTTTTGATCAATTTAGTGTGAATTTTTAGGGCAAAGAGGAGCTTAAGTTTTGAATTTTTAAGTGCTAGGTCGACCTCCTCTCACCCTCTTCATTTGTTTATGTAAAACTTATGATGTGTCAGGTGACAAGTTTATGGTGTGTAGAGTGACAAATGGTGAATTCCCACTGGTTCCTTTTTTTTTCATTTTCATTAATTACAGTTTAACCACACCTTTATCATATTCCATGTAATTGCATGCTTTCTTAATTCATTTAGCATTTTAACCCATGATTAATGTATATTTATGCATGCATAATACAATTAATGCAAAATGCCAAATTACCCCTAACAATTATGCTAATGTCGATTAGGTCTCGTACTAAGCACTCACTTTCATGATCATTAACACCCATTACAAATACCTTCATGGAAGCGAAACATTCCTACTAAGGTATAGTTTAGAGCCTCACAATCATATCTTCTTTTGTAAGATTTAAAGCACAATTCTTTAGGAATTGTGAAATTACCGAGTTTGGAAGGATCCTTTCTAATGTGTCTTTATTGGAAAGCACTTGAAGACTGTGGTCTTTTATTGATAAATGGTCTTATTGGACTGTCATTCAAGAAGATTATTGAGCTCTCCACAAGGAGTCCACTTATCCCTTCAGAAAGAGGTCTTCAAGCCATCACTTATTTTGTACACAATACCATATTTGATTTTCTCTTTAAGCTTTAGGATATTGACCATTATTGTTTAATCACTTTTTAGACTCCTAGAAGTTCCAGGGGCATCCTTAGACAGGTATCAATGGACTCATGGGGTTTTAGGTATAGTGATAAGAATGATAGTAGGCTGCTTTATTGAATCTCGACGTAACATTTGAGTTGGTGATAACCAATTATATTTTAAAAAAATGAGGAGTACTAGTTGACTTATATTGTGAGTTAATCAATATTGTAATAACAATAAGTGCATGGTGTAACTGTAGCTAATACTAGCAAGTATGGGTTGATCCTACGAAGACAGTGATTACTAATAATTACCTTTTTCTATTATCTATGACGTTGGTTTTTAATAAAGGAAATGAAAACTTAAACAATTAAAATATAATAGGAAACAATAATGAACACATAAACAATGGAAATTACATAGAAAATTATTGATATCAAGAATTAGAATCTAGGTTTCGAATTCTTCTAAACCTTTAATAGATTGATTTTTTATTATGCAATTGTTTTATTAATTTATTGGACCATGGAGATTCCTATGGTATGTTGATAGTTGACCTTAAATCTACTAACAACTAATCCTAAATTTTTCAATCAAATTCTTCTTCTTCAAGTCTGTTAAGGTAATTATCACCTATGAAAGCACTTGGAGTGAATTAAGTACCAAATATACATCAAAAGTATAAAATATCAAACAAAATGTATCAAATATGGGTGTAAATATATAGTTAAATATGCATCTATTAAATATCCCTACACTTACTTTTGTTTGTCCTCAACCAAACTATAATTAAAAATATAAATTTTGCAACAACAATCCATCATCAATTTCAACATGTCCATTCATAATATACATCATCATATCCTATTGAATAAATTAACATATAAGTAGAATCAAATTATCCTAAAATTAACTCTTCTAAGCAATATTAATAGTAATCACATCAACAATCGCATTAAAGTCAAAAACATATATTTTTATACCCGCATCGAGTTTTCACTCGATGCACTCGTGCTTAGGGTGAAAAATATCAAACCTCTCACTCAATGCATAGTAGAATTCTTACCATATACTTTCAATAAAATCACATCTCCATCACTTATATATAAACTAGAAACAAAAATCAAAAGGTCTTTGTATAAGTTGTAATAGGGTTTAGGTACGGTATGATTGGGAAAATAATAAGGGTTAAATTAAAGGAAATTTACTAAAAAGAGTTTACAAGACTTGTTTGCAAAACATACTAGTCCTTTCATTGTAACTCTATCGACACTAAAAATTTTTCTTCTTTTCTTCTTTTTTTTTATGTTCACTTTTTTATTTTTCTTTTTTTTTGCTTTTATTTTTTTCTTCAATCAAACTAATTTGAGCATTTAGCACCATAGTAATATACATACTAGACCTTTCAAAAAATTCAAGTCTCAACAAGTAAATTATGTAAATAACTTCTAGGGTTCAAAATAATAAAAAGGTTTTCAAGAAAAATAGGATAAAGGTTAATAATGTGGGACTAATCAATGAAAAAGGTAGGCTTAACTTGGTTATTACTAAAGGTGAATTTATGGGTATGGTAATTATCAAAGAAATAGGTAGTAAGTTTTTTAATCTAAATGCCTTCATCATATCAATGCATCTAATTTAATAAATACAGTCTCAATGTGCATAATAAAAACAAGTTCTAGAATCATTCTACTATACATGATATCACACACATGAATGAAGGAAAAAAACTTTAAAAGTTTTGAAATTTGTTTTTAGGCTCAAAAGCTCACGAAAAATATTGGTGTTATGTGTGTAAATAAGATGCAATATTATTCAACTTGAATATTTCAATTATTAACAAAAATATGACTTACAAAAGCAATTTTATTCTAACTATGATCCTTTTGCATACCAATTCAGTCAATATTTAATAATGAAACACAATATTAATGGACATATTTCAATTAATTCAGAATATTAGTTCATAAAATTTATAATTAAGATTATAATAAGTTTGAAGAATTTGTTAAAGATTCTTTTAACTCATCCACATAGTTAAAGTTATACATTATCCTCAATGTACACAATACAAGCATTTATGATAAGTGAGGGCTTAGTGGTACTTTTCTGACTATGACAATTTTGTTCTGATTTTGGTTCATGCAATATGCGACTAACATCCTTACAAAATATAAAAAGAAAGTGATAAAAAATAAAAATAGCAATAACAATAAAAAAGTTAAAAATGAAATGTGAAAATAGAAATAACATAAAATTTAAAATAAAACCTATCCTAATTCATGAGTTACCTCCCATGCAATGCTTGCTTATTGTCGTTAACATTGACGTACCCTTTATGCTCAACTTTATCCTAGATCAATAATAAGTGGTTTGCTTCCACCTATTTCTTTGCACAAAGGTTGTGTAGTATATAAATAAATCACATGTTGCAAGATAATAACAAGGACATAAGTTATCAAATTAAATAATCCAATTGCAATCATTAATGCTATTTTTAATGACAAACTATTAATAAAATAGGGAATAATAAAACTTATTGAATATTTGATTGGCTCAAGTAGCTTGACTTGGAGGAAGTGCGAACCCTCCATACTTAAAGTCACTACCAACAACTCGGTAGTAGTTTCCTTACTTGGTTCCTCTTCTAGTTTTTCCTCAATTTTCTCTGTCCACTCTTCTACCTGGGCAGAGGTTTCTAACTCATCTCCTTTAATTATTTGCTGACACTTCTCTATTTTCTCTTATTCGATGGAAGTTTCTTCGTCTTCTTCTTTAGGAAGTTCTTCTTGGAATGTCCCTCCATTCATGAAGCTTTTGCCAAAGAATCCATTAATTGATTTGTAATATTTTCATTTTCTTTCGGAAACTTTTTTCCTAGAAGCTCGTCTCCACTCTTGAGAGTGATTGCCATTCTATGTTCTTTGATATTCGCTTCAATAGGACTAGGCACATTCCTTTAGATCTCATTAGATAATATGTCCTCCAGCTGATCCATCTGATTCACCAAATTTTATATACGATTCTTTATTTCTTAATACTTCATGACTGATTCTTGAATGAAATTAACCATCATATTTTCTAGAGTTGGTTCGTTAACTGAAGGTGCTTAGTGTTGTAAATATTCAGCTATTGCGTAATCGTTCCATCTATAAGAGTAAGAGTTTCTCCACTCTGAATTGTAGTTGTTCTCGTATAGCGCACCTTGAGGTTGATTATAGATGCTTAATCACTCCCATATATGTGTTGGTGCTCGACATTCATAATTGTAATGATCACTCCCACCAATGTCGCGACACAGCCTAAATATTGGTTGAACCTGTGAAAACATGTGAGAACACCTCTCTCTCCCATTTAGTGATGATACATATTGTGAAGATGTATTCTAGCTCCCATAAAAGTATTGTTTATTCCATCCTTCTATTGTGCGTTGTGACTACGATGTTAAATACCAATTCCTAAAATAAACCACCACACATTATCAACGTAGAAAATTTCAAGAGACAATCATATAAACAAACCAAAGGAATACAGTAAGATGCAATAAAATAAATTCAAAAGCAAAAAAATAAAATTAAAAATTAAAAAATTAAAACTAAAGATAAAACAAAATAAAATGAAAATGACGAGAGTAATAGCATTCAAGGATTCCTAATATCAAAGTACCTAACAATGATGCCCAAACTTGATTGACTTATTTTGAGAGTTAGTAAATATTGTAATAATCGCAAGTTCACGAAATAATTATAGCTAGTACTGAAAAGTACAGGTCAATTTTACGAAGACAATGATTACTAGTATTACCTTTTTCTTATTATCTAGCCTACATATTGATTTTGGTTTTTAATAAAGGCAATGAAAACTTAAACAATTAAAATGGAATAAGAAATAATAACGAATACAGAGACAATGGAAATTACTTAAAAAATTACTGATATCGAGAATTAATATCTAGGTTTCAAATTCCTCTAAACCCTTAATAGATTGATCTTTTATTATGTAATTGTTTTATTGATTTATTAGACCATGAAGATTCCTATGATATCATAATATTTGAACTTGAGTCTATTAATAACTAATCCTAAGATTTTCAATCGAATTCTTTTCCTTTAAGTTCGTGAAGACAATTATCACCTATGAAAGCACTTGCAATGAATTAAATACCAAATATACAACAAAAGTATAAAATATCAAGCAAAATACATCAAATATGGGTGTAAAAATAAAGTTAAATATACATCTATCAAGTACCTGGTGACCTTTAAGAACATAAACACAAAAAGTCAAATTGACTACTTCCTTGTAAGGTAGAGCGATCGACCAAGTTGTAAGGATTGTAAGGTGATAGCTAACACTTGCTTACCAACTCAGCATAGATTGTTAGTTTTGGATCTTATAACTAAGGTTTGGAGGAGAAATAAAAATCCTAAAAGCTTTACCAGAGTCAAATGGTGGAATCTGAAAGGAGATACAATGGAACAACTTAAGGCTAGAGTAATATGTGAACAAGAATGGAAATTAAAAGGAGATGTTAACTAGATGTGGGAGAGAGTAACTGTTGGAACCCCACCCCGGTGGATCACGGGTCCCACGTCCTACGTGACGTCCGGACACGCATCCCACGAGGGAGGGATTCCTCACCACAATATAGAGACTTGCTTCGACATTAAAATCGCATAATCATAAACCTTGTGCTTATAACCTTGCAGGGTCCTACGCTGTAACTCCGCATTCATGGCGAGCGCACACTACTTAAACATCATAATCATAAGTTGACTTCTCATATAAGTTATAGCTCTATGCCTCAAGTTCGTTTCTCAAAAAAAAATCACCTCGAACGGAGTTGTATAACTCAAGTTATGCTTAAAAATCCTGAAAGAGCTCATACTCCAAATATGATCTCCAAACCGACCTCTCACTTAC
>JANTPM010000245.1:29798778-29812095 GCA_025434745.1 Erythroxylum divaricatum | reverse complement strand
TGTATAACTACTGATTTGATTAATCGCGTGGTCTATTGAATCCCTTAACTCTCATTAATCTAACCCAATCATTTTTATTCGATTCACCCTCTTAGTTTGTTACTAAAATATGCAAAAACTGTAATCAATCGCAACACCCAAACGCAATAACATAAAAATGACTATATTAACATTTAATTAAGTTCAAATCCCTAAAGAAAATTAGAACATCATGATGAAACCCAAATCCATCAACATATTAATATCCATCTCAAATATTCAAAGGAAAAGAATACAAGATGAATGAAATACACTATTGGAGGGGATCAAGATGCGTTGGGAAAAGCAATAGTAGTTAAGCCAACTCCTCTTTCCTCTTCTTCTTCTCTCTTCTTCGACTTTTCCAACTATGGCAAAATATGAAGCTCCTTTAGGGTTACATCATTATGCCTTATATATTTTTTTCAATTTAGGGTAACTCTAGGGTTTTTTGAGGTCCCAAAAACCTGAAAAGTTCCTCAAAAACATAAAACTGGATGGCTATCTTCACTATTTGTCATGATTGTGGCACATTGTTTCACCTTCTATCATGATCGTGGCTTGGCCATAGGTTCGACTTTGAGCTTTCTCTAAATCATCTATGTTCTTCAATATTTTCCTTGAAACATTAACAAACAAATCAAGGGACCTTAAACGTATAAAATTAAAACTCAATAGGGTGCTTTAACCCACAAAACACTCAAAACACAAATACTTAACTAAATAACAAAACCCTAACCTAAACATAGACTAAACATTAAATTTAACCACTAAACACATCCTAAACTGGCGATTAAACATTATGTAATCTACCACTATTACGTCTCATACCATTCCCAAACCAGCGACCATATTGAGGTATCTAACAAAGAAATTAATTTGACCCTACAAAAAATAGTTAAACCTAGTAGGAAGGATTGTAGCTTAAGGTTGGAAGATGATTGTGGGCCTATAAGACAACTTATAAAATGCCAATTTTTTAATCCCTATGTAGACTAGTGTTTGGGAAGTCATGACATTTTCTTGTGGAGCTGTAACATAACAAAAAACATACAGGGCTATCAAGCATTGTAACATAAACATTGATGAGATGAGAGTCTATAGAAAGCTATAATTGTTAGAGTTTGAAAAGATGCAGAACAACTTGTATGAGAATGCAAGGATATATAAGGAAAAGACCAAAGCTCTCTATGATAAGATCATTTTAAGAAAAACTATTTGTTATTGTTCAAAACGTGCTTCTTTATCATTCCATATTGAAATTACTGCTAGGTAAGTTGCGTCCTTATTGGGTGTGTCCTTTTGTGGTTTTTAATGCTTTTCTGTATGGTTCAATATAGATATAAAACTTGAAAACTGGAAAGACAATTAAGATGAATGGTCATCGATTGAACCCAAGCAAGGAAGGTGGAAGCAGTGATTTTTGAAGACTTGGATCACATGATGTGAAGAAGAAAATATTGAGTGTAGCCAACAATCATAAACAAAGGCACTGGTTGGAAGGAAACCTAAGGAGAGTTTGTTCCTTTTCCTTTACATTTTCATAATTATTGTTTTTGTTAAATACTCCATTTCTTACATCTAATGTTACGATGGGGACAATAGAAATTTTAAGTGTGGGGGTGGGGAACTTACTTCTTACGTTTATTTTAAGTTATTTTTGGGTGGCTTTAAGTTCTTATTTAATGTCAAAAAATTATCTCCTTTTCAATTGCTTTTAGGACTATATATTTATAATGAGAGAGTAGAGTTAACTAGAAAAATTTAGAAACCTTGGGCATATATTTTTACTATTGTGATTGGTCAATGTACGAGTAGTGACTAATGGGTAGACATAAGTCAATGAGATTTTCAGTCTTTTAGAATAACACATCTATATCAATCTCATTGTCTTTTGTTCATGTATAACCTTTATAACCTGTATACCTAACTTTACATTGATTTTCTATTCAAGATCACTTTTTTACAATATGCATTAACATGGAAATGATATAGACATTCTTTTATTTATGAGCTACAATATCCAAATAGCCCATCTATTAATACAATTTCATCTTTTGTTAAGCCTCTTAAGCTTTATGTGCCTCTTATTTTTTTTTAAGCACATTATGAGCCCTTAACTCAACAAAATGTCTTACCCAAGCCAATCATTTGTGATTGTTGAGTTTTGGGGATTTACAAGAGAATAAGGTTAGAATTTTGCATATATACAAGTTGGTTATAGTTAATATAATGTGATTTTTATCTCTTATCAATGAATTCCATCGTTGATGTAGTTTCTTTCAATTTTTGTCTTTATTGAGCAAATAAAAGAAAATTAAATAAAAGAAAAAAAAAAGATGATAAAAAAAGAATTTATCAAGGAGGAAAATCATTTGTTTTGCAAGGTAATTCAAGTTAGTCTTTCCTCCTAAAGTTGTGTGAAATGGGTGAATTGATTATGAAGCAAGTAAGGAAGAATTTGTTGTGAATGTTTACTCCTTATGGTTATAGTGTATTGTTCATAATTGTTTTTATGGGTGATTCCTTTTAATTGCTTATGCTTCATATGCTTTGTAGTATGGAGGCTTGAATCTTATTTGTGAAATAGAGTTTTTGCATTCATCATAGTGGATGGTACCTAGTTTTGAGTAGATGTAAATTTTTACACTTGATAATCCATTTAATGTTTTTCTTTCTTCACTAGTTTTAATGAATTTTAAACTACATGACCCAAATACTTCTCACCTTAACCTTTAGCCCAATTACAACCTTGAAAAGTCCTTTGATTCATGATTATGTATATGAATCTTTAGTGGTGGAGATCTAAAATGATATTGACAGTTATGGAATGTCTTGATCATGAAAGATGTTTGGGTGTACCTATAGATTTATCTTATTTTTAAACATAACCTATCAAATTCTACCCATATATTGCTCAATTTGTGAAGTGAATATTTGTTGATTCATCATGAGTAAAAGCATTGAATGTTTAGTTCTTTCCATGGTCCCAAAAGTTATCACTCTTTTCTTATGACTATTTATTTCTTGCAAAATATGGTTAAAGAAGAAGTGTTTTAATTTAATTTTGGTTTTTGGTTTTACTCAACAACAATCAAATGCTAAATGTGGGAGAATTTGATAAGCACTTGATTGAATATATATTTACTTACTAATGCTTAGTGATTAATGTTATATTGTGCTTAAGATAGTTATTTTGGTTCATATTTTATTTTAGGTATAAGTTGGAGAAACAAAAACCAAAATGAGCTAAAAAATATTTGTGAAGCTACTGTTAGATCTTATTTTCCTTCGTGGAAACAAAAAGAAGATGAATTAGGGTGAAGATGGGATAAAAAATGAAAGAAATGAAGTTATTGCAACTTGCACGACCATATATAGGACTATGTAAGTCGCTGAAAGTATGTAGGCACACAAAGATGCAATTTTAAGCACCTCTACATCCTAAGTGACTATGTATGGACTTACACAATTGTCTAAGTTAGCTACACAACCATGTAAGTGGCCATGTATCTTCTTGTCAACATGTAAGTTCACAATTCTTGCAATTTTCACACACATAGTTAACTTCACACCTGTGTAGATGATCGTGTATTGTGACAAAACCATAATTTTTACTATAAAAGGGAATTTAAGAGATCAAATAAGGCATAAAGACTTTAGAGATATGAAAAGGGGAAGATTTCTTCCCCTTTAGAGAGCCATGAAGAGCTAAATTTTATCCCTCTAATTCAAAGGGGATATAAAGACCCAAAAGCAAGTTTAGGCATTGATTAATCTAATGATGTTGTTCTCACTTTTTTTGGGAATTGATTGTGTTATTCTATAATTAACTTGTTAGGGACTATGTATGAATGAGTTAGACACTTCAAATAGATTATTTATATATGAACCATTGCTAAAATCTTGATTACAATACACAATTGTTGTACATCAGATTCACCTATAGTAAACTAAAAGTCGAGCATCATTCAATATAACATACCTAAGCTTATATGGTTGTTGGTTAGATTTACTTGTTTTCTATTATGCAACGTGATTGTCACGCTAAATCTAGAGAGTTTACTCTAGGTTCTCAAATAGCTAGACTTAATTAAAGTTCTTATTTTAATTAGATTCAACTTAAGGGGAAAAAAAGGGGATGCTAGAGTTTGTTGGTAATCTACAGTTAATATTTTCAAAGAAAGGTACAAGAACAATATGAAATTAATTGCACTCATTAGTGTGATGGTTAAGATTAAACTGCGAGCTAGGCTTGAAAACCATCAATTAATCCTAGTTACTTTGTACTGTTTACTTTGATTTTTCTTCAATAGTTTAATTTTACTTTATTTATTTAATTTAATTCAACTAAAACCTATCCCTGTAACCATTCCTAAACACTAATTTATTTATTACAAAAGCTAGACATGTAATTTTTATGGATATGATCATTGCTCACCACTATTATAAACTTAATTGTCAGAGTTAGGTTTTGTTTTCTAGTGTGTTCAATATGTTTCAGTGAGAAACAAGAGATTAGGGGTGAAAAGAGTTCAAAAGTATAAGGAAACTACATTTGATCGAACTTGAATTAAAGAAACTCAATGCAAAAATGTCCTTGCACATCATATAAAATGTTGAAGCTGCTAAATTAAGAATGATCTTAGCCTACAAAAATTTGCACCAAAATCCAACAAACCATAAATCATTCGAAGAAGAGAAGATTGATATGAATGAATACATGAAAGCTAAGAAGTCCATAGCTCTATCATAAAACAAAAAATTGAATAAATTGGATCTAAAAAGAGAAAAAATACAATATTTTTCCATAACTAAGCTAAAAGGTGAGCAATTTACAGCTAAATGAAGAGGTTTATAGATGCTTTAGTGAATTCCTTAAAAATTAGGAAAATAATAAATCCTTAATTCCACTGCTAAGATCCTTCATTAGTCGTTAAATAAGCATATGTTGTTCAACTACTGCTTAGCAAATTGAGAAAATGGTTTTTGAACTAAACCCTCATAGAGCTCCATATTTAGACGATCTCAATAGCTATTTCTTTAGCAAAGTATGGTCCTTTATTAGGCACTTAGTAATTGATGCAATTTTGAAATTTTTTGAAAATGGAAAGATGTTAAAAGAGCCTAATAACAAATTTATTTGCATGATCAGTATAAGATTCCTAATCTAGATTCTTCAAGTAACTTTAGACATATATTATGTTGTAATTTTGTTTATAAAATCATTTAAATGATACCTGCTACAAGATTGAAAAGGGATTTGCACCATTTGATTAAAGATTCATAAGGAGCATTTTTAGAGGGTAAAACAATTGGCGATGATATATTATTAGCTTAATAACTATTTAGTGGCTATACAAGGAAAGGATCACTAAAGAATTGTGCATTGAAAGTTCATTTTAATAATGCTTTTGACACAATTGGCTAGGATTTCACCATGCAATTGCTTTAGGTTTATGATTTTTCAGATAACTCTAGAAATTGGATTAATGAGTAAATAACCTCAACATCCTTTAGCATCCTAGGAAATGAGGAGCTAATAAGAATTTTTAAAGGGAGAAATAGGCTGAGGTAAGGGTATCCCCCACCTCTTTAGATTGCTTATAAAGGAATTATCTAAATTGTTAAGACATAATATATCCTTGAGTCTAGTGTCTGGTTACCATAGCAAATGTAACAAAGCTGGCTAGTTAGTTTGTCATTTGCAAATGACCTTTTAATTTTCTATAGGGTAGATGATAGGTCAATATACAAAGTCATTAAAACCTTGTAAATATTTAACGATCTTTAAGGTTTAGGTGTGAACTACAACAAAAGCCAACTAATATTATCCTTAAGTGACATGGCTAAAGATAAATGGTGATCTAGAATTTTAGAATTCTAAATAAAAAACCTCCTTTTACCTATCGTGGGTGATCATGGTTTAGCTGTATGTAAGTTTTAATTATTAATCCTCAATAATCCACAAGCGCAATGTTCATTAGTGTAATGCCAAAGGTGTCGATCCCACAAGGAGGGAACTAATCTAATCTTAAAATCTAAGGCCAGAACAAATAACAAAATTTCAAGATGCAACAAAACTAAAACGAGAATTTAATTCAATCAATCAAATTAAAAATCAAACAAGAAAATACTAGTTACTATACAATTGCAACACACCCAAGAGTCAACTGAAAGAAATTATCAATTGAGAGAAAAGGAATTTTATCTATCCTTAATGCTAACTTAACTAAATATGAATTATTGGATTGTTAGTTCTAGACTATCCTAGGGTTGATTACTGTATCTTGAGCTATAACCATTAACCCTAAATCATAAACTCTAATCAAATTATGGAGGTTGCAATCTCTCAATTCACAACCTATCTAAAACCTTAATTAGTTCTGAAGTTCTCTAATAAACTATTAGAAAACTATGCAAGATCTCTCTTCACACAATTTCTTGATTTGATTCAATTCTAGTTTCTACTAAATCACCTAACTTTCGTTAGTATAATTTAATCATATTCAATTCATCCTCTCAGTTATTATTGAATTATGCAATCACAAAATTAAACCACAATAATATCTAATAAACATATAAATAATCAAATTTCATTAATTCAAGAATAAAATTTCAAAGGTGAGTGTAAAACATTCTCAACATTCTAGATCCTATCATTAACTATTCAATCCAATTCTATATAATAACAAAACTAAAATAAAAGGAAATACAATCTAAAATGGATGATGGGATGTAGCAATGTCGGGAAACCTCCTGATCCTAGAAATACTTAAAGTCAGCTTCTTCTCCTCTTCTTTCTTCCTTCTTCTCTTCCTCTGTCTCTCGATGATCTCTGTAGGGTTTCTCAAGGTGGATGATCCAAAACCTATCTCTCTTCCTCTTTTGTTATTCTTTAAAAATCCTCTTGTGTTTTGGGTAACCCTAAGGTTTTTTTGACGTATGAAATGTCCAAAAAATTCCTCGAAACTTGACATTCTTGAGTGTCTGTGCATATCCTCAACACAAGCTATGATTGTGGCCCTGTAGGCCAAGATTGTGGGTCATTCCTTGGGCTTCTGTCACAATCGTGGCATATAGGACACGATCATGGGCCAACTCTGGTGCTTTTGTCACAATCATGGCCTGACATGCCAAGATCATAGGTCATTGTTTCAGCTCGAATGTTTCCGAAACTCCTTCGTTCTTCAATGTTAGCCCTAAAACACTAGTAAACACATCAAGGAACCTAAAAAAACATAATATTTAAGCTAAAGACTTGTACTAACCCATAAAACACTTAAAAAATAAATAATTATCAAAATAATACAATTCTAACCTAAACATATACTAAATGATTAAATTAACAGCTAAACATATATCAAACTATACCCTAAAACATGTTGTAATTTACACTTATCAAAATCCACACACTTAAACATTTGCTTGTCCTTAAGCAAACAAAACAACAAACAACACAAAATCACAAAGCACACAATGGAAGCTTTGGACTATATATAAATATCAATCAAGACTTAAATGTGAAGTTTATTTGCCCCTTTTAATTGTACACACACATTAATAATTATTTGTTCCTTTAAACTTTGTAACTAATCCTAAGAATATTTTCATGAACAGTTAAGCTATTTATAAGTTTGGTAGGTTTGAAAATTTTTTAATTACTTTTGACATGAAAGCACATATTTTTTATGTGTATAGATCTCATTACTTAGCTACATTATGTTCTCATCTGGCTACTAGCTCTATTTATAACCTAAAGGCTAATGGAATAGTTATTTATTTAAAATTTACAATTTACTGCCTACATTGTTGCTTTAGTTACTCATTTTCATGAAAAAAAATACTAGCTAAGTTACTTAGTCGAAATATCTAAAATTATGAATGAATGTGACAACTTATAGGTGATAAACTAACACTAAATACTAATTAACTTACATATTTTAGCCAAAGAACTCATATCATTAATTTTGTGAGCTAATGACGCTTCATAACCTAATAAATTAAGTTCAAAATTAAATCGATTTTAATCCATCTAAGCCATTGACACCTTCACACAATTCACAATATGCAACATAAACAAACTATCATACAATATGCAAAATTAACATTCAAAGCAAGACACACAACCCTCCCTACACTTGAACAACACATTGTCCTCAATGTGAGGAGGCAAACAAACACACATGGAAGGAACATTAAATAAAATAAAACAAAAATGAAAATAAAAAATAAATTTAAAAGAAAAGGGTTAGAAATAAGGCCTCACGGTGATGGAGGCGGAGATGATGTCAGAGGTGGCAGTTGGATGCCTTAAACATCAAAATATTGATGAATCTGACATATATCTTGGCTTTGACGTCATTATATATGGGCCATCTCCTTCATCCTTCTAGATTTCTCTACAAGTGTATCTGTAATTACCTTGGTATTGGCGGAGATTTATTGATCACTTTTTTCCAACCAGGTTCGTCTGTGTCTTCTTCCTCCTCGGACTCCTCAGTAGTTGAGTCCTCTTCTGCCTGCTAAGGTGACATTGTGCTAGAACTCACTTGGATGGCCATGATCTTCACATAAGTCATTTAGATGATGTCCCGGAGTCCATATTATAGGACTTTAGGATTTTAGCATGCCACAAATGATGGTGATTTAAAAAATCAGGGGGGTAGACAATTAGTCCACTACAATCCACGCCATAGTACTCATCAATGACAGAAACCAAGTACCCCATACCCAAATTGTTGCTCCTCTTACATAAAGTTGTAGCAATAACATTAAGCACATATATGGAGGTGTACACAAGGATGTTGTGATCCATGCACCACAACAGAACAAGTTCCTTTTTTGAGCACTTGTTGGTTTCTAATTTCTTAAAAACCATTTGACACATGAATTTATGCAATAAAAATGCTCATGTGTTCATATAATGTTGTTATGGGAATTTTTAGCATCAAATTACTGTAACCCAGTGAGCTCATTCTAATAACAAGAAACACGAAAATCATCATGCTAATTGATAATGGAAGATTTAGGGAATCCACAAATATCACACATGATTTCAATGTTCAACTTATAAGTCCATCCCTACAACCTAACCCACATTTCCTTAGGGTTACTAGGTTTGAAATGAAGGAAAGTGAAGAATTCGAGAGTGAGCTCCTAAACTTGGCCCATTGAATTCTTTCTGCTAGATTCTCTACCTTATCTCGCAATTCTAACCTATAAAGCATATCAAAATCAAAATATTTTGGGACTACTATTTGTTTAACATTAAGAGATTGGAAATGAATACCTTCCTCCTTTGTGTAGATTGGGAAGGGTATCTACCACCCTGTTTCTTCACCCTCGACTTAAGACTTGATTTCTTCCTGATGATTGATTGCACTTCGCTGACTACCTGATGTGTGGTAAACTACTCTGCAAGTAGGTACAAGCTAGAATAACATGAAGATTTAGAAGTTGATTAGAGAGAAGTTAGAGTGTTTAGAGGTTCTAACTTAGAGAGATAATTTTAAAAATGAAAGTGAGTGAAAAAATGAAGTATAAAATGAATATATAGGTGAAGGAAGAGAAAAATGCTAAAACTTTTAGCTAAAAATTGCGTGGACAGTTTTACCTTGTTGCAGGTCATGATAGTTTCACCAATTTCAGTATTTTTCTTCTTTTGTCCTTCTACACATTCCCAAGATCACTTCCTAACTATTTATAGCTCCTTTACCTCTTTTTTGCTTACTTTCTCGATCATCTAACTCATGTCAAAGTGCTCTTCCTTCCCAACCTTATTTGGAAATGAAATAATCTAACTACGTAATTCAAACTATCTAAAAGTCAAAGGAAATAACATGGAATTAACAATCCATGGGTTACGTCCCATGCAGTTCTTCTTTTAATGTCAGTAGCTTGACACTCTTTTTTTTGTTCAAGGTGGTTCAAATGAATAGTGCAATGGTAGCATAGTCATCGATCTTACTGTTGTGTCTAATTTATATTGCTTTTAATTGCCTTGATATATTAATTTTGGTTACAAGTCCTTGCGTTTTGATCCAAATGTGAAATTAATTGAATGAAAATGGTGTGAATATTGCATAAATGTTAATTGGGTTATTTTGTAAATTTTGCACCAAACTCACGTAATTTTTTCATGAAAATTAAAAAAAGAAAAAGGAAAGAAAAAAGAAAAAAGAATGACCCGTGACTCCCCATGCACAGGTGTGACAAGGGGGTCACACCTGTGACTCCCCATGCACACCCATGATAAGATTAATTTTGGCTTTAATACATGACAGCTTAAGACGTTAAGGCACAAAACCTTAAACTTAGGAACAGTCTAGAAAGGGCAAGGGGTGGTGGTTGAGGGAAAATTCATCTTGCTTTCACTGTTTCAATGGTTCACAGAGACAGAGACACAAATATGGGAGTTGTAGAGAGATAGAGGAAAAGAAGATAAATAGAGATGAGAAATAGAGATAGTCTGAGAAGGAGAAGAAGAGAGCAATAACAGAGAAGTGGGAGTTAGGAAGAGAGGCCGAAAGCTAGAGTTGAAGTTGATTTTGAGCAATCATTCGGTTGGAGGAGAGCAACTAAAGCAGAAAGTGAGAGTCAAAACTGAAAGTTGAGAGTGCAAAAGACCTCCAATATCTCATTATCCGACCTTCTATTTCTTCTCTCATTCCTCATTTGTTGCTTGTTTGTTTGAGTTTACTGTTCTGTTAGTATTAATTGATTCAGCTTAATGACTGTTGTTTGTTACCTTGTCATAGTTCATTTAAGTAGTTACTGGATTGTTATTTTCAAACTTCTGTCTACAGTAATATGGAATTAAAGTATTTGAGTATGATGAACCGTGTGTATGATACGATGGGTAGATCTTTTTTCTTGAGAATTAATGTAGCTATTTAGTTGAATATGCATGATTGGGTTACGGATATGTTGTTTTAATTATTGTTGTGATTTATGAACTGAATGGATGTAATAGAATAACCAAACTTTGCATCATTTTAGTGTTAAATGAAGATTTGAGAAATGAAGTTAAACGGATTGTGAAACTATGGACACTTAGGTTAAGAACTAGAAATATATTAACTTAAGTGCTAATTGGTAGTCAGATTTTCATTATTAATTCGGATAGAAACTTGTTGAATATGAAAGTTAGACTAGTTCATTATTTGATTCAATTTAGAACCTAACTATTAATTTTAGTAAGACAATAACCAATCATTTTCCCTTAATCATGTATGGGTGATTAAATTAGTGAAATTAATTCTTAAAAGTTTTTCGACTTTGATTAATCTATTTTTCTTTGGTCTCTATTGATTATGTCTACTTTTCAATTTATTTTCGTAATTATCCTTAAAAACTTTCACTCAATAATTGGGATAGAATGTTTAGGAATGTATTATTTTTATTTTTATTTTTAATTCAAACTCAATTTAAGTTGACCAATTTCACCTCTATGGGAGACGACCTTAGGTTATCAACTACAACTATCCCATATACTTACAAGTAGGATAGCCTATGTCTTTTTAGAACTTTTTGGGCACAACAAGTTTTTCGCACCATTGTTGGGGAGGTGTTTAGTGTTTTGAAACTTGAATTAATTTTATTTGTTTTTATTTACTAAAGTGATTTTGATTGTTTCATCGATAGTATTATCTGTTCATGCATACGTTTTTGTTATGTTAGTTTATTGAGTTATTTTAGTAATTTTCTTATTAACTCACTGTTGTTGATTTGGTTTATGCAAGAAGGTCATAGGAAGGTGAACTTGTTCCCTTTATTGACAATGTACATCAAATAAGAGAACTTTCAAGGGACTTTGAAGACAATCTCAAGCAATCCAAACTACAAAACTAAGCAATGGGTGAAAGGCAGCCAATGACAACGTACATCGAATAAGAGAACTTCCAAGGTATTTTGAAGACAATCTCAAGGGACCAAACCGAAAGATCAAGCAATGGGTGAAAGATAATCAATGATGAAGGAGTATTCCAGATCGGTAATTGATACCGCCATTTCGTGCATATGAATGGGGGAGGCAGATAGGAACTATGAATTAAAAAGTATCCACTACAACATGTTGCCATCATTCTATAGGGTTCCTGATGAAGATCCTTTAAACTTCATTTGAGAATTCTATAACACTCCCTAGACATTCCCGTTAGATGACTTGGATGAAGATCAACTCAAGATGACGTGCTTCCTATATTTATTAAAGGATTAGGTCAAGGTATGCTGATGATACTTCCACCTAGTTCATTGACTACATGGGAAGAGGTGTACAACAAGTTTATGGGAAAGTTCTATTCCCACTAGAGGACTTTTGAGTTATGGACAAAGATGGCGACCTTCACTCAGATGGAAGGAAAGCCATTTCATGAGGTGTGGGAATGCTTCAAACTCCTGCTCGTTCAATGTCCACACCATCATTTTCCAATCCACATGCAGAACTAGTTCTTTTATGATGAATTGAACAACAATGTCAATATATGATGGACAAGACAATAGGAGGAGCAATAGGAGAGAAGAGACTAAAAAGACATATGAGATCTTTGAAATGTTGGGGGCAAATTCTCAACAAAAAAGCATGAGGGGAAGAAGAGCTGAAGTTTATGAAGTGAGCTTGAATCAAGAACTAGTTATACAGTTAGTTGAGTTGACTAGGCATATGAAGATGTTAACTACAAGGCTACCCTTAAAATATTCCAAATCAAGAGGTATGTCGTATTTATGGAACTTGTGGTCATGGAGCTAGCATTTGTTCATATTCTTATGAGCCTTTTGTAGATGGGTAAAATCAAGTGAACTCACTCAATGGTTTTTAACCAAGGGAGGGAAATAGGAGAGTTGACTAGACTGACTTGAACAAGTCAGATCCATACATAAATACCTACAACCTTGGTTAGAGAAACCACCCCAATTTTTCATAGAAGACCAATAATCCACCAGTATAGCCCCAACAACAATACCAAAATTTTCAAAGGCCAAGTTATTACCAAAGGTAATCCTCACTTCAAAACCCACCAAGCAAGCCTTCTTTGGAGGAAAACCTAAATGCCTTTATTCAGATCAAAACTCAAAATCAAGAAATGAACAATAAGAGATTCGATTCTTTGGAGGTATATATGAAGAGGATTGAGATCCAAGTAAGGTAACTCACGGCTCAATTGTATAATAATCAAAAAAGGAAGTTGCCTAGTAAACCTGAGTAAGCACAAGTAGTCAATATTTTGAGAAGTGGTAAGGTAATCGATAAGCATGTTGAGATCCCTTTTAATCTTTATGGTGTAAGTAATTAAGACG
>JANTPM010000245.1:29768841-29785854 GCA_025434745.1 Erythroxylum divaricatum | reverse complement strand
ACCAGTGCAATTTGTTTGAGTAAAAATCCAATTTTGCATAGTAGAACAAAGCATATAGAAATTAGACATCATTTTATTCGTGATCATTGTTTGAAAGGTGACATTTGTTTGAAACATGTATCTATTAATGATAAATTAGCTGATATTTTTACAAAGTCTCTTAAATAAGAAGTGTTTGTGAACATAAAATTGAGGCTTGGTATGTGTGATTTGAATTCTAGTAATTGATTTTCTGCATACATTAACACAGAAAAATGGTCAAATATTAGGAAAATATGTGATTCCATCTGAGAATACATCATCATGATCTACATTTAGGCTAAAAGATGATTTATGTGGAGTTTAGCAATATTCCAATCGACTAATTGGAGTTTAAGTCAACTGAAGTTGAGGAATTACTTGAGTTAGTCAGTTGCCTGTTGCAAATATTACAGTTATAGTCGACTATTAGTCTTCGACTAGTCGACTAATACACCTATTTTTTAAAACCAGTCGACTAGCTTTATGCCAGACAACCTCCACTCTTAATTTTATTTTTATTAGTCGACTAACACCCTACTAGTTGACTATAAGTCATCTGGGTCTTCTTTAAAACCTCACTTTTTCCCCAAATCTCCAAAGCATGAAATTGGTCAAAATAGTTGAGAAATGATGTGTTTATTCATATCATGTGGAGAAATTGGGTTTAACTTTGGAGAGTGAACAAGTGCCCAGGAGGCAACGTTCTAAGAGGGTAGGTGATCGACCTAGCAGCTCCCGATCAAGCAGTGTACGCCGGAGTGAGGTTTCTCAAGATGAACTTGGGGAGATTAGAGAGCAAATGGAAAAATTCAATGATCGTCTTGATGATCAACAAAGTATGCTTATGCGCCTGGAGAAAAGTGTCGATGATCAAAGAAGTTTGCTCACACGTTTGGAAAAGAGCATTAAGAAAATTTTTGATAAGCTAGGTTGTAGACATGATGATTCCTCACCTTGATTTTGGTTGTTTCAATTACTTTAGACCAACATTTCATAAGTGCTTTCTTCATATTGTTTGTGATTTTCATCTTGTATTGGATGGTTATTTCAGACTATGGACATGCGTGTTGATGGTTTGTTCCTTTCTTAATGTGATTGTGGTTTATTAATGTTGGTTTGTATTAATTATTTTGATTATGACAAAAAGGGGGAGTACTATGTGTTAAAATTTTTTTGGGTTACTATATGTTAAAATTGGTTTGACTTATATAGTTCATAACATGTTTTTTTTAATCTATCTTGATTTGAAATTACAATTATGGATTATACAAGGTTATTGAACTCAATGATTTATATGATTGAGGGGGAGTCAAACTTACTAAAAAGACAAGGCATAAAACCTTGATCAATGCTTCTTTATTTTCATTTCTTAAACAACTTCTAAGTTTTTTGTCATTATCTAAAAGGGAGAGATTGTTGGACCAATGGTGGTTGACAAATTAAATCCTACTTACGTTTTGATAATAATAAAATATATAGAATTGGTTAAAAAATTATTTCAGGTGTTTTGGATTGAAATAAATCAAGACAACATTAATATTCAATGGACAAGATATAAATCATTGTGAAATCAAGAAGGAAATAATCTTCATCGTACAAGAAATACTCAAACTTGAAGATTATGGGAAGATCTGATTAAATATATCCGTTGGAGTCATCACTAGTCGACTCGACTACATTGTGGCAAGTCGACTAATAATATTCAGATACGTAAGTGGGGCATGAAACAAGTCGACTAAGATGTTACAAGTTGACTACAAATCAGGAAGATAGGTGAACTAGTCGACTGTCATGACACTAGTCGACTAATCGAAGAGCGAAGATGAAACCTGCATTGAATTTCGTTAGTACTAGTCAATTATAACAGCTCGACTAGTCGACTATTAGGTGACGCTGAAAAAACCTTATTCGGATCAATTACAAATGGAAAGGAAAAAGTTTAGCAACGTCTATAAGAAATCAAGCAACGGCCAGAAGAAGATTTGCAACGTCTATATTCATCTCTAGTCTGTAAATAAATAGAGGTACATCAAGGGATCGATAAGTGAAGTTTGAAAAAGTAAAAAGCATACCACTATTGTTCCTAATTTGCTCTCAATTGCTCTTAGCCTGTTCCAAATTTTGTACTGAGCATTATTACTTCTCTTATATCTTTGTTATTATTGTGAGTTGAGTGATTGGTTGAAAATCACTTGTGAGGTAGGATTTGTGTCGGAAAACAAATCGATTGTAAGGGTAGCTTGAGCCGGAAATCAAGAAGAGTTGTAAAAGTTCACACTAAACTAAAAAGCGTGCAGTAAAGTGATTTGTCAAATTCTAAGTAGGAGCTTAGGTAGAGGACGTAGGTCTTAGCACCGAACCTCTATAAAAACAGTGTTTGCCTTTCTTCCCTACTCTTTACATTTAAATTTGTTTAAATTGTTTTGTATATATTAACTTCTGATTTTCTTATAGAACTTTACGAAAAAGGTTCAAAGATGTATTCAACCCCCCTTCTAGATCTTTTACACATTGGGATCTTCATTCATTAGTCTATATAATTGTGCATTCTATTGAAACATGTTTAGGAGGGTTGGTTTAATTTCAAAAGAGGCTGCTTGTACAAGTGACCTAGCTACTCCTTGGTTAGCCGCATTGAACCTTGGTCTCCTGAAATCCATAAAGGTTCTTTGTTAACATCTTTGATTCGCTTCGTGATCCAAATCTTGCTGAAATTCCTCAGTCATTGTTGCTTTTGTGATTTCTTCTTCTTCCAATCGAGCATTCTTAATTAATCATTCTAATCGAGTAATATCTAACTTTAAATTTTCACCTGTATGACTCAAACTTCTCATAACTCTTGTTTTCATGCAAGGGCATGGATTCATAAATAGAAAGAAAGATCATAAAATAAAAACTAGATAACACGCCTTAAATTAAAGAATTAAACTAATCACCTGCTGGGAAACGGACTTGATCATGGTTTGATTATATGTAAGTTTTAATTATTAACCATCGATAATACGCAAGTGCATGGTTTGTTAGCATGGTATCAAAGGTGTTGATTCTACGAGGCGGGAATTAATCTAATCCTAAAATCTAAGGCCATAACAAATAATAGAAATTCAAGAAGCAATGAAACTAAAACAAGATTTTAATTTAATCAATCAAATTAAGAATCAAACATGAAAATACTAATTTTTAAGCAATTGCAACACACCCAAGAATCAACCAAAAGAAATTACTATTTGAGAGAAAGAGAATTTTACCTATCCTTAATGCTAACTTAACTGATTATTAATTATTGGATTGTTGGTTGTAGATTATACTAAAGTTGATTACTCTCTCTCGAGTTATAATCATGAACCCCAAATCATAAACTCTAATCAGATTATGGAGGCTGCAATCTCTCAATTCACAGCCTATCTAAAACCCTAATTAGTTCTAAAATTTGCTAATAAACTATTAGAAACCTATGCAAGATTTATCTTTGAGCAATTTGTCAATTTGATTCAATTATGCTTTTTATTAAATCAACTAACTCTTGTTAGTCCAATTTAATCGTTTTTCATTCGATTCACCCTCTTAATTTATTATCGAATTATGCAATCACATAATTAAACCACAACAATATCCAATAAGCATATAAACAATCAGATTCTTATTAATTCAAAAATAAAATTCTAAAGGTGAGTTTAGAATATGCTCGACATTTTAAATCCTATCATTAACTTTTCAATCCAAATCTATGCAATGATAAATCTGAAATAACAGGAAATGCAATCTAAAATGGATGACGAGAGGCAGAGACATCGGGAAACCTCCTAATCTGGGAAGTACTTCGAGTCAGCTTCTTCTCCTCTTCTCTCTTCCTTCTTCTCTTCCTCTATCTTTTGATGATCTCTCTCTAGAGTTTCTCAAGGTGGTTGATGCAGAAACTCTCTCTCTGCCTCTTTTGTTGTTCTTTAAATATCATTTTGTGTTTTGCTAACCCTATGGTTTTTTCGGGGTCTAAAATGTCCAAAAAATCTCTCAAAACTTGACATTCTTGAGTGGTTGCGCGTCTGCCCGATTTAGGCCACGATCATGGGCCATTCCCTAAGCTTCTGTCACGATTGTGGCATGTAGGTCACAACCATGGGCAACTCTGCTGCTTCTGTCACTGTCGTGGCCTAACATGCCACAATCGTAGGTTATTGTTTTAGTTCAAATGTCTTCGAAACTCCTCCTTTCTTTAATATTGCCCTTGAAATAGTAACAAACATATCAAGGTACCTCAAAAACATAATATTGAGACTCAAAGACTTGTACTAACCCATAAAATACTTAAAACATAAATAATTAACAAACTAACACAATTCTAACCTAAACACATACTAAATGATTAAATTAATAGCTAAACACATATCAAAATATGCCCTAAAATACAATGCAATTCACACTTATCAACGTGGGCTACCTGTCTCTACAAAAAGAATAATGTACATAGATTGCTTCCTTTTGGTGGAGAAGGTTCAAACAAAACTTAACCACTAATAAAAAAGGATTTGTCATATGTAAGAAGGTTAACAATGATAAAATAGATTATAAGCTGCCTTCAGGTGTATTGATCAACCACATGGTTCTTTCCAAATGCATTATAAAATCACTAGAAAAATTATAAGAGCTTTCTTATAGGGAGGCATAAGGGAGGAGAAAGTGATGGCAAAGGTATACTGGTAAGAGATCAATTCTAAAACAGAATGCTCATGGCTTATGTCATAGTTAATAAAGTTAAAGGAGACTAGTAAAATTTATCAAATGTAAGAAAAGGAATGGGAAAATAGCCTCTCTATACTTTGACAACAAGACCAAAGAAGGCTCCTTTCATCAATCTAATATTTGAGTACATATGTCAAATAGATTTCCAAATAATGCCAAAGTGAAGGAATGCATTATAGGTAGAAATTGGATCAACTATCCACTAGAACTAACCTAGGCAATCCCAAACTACAACCTACAAAAGAGAGAGAGGATATATATATTTAGCGACAAAATTCTTCAATAGAATTCATAAATAGCACATGCAGTAAACTAATCACAGGTCAAAGGGACAAAATAAGTTGACATGAGATCACGTGGGACAAAAGCTTTTCTCTTAAAATATCCTTCCTATTATGGATAACTATAAAAAATGGTCTAACTATAAAGGATAAGATAAACTTCTAGAATATTCAAGACATTTGTATACTGTACAAAGCTAAAAAAAAGAGATAGTCAATCTATTCTTTGAATGCAAATACACCAAACGGATATGGGACAAAATTCAAGATAAAATCTTTATACATAGGAAGCTCTTCAACCATACAATCATAATCGAATGGCTTTAGGAAGAAACACATTAAGGAGGGAAGAGCAAATGACCGGTATAGTTAACTTGGGCTCATGTATGTATAGGATATGGAAAGATAGAAGTCATAGATGTTTTCAAGGTGTAAAGGACACAGAACGGTGCTTACTATGAGACAACACAATAGAGGAGATGAATAGTTACTCAACATAAGAAGAGAAAGATGCAAGCAAAGATCATTTAGACTATAATAAAGAGTTGGAGCATAAATGGAGGAACATTAAGATAGAAAATAAAACACCTTTAAAGGTTTAAATTTGTCAACAATAGGATTTATAAGCAGGTTAGAATGTAATAGTTGTGATGATATGTATTGATGGGAACATATTAGTTTCAACAAGTTAGTCAATTGTATACTTTAAAAAAGTTGAAATTAATTATTTTTCTTTTCTTAAGTTACAAACAAAAGAATACAAATAGTAGACTTGATTAGCAATAGCTCAATAAACTTAATCTTTGGCTCAGAACATTTTCTTAAGATTATAAATCTTAATAAAATTGTTATACTAGCACCACACACGCTTAATTTCTTTCAAACAAAAAACATGATAGTTTTTGGGCAATTCACGAAGTGTTTTAAGAAAGTTCCAATTATGAGAAGATGTCTTTAAACTATTTACTTATAAATTAATCCCTGCTTATACTGGGCCAACTTATAAGAGATAAAGTACTAGCCAAAGAGATTTTTCTATTCTTAAAATTTGAATTTGAGATCTCTAATTAAAAGCTAAGAGTGTTGGACACTAATCCGTTTAGTCCATGATACTTAACTTTCACAAATCGTAGTCAATAACGAGCCATTGAATAAAATTAAGACGTAAAGATTTTACGGGACTAAAACAGAAAAAAGCTTTTGACGTCAAACTCAACTTCTCTTCTTTTACTCGCAGGTGTACTTTCTTCCTATCTTCGAGTCCTGGCCGGTTCCCAATTTGACTATTTTCCCCGTCCCAATCAACTCATTTTCGAAAAGTGAACTGAAAAAGGTGACGGAACTAAAACACAGCAATAATGTTTTAAAATATTAGTAATTTAACAAAGATGCGAATAAGGGTCAAGAAAAGAAAAACTAATTTATAATCATCCAGGGAAAGTGATTGATTACAAAAGAAAATCAGTAACAGCCGTCGGATCAGCAAGCTTTCTCCTTCGTTGTTGTTTTGTTTTAGTCACTAAAGCCAGAAGCATGCATCTGTCTCTCTCTTTGGACTCTGTATGCTTTCTGTGCTAGAAGACTCTCCCTCTCTCCCTCCTTTGTTTTATTATAATTTCCTCAACCGAACGCCCATTGTCCACGGCTTTGGTTCTATTATTTGTTCGGTAAGTTTCTTTTCTTTGTTATTGATTTCTGTATGGCGCTCATTTCTTGATGATCTCTTTTTTTATTCATTAGGTCTTTGTTGATTTATCTGGGTTATTTCTGTTTTTCACTTCTGCTGCAATCTTTGTGTGGTTCCTGAGTAATTTGAGGAGACCTGAGAGAGCAGAGACGGCTTTTTGTTTTGCTTCGGGTTTGGGG
Source organism: Erythroxylum divaricatum (assembly GCA_025434745.1). NCBI lineage: Eukaryota > Viridiplantae > Streptophyta > Magnoliopsida > Malpighiales > Erythroxylaceae > Erythroxylum > Erythroxylum divaricatum. The sequence continues at coordinate 29,778,946 of JANTPM010000245.1, read as the reverse complement.
TACTAAGAATACTACAGATTTGGAACATTAATGTTTCTAGTTTGCTTTCAATCATGGAAAATTATAATTTTCTGTTTTAAATTGATGAGGGTTTTTTTTGGGGTTAGCAAATTTTCTGAGATTGATAAATAAGATTAAATCTTTTGATGAAAATTGTGTTGCCATTACTTATTTGTTCATGTATGTGGAGATGTTTTTGAATGTTATAGATTTGTAATTTGTAAGGTAAAGAAGGTTTCGATGATGGATGGTAGTCAGTGATCGCTCACGCGCAAATTCTTGTATTGGCCTATCTGTTCTTCCTTCCTTAGCTGTAAATGGGCTGTTTTAGTTCTAAAGTAGCCAGACAGTTTCCCGGACACGAGGATCCGATTCCTCTCGCATCTCAAACTGCCTGTAAGTTGTACTTATCTAATGCACTTGTTAGTTGGAAGTTTTACTTATCTAATTCACTTGTTAGTTGGTTCTTTGAACTATGATTTTGTCAACTGCATGGTTTTTTACGCTAGTTTTTAGTAAGCGCTAACCCATTCTAAAGCGTCCAGTCTTTTGAGATTTTTCAATTCAGTATCCAATCTTTTAAACTTTTTAATTGAGTGATCAACCTTTTAAAACCATAATAGTTCAAAACTTTAGCTCTATTGTTGTTCATGAGAAATTCAAGTCTACCTGAAAAAATAGTGGCTATAGTTAGACTAGAGTATAAAGAATTTTTTCAAGTGTACACTTACATATCATGAACAACAAAGATTTCATTAGCCAAGCCAGTCAATTACTAACAAGACTGATGTTTTAAACTGAATTTTTAAGTTTTTAAAAGGTTGGTCACTCAATTGAAAATTTTTAAAAATTAGACACGAAATATAAAAAAAATTCTAAAAGGTTTTACACTTTAGAATTAGTTATTCCTTTTAGTAATTCACCTAAAACTAGAGGGAATAGTAACCCTTCAAACTGTTGCCATTTCTTATTCAGTTTCGCTAAACTTCAGTATGTAGTCTTTCATTTGCTTGAAGATGTGTAGTTAATTTTTCATCATGTGAATTTTATTACTCAAATATGCCCATACAATTACACTGCTCTGTTGTTATACATGAGGCATTACTGGTGGCAGTTTATGAAAAGACAAGTGAAAGCCAAATTCTTAAGAGAAATTCCCATTCTAGCTACAGAGTCAGCTACAGTAATATAAGCTCCAGAAACATGTGTAACCTGTACTTCCCATCACTGTTTCAAAACTCTCTTACATTCAGTAAAAAGAAAAAAAGAAAAAAAAGAAGAGAGTATAGGCGCTGGACATGGGGAGACCTCAATATAGGCCACTTATGAATCTGTCAGTCAGATCTGACCCAAAACCCATGCCAGCTTTCCATAGTGCTTATCTGATTTCAATCTTTATGTGCTTGCTTGCCAATATTTCACAGTATTAACTTCTGTTTTATGGTTATGATATTTGAGCCTCATATGTTGACTTCTTCCCTTTTTTGGCTTGTATTCATAGGTCAGTAGTTGAGTATTATGTTTTGAGCTGCAACCACCATTAAAGGAAAAAAGAAATTGAGAAAGTTTGCTGAAATTCACTTTCATTGTTCATATTAAGGCAGTCTTAAATTCTCCTTATTTTATGCAGTGTTCTGTTTGATTTCATCCTCCTCTTTTGCTTTTTTTTTTTAAAATTTTATTTCTCAATTCCTCAGTCAGTGTCAGTGAAGTTGAAGCCCTTTTTGAACTGTTCAAGAGCATTAGTAGTTCTGTTGTTGATGATGGTTTGATAAGCAAGGTAATTAACATTTTTCTTCCATGCATTTTGTAGCTCTTTTCTGTAGTTCCTTTTCATCTGTCCTGGTGTTTCTCCTCTCTACTAGTGCAATTCAAAGAGATATTCCAAGAATGTGATTCACTGAATGTTTTTAATTGAAACATGCAGCATTTTCTTACAAATGATGAATCTCATTTGTCTGTCCTATATCATTTCAGAAAGAGTTTATATAGCTCATTTCTTTCTGCTAGCAGAAAGGATCTTTTTTGCATTTGATTATGCCAACAGATATTCAATTGACATGATTTGAAGTCTTCTCTCACCATATTCATGTAATTTTGCATTGATTGCAGGAAGAATTTCAACTTGCTCTTTTCAAGAATAGAAAGAAAGAAAATCTCTTTGCAAACAGGGTAATGGTCCTTAAACTCCGTGTTTCTTTCTTTATCAACACTTCAAAGGCTTTATAGGATTTAATTAACAGCCTGCATTTTGTCACTCTTTAATCATGTTCATCTTCTCAACCTTTTACTGGATTTTATGAGGCATGAAACCCAGTTTGTAAATTATGGTTATAAAATAAATCTCAAAAAAGATAGTGCTCCAAGAAATTTTACAGTGCTTCAAGAAATGTTCAATCACTAATGCCCTTGTATTCTTACTGTAAATTGCATTATTTCAATCACTATTGCCCTTGTATTCTTACTGTAAATTGCATTATGTAAAATTTCCTTACTGCTTTTCCAATTTGTACTGTAGATCTTTGATCTGTTTGATGTTAAACGGAAGGGAGTCATAGATTTTGGTGACTTTGTTAGAGCACTTAATGTCTTCCATCCCAATGTCCCACAGGAAGACAAGATAGACTGTGAGTTAAAATATATTGAATATATCATTTTCTGCATATTGGTCTTGATCTTTGATATGCCCTACATGCATTGGCATATGCTTACACTTAATGTTTTCATTCACCTTGTAGTCTCATTTAAGCTTTATGATCTGGACAATACAGGATTCATTGAGCGCCATGAGGTATGAGGTTGCTCACTTGCATTTAAATATAATCTATGAAGAAGAATCTGAAAAGTTGCTTGGATGACTTGAATTTTCTTATGGTTGGGTGAACTAGTTGAGGACATTAGTCTATTTTCTACAGCATCCATCCTGTCCTCTGAGAAACAATGCAGAACCATAATTGAAAATTATACAGTATGTAAGTTGTAGCTTTTGTCCTGGTATCTTTTTGGTCCGTGTTTTGGTTAATAATGCAACTTAATAGGGAAATATGGGAGTCTCTCCCAGTTAACTAAATCTTGATGATCTGGTAATATAACAAAAACGGGTGGATTTTTTTGGATCAACTTGAAATTGGTGCAATTCATTCTAATCTAAGAATGAATTTTGCAGATAGTTAGCATAAAATAAAAATGTCTATTGATCTATCAAAAACATTCTAGTGGTTCACAGTGCTAACCTATGTTTTTTTGTACTCAGTATATGGAAAATGCATTTGTAGATCATTATTGCCTATATTTGAATTTTCTATTTGAGATGCAGACAAAAGTCTTTTTTATTTTGCTCTTAGTTCTGCCATCTTCTAATGAGCATAAATTATGTTACCTGTTAGGTATAAAGATCTTAGTTATCAGGCCAAGCATTTTTGATAAAGCTCATATCAGCTATCTACCTGAGTGTGATTAGATGCAACTTATCAGTTTGCAAGTTCAGTTACATTAAAGAATGGGTTGCATCTCACCTTCCAGAACTGTTTTGTTCATTGATTATCCTTCTTTTTAAACTTCCTGCGGCCATCTTCATTGACTGTACTTATTGACAGGTTAAGCAAATGTTAATTGCTCTTCTCTGCGAGTCTGAACTGAAGTTGGCCGATGACACAATTGAAATAATTATTGATAAAGTGAGTTGATGTAGATCTGATTAACTGGCTGTCGGGTTTACTTTTTCTTATAACTGTTCAAACATTCGCAGTTCTTGTTCTATTAATCAGAAGCTGGTTGCAGCTTTTGTTATAGTTTGTGGACGGCTTGTTTCTTAATAACTGTGCAACATAAAATTTCCTTCTTATTTTCTGTGAATAGACTTTCTTGGAAGCCGATGTGAATAATGATGGGAAGATAGACCAAACTGAATGGCACAACTTTGTCCGTAAAAATCCATCATTGTTGAAGGTCATGACGCTTCCATACTTGAGGTAAAGAACCAAATTTCTGTAGTTTGCAGTTTGATTGCTTTCATAATCCTCAACCGTTATTTTATGTCTAAATCAAATGCAGGGACATCACAACAACATTTCCAAGTTTTGTTTTTAACTCTGAGGTGGATGAAATAGCCACGTGAAATGAAAATAGGATGTAACATAGATGAAACTGCAATTGGTACAAAATATTGCATCATCTTTTTTAATTTTTGGGTTGGACAGAGAAAAGGATGTTTTGCGAGGTGGAGACCACTGGCAATGATGGGTAAATTGCGATAAAATTGTTCTGCCCATTTCTAATGCAAATGCTAAAAGGGCAGCAATTTGTTCGATGCAAAGACGGTTCTTTCTGTTTTCTAACATCCTCCTCCTGCAAAACCCTGAAATGCTCGCTCCTCAATTCACTCTCGTTACTAACATCTCTATCGCTTTCTCATCATTTATATTTATAATTAATTCTGGTTAGATAATAATATTTTTGGATAGTTCATTTTCTAAAATATTCAAATTAAACTAAAGAGTAGTAGATAATTTAGATGAAGTTAAAAGTCTTTATTTGCTATGTATCACATTAGTGTAGATGTCGCACAAGTAAATTTTTCTTAGTAACGTGTATCCTAATATCTCACCTGAAGTACATGTAACATAATTGAACTCACTTTTTAAAATATTATAAAATTATGAACTATGATTATATAACTAAAACTATAACTAATATTAAAAATTCAAATTAACTCAAATAATTTTACTTAAACATAATTAACTTAGATTTAATTAAAAAACCTAATTCTCAAGTTACATAACCTAAAATATGAAATTCATTTTCCGCCTCTCACGTTGTCTCCCCAAATGATCTAAAAATTGGATTTGTCCGATAGGTTCTACCGGCTTAAGTACTAACTGGATTGCTTTTCAATTCAGCTTTTACTATTAACCGTTGTGATTAGCCAGTTTCTTCTAAACCCTAAGAACTGGATAGTTTTTTAGACGCTAAAACACTGGATCATTATAGAAAGATGAGAGTTTTGAATGATTGACATTTGAGATGGATCATTATAGAAAGATGAAAGTTTTGAATGATTGACATTTGAGAAATCAACAGTAAAAATTGATCTGAACCCAAGATTGAGCAAATGGGTAGCTGAGTTTGGCAACAGAAACGAAACAAAAACTTGAAGTAGACAAATCAAAAGAAGATGGATTCAACTCAAAGCCAGAGCTTTGATAAATTGTATATCAAAATATCTAAAAGCGAACGAACAAAAAGATGTTAAAAATTAGTAGCTACGGGAGAGAAAAAGGAAAGGAGGTTTGAGTAATATCATTAAAAAAAGACAATAAATACGTGATGATAGTTTAATAACTTGTATAGATGTCGTCACTCCCTTCTGGACACTCCTTTTCCTCTTGTAGTATCGGACACTCATCAGTCGGATGGCTTGTATTTAAACATATTCCATATGCTTTTACTTGTTGTTGGCCACCAATTTTTTTTCTTAATGAATAAGTATGATTTTCGTTAATTATGAGATCTTTATGAAAGTTTGTGGAGTTAAGTATTATAATGATGTTAGAAAGATTATATGATATAGGTTGATTGAATTAAAGTGTTAAGGTTATAAGAATGTTCAAGGGTATTTTTGGAAAAATACTTAAGGTTAAAAAAACTTAAGCTTATAAGGAAGGGCAAATTGGACATTTCTTAATCATTAATGGAAAAATTGAAATAAGAAGTATTGACTTGCTTTTAAGGAAGAGGCAAGAACGTGATTTGAGGATAGAAAAGGAGAGAATAAACGAAGAGAAGAGGAAAGAAGGAGAAAGTTTCGGTTTTGAGAGGAAAGAGAAGAAAAACTAGGGTTTCAATTTTCTAAGCCTCCAAGAGAGACTTTAAGGTTGTTCAAGAAGGGAAAAAAGGTAGAGGAAGAGAAGAGCTTCCATTTGTGCCAAAGATCTCTTCATTTGATGATGAATCAAGAGATCAAAAGAGGCAAGAGGAACAAGAGAAGAGACATTTTTGAGCAAGTCTATAAACAAGGAAATCAAGGTGGGTACATGTTTATAGTAGAATAAATAAGCTACTAATGTTTTTCTTTAAATCAAGAAAGTTTAATGATTTAAATTGCATCATCAATGTTGCCTTTATTGCTTCTTGAATGATTTGTGAAATTATTATACGTTTGCTACATGGTTTATGTTGATGTTTGATGAAAAGACTTTGAAATGGATTTCTCTCTAAAATCATGTTTTCAAGAAGTGTCATTTTGGGCAACAAGTTACCATGTTTATGAAATGTGTATTATTTGGGTTTGTGGAAGTACCTCAAGAATGTCACGTGTATGTTGACCAAGTCATAGGCTTTTTCTGCCTACCCGCTAGTGGCACGGAGCTCCTTTATGAACTCCCTAAAGTTTACAACTATACAGGGTCATTAAGTAGAAATGTGTAGTGCATCATGTTTATGGATATACCCAAACCATTCTGATGTGCTTATGTTCTGTTAACAAGTTGATGCATTCACGTTTTGAAATTTGTGGATTTTGGCTGAAAGCTTAAGAAACATGTGTTTTATGAACTCAATGAAAATTTTCTATGACAGGTAAAATGATTTCAAAGGTTTTGCTTATTTTTTTGTTATAAATTATTACCCACGAGCTTTCAAGCTCACCCCGCTTTTTACCCCATCTTTAGGTGATAGCGAAGAGATCAAGTGATTAAGAGCCTAAGGGAAATTCTCCGAATGTGCTTAATTTGTATTTTGAGTTGGTTTTGAGAAAGCAACAAGCTTGTTTGTTCAAAAACCTTTTGTAATTTGAGATTTTGAGACGGTGATGTAATGTGGCTTAGAATGCCATTAAAGATTTGTAAAACATTATTCTTTTGCTGTTAATGAAATATGAATGATGTATGGATGATGTGGGTTGAAATTAAATATACGAGAAGAAGTTATCAACTTGAGTTGATGATTGTGGATCATGAATTGTTGATACATATATATATAGACAGATATATACATGCCTAAGTGAGATTTAAGGGAAGGAAAGACAGAAATTATGATTGATCAGATGTAGTTGGATGTGATGAGGCAAATGAGTTAAGTTTTGAGAGTTTAATGAAGTCAACTTGGCAACTGAATGGTTAAACTCAGGACAGTCCAAGTTTGTGAAATGCAAAATTACAAGCCTTCCATAGGGTAAATTTGTGTTATGATTTCAAGGGAAAATCTGGATTGATCTAGGCTAGATTAGACCAAATTGTCTTCTAGAAAGTTGTAGGTCTCTCTTCTAGCTTTCCAACGGTATATGGTTTGGAATTTTTGGACCTCTGGATCGAAAGTTATGGTCCTTAGAAAGGGAAATGCTTAGGAGTATAAAGATGCATCGTCTGTAAAGACGTATCGTCTGTGATGACGTCAAAACATCTGTGATGATGTCATTTTGTTTGTAGGGATTCATTTTCTGTAAAGATGTATCATCTGTGATGACATCACATCGTCCGTAATGATGTCATTTCGTCCGTAGGGATGCATCATCTGTAAAGATAAATCGTCTATAAAGATGTATCGTCTGTAAAGACGTATCATCTGTGATGACGTCGTATCGTCTGTGATGATGTCATATCGTCTTAAGAGTTGGATCATCTTAAGTTGACTTTGTTTCGTCTTAAGTTGACTCCGCTTCGTCTTAAGAATTGCATCGTCTTAAGTTGACTTTGCTTTGTCTTAAGTTGACTCCGCTTCGTTTTAAGAGTTGCATCGTCTTAAGTTGACTTTGTTTCGTTTTAAGTTGACTCCTTTTTATCTTAAGAGTTGCATCGTCTTAAGTTAACTTTGCTTTGTCTTAAGTTGACTCTGCTTTATCTTAAGAGTTGCATCATCTTAAGTTGACTTTGTTTCATCATAAGTTGACTTTGTTTCATCTGCTTTTTGTTTCGTCTACTTTTTACTTTGTTTGCTTTCTGTTTCGTCTACTTTTTGCTTCGTCTGCTTTTCGCTTCATCTGCTTTCTGTTTCGTCTGCTTTTGCTTGGTCTGCTTTTTACTTGGTCTGCTTTCTGCCTATGTGATCTAAACTTCTCCTTCTGTACACTATTTGTCTGATGATATCGTCTGATCCATTTTTGACCCTTCAAACGATAGAATTTATCTCCAAAGCCTTCATAAAAGTTATAGACCTTGAAGTCCTCTTTCGAACCCTCCAAGAATGACATTGATCTGATATCCTTAAAGCAAGTTATGCCTTTTGTCCCGAGATAGGTGCAATATGATTGAGGATAAATCATGTTTGATTCTTTAGACCAAAACTTCGTTATCAGACCTCCAAATGAGATGAATCTTGTGTCTTAATAAACTAGAGTCATAAAGCTATCAAATGATCTGAAGGAATAGAACTTTAACCTAGCCTCTAAGATGTTCAATATCTGGATGGAAGTTGAGCATAGAATATTTGTTTCAGTATAAGAAAGATTTGGAAGATAGGGCCCGACACTACGTTATCAGATCAAGAAGAGAAATCGACGATAGTTAAGGAGACTTCATTGGAATAAGTTCAGTGATTATGGTTTCAAGAGTTGGGTTTCAAAAATGGTTCCCAACAATTTTGGTGTCAGAGCAAGAAGAGGAATCAATGATGGTTAAGGATTTCATTGAAATAAGCTCACGTTTTTATGACCTCTGAGTTGGACTTCGAAACTGAGGTCCAACACTTGTGCTTGTCCAAGTACAATCTGTCTAACAAAAGATATTAGTTCATCTAAACGATGTTTGAAAGATGAAGTACTTACCTCATTTATATGTCGAACATCATTGCGAGTACCGAATTGTGGAGTGTTAATGGTCATCTGCTCAAGTCAAATCCTAGCTTCGATAGGGATCTTCTCACACAGTGCCCCACAAAAATACTAGGTAAGAAGTTGCTTCGGAATTTTTTTGTGAGGGCAGCTGACACATAGCTTCTTAAAATCCTCCCAGTACTCATAAAAAGACTCTTCATTATGCTACTTGATACCACATATTTCCTTTAATACTCGTTGTCTTTGATGCTAGAAAATATTTTTCCAAAAAATAGTCTCTTAATATCTAGCCAAGTATTCACACTCCCAGTAGGTAAATGGAACAACTAATCCTTCGCTGCATCTTTTAGTGAGAACGAGAAAGCCCTCAACATGATTTACTCGTCTGTCACTCCTGGAGGTTTTATGCTCAGTCAAACCACATCGAGCTCCTTGAGATGCTTATGTGTATCCTCACTTGTAAGACCATGAAAATTAGGTAATAAATGTATTAACTCATATTTTAGCTCAAAAGTAACATGTTCAATAAAATTTAGAAATATAATGCACAAGGGCCTTTAGGTTAGGTTAGGTGCAGCTAACTCCCTTAGTGTTCTCGGATTTGCCATCGTCTCTTCCGATTCAGGTTCTGATTCTACTTCTGAAGTTGTTCTTACTTCTCTTCGTAATCTCCACAGTGTCTTTTTGATTTTCAGATCAAGTTGCTCAAGTTCTCTACGAGGAGATCTAGTAACTACCATACATCAACAATAACAAACGTTTAAAATTAACAAATAACAAAAAGAAAAAATTATAAACAAAGACATACACAAAACACCAACTAAAATAAAAAAAATTAAATCACCACAATCCTCAACAACGACACCAAATTTTTGATATCACTTGTCAAGTGTATTGCAAAATTTACCTAGCTCTACACACTAAAAACTTGTGGAATTGATGAGTCGTGATCGTATCTACTGGAAATGTTTAGTTCAATGTCGTAATGAAAATAATTGATGCAAAGGAAATAAAAAGGGAGTTTTGAGTTTTTATTTAATTGAGAAATTAAAGTAAATTAAATTAGTGAAAATAAATTATAGAAAAAATAAAAAATGATGAAAGTGTTGAATGTGTGTAAAGTCTGATGCTAGGATCAATCTTGACCTAGACACCATTATGTAAGCGATCTAGAAGGGGAGTTGAATAGATCTTTAAACTTTTTGTAATTTTCTACAATAAAATCAGAAGTTAATTCACACAAAAATAATTTAATCAAATCTAAATGTAAAGAGTAGGGAAGAAGAGCAAACACTGTTTTTATAGAGGTTCGGTGCTAAGACCTACGTCCTCTACCTA
>JANTPM010000245.1:29732321-29745947 GCA_025434745.1 Erythroxylum divaricatum | reverse complement strand
TTTTACACCATAAAAACATCATCAAGTTACTTACTTGATTTAGCTACAAAGACAACCAAAAAAAAAAAACAATTCAATATTCGATGAGGGACAAAAACACAAAGCAGAGAGTACTTTCAGTGATCAAAAGCTACAGTCATTCTTTTCTCATAACCAACTTCATGAGTATTTGCATGCATTACATCTGTCATACAACCCAACAGCCACTTATCACCACAAATATAACCCATTTATCAAAATACAATGCTACCATTTGTCATATATATATGCTACCATGTGTCACTCTATAATTGGCCCATATATCAATATTTTTCTAAAATTCACCAAAAATTTCAAAATATCCGAAATAAACCAAAATTGCCAATCACATTTTAATCACATTTAATAACTCAATTATACCTGAAAATGCCAATAAATGCATGTACAATTATATGAATGTGCAAAAATGTGCATGACACATTTAACTTATGCATGACATGCATTTTCCTAATTTCTCAATACTTTCTCAAAAATTACTATTCTAGCCTTAACATAGGTAATGGAATGTTACATTATAAGTGTTACAATCCTTTAACTGAAAAGATGGTTGTCTCCATGGATGTCACATTTGTAGAGCATAAATTTTTTTCCTTCAGGGGGAGAACTCTAATGAAGCATAAAATTTTTGGGTTACTCATAAACCCCTACCAACAATCATTATTTATCACAATATAATTTCTGACAATGAAGCCACGTCTTTAAATCTGTCTATGCCAGAAAATCTAGATTCATTCATAAGGGAAGAAATACTACGATCCACTCCTCAAGAACAGAATACTGAGCTTCAAGTTTATTCTAAGAGGAAGACTTAAGTGAGAAGTAGAGAACAACCTACAATGCACAACCTCTCAAATACCTTAGAGAAGGAACTTGGAAACGATTTAGGTAACCCTTATGCCACTCTTCCCTTTATTGGGTCTGGTGATAATCAGCACATACCTACTAACCCACAAAGTACAGCTGATATTCCTACTAATCTCCCTACTGAAAATTACCTACTTATAGCATTTAAAAAAAGGAAACGGTCTTGTGCCAATCATCCCATCTCAAAATATCTATCCTATGGGAAACTATAACACAAACATAAATCATTTATTTCTAAAATCACTAATCTGTTTGTGTCAAGAAACATTCAGGAAGAACTTTAAGATCCAAATTGGAGTTCATCTGTTATGGAAGAAGTAAATGCTCTTGAGAAGAATAACACTTGGGAACATGTGAACTCATTTAGAGATAAAAGTTTTGGTATGATGCAAATGGTTTTTCACTATTAAGTCTAAGGCCAATGGGAGTATGGAAAGGTTGAAGGCAAGATTAGTTGCTAAGGGATTTACACAAACCTATGGCATTGACTACCAAGAGACATTTGCGCCTGTTGCAAAGGTAGATACAATACTAGTATTACTTTCCTTGGTTATAAACTGTGAGTGGACTTTACATCAACTAGATGTAAAAAAAATTCCTTTCTTAATGGAGACCTTGAAGAAGAAGTCTTTACAAACTTACCTCCAGGTTTTGAGGATACTTATGGGAGAAATAAGGTGTGCAAGCTAAGGAAGTTATTATATGGACTAAAACAGTCCCTTAAAGCATGGTTTGACAAATTTGAAAGGCTTGTAAAAAACTACGACTAAATACATTGTTCTACAAGCAATCCAAAGCAGGTATGAAATCAATTCTTATTCTTTATATAGATGACATTATCATAACAAGAGATGATGTATATGAAATAGTATAGCTGAAGAAGAGATTAGCCAAAGAATTTGAGATCAAAGATCTTGGACCTTTAAAGTTCTTCCTTGGAATGGAATTTGTTAGATCCAAGGATTTAATATTTGTGAACCAAAGGAAATATATTATGGACCTACTGAATGATACCGGGTTACTAGGAAGCAAGGCAACTGATACTCCTATTGAGATGTTGTAAATTTCATACCAGTTCAACCTGAAAATGTTATTAATAAGGATAGGTATCAACAACTAGTTGGGAGATTAATATACCTGTCACACACTGGACTTGATGTTGCCTTTTCCGTAATCTTAGTGACTCAATTTATGAACTCACTAGGCCAAGAACATCTGGATGTATTATACAGGATACTAAGATATCTAAAATGAACTCCTGGATAAGGTTTAATGTTTCGGAAGCAGAACAATCTTCAAATAGAAGTCTATACTGATGCTAATTGGGCAGGGAGTATTATAGATAGAAGATCAATTTTAGGTTATTACACATTTGTTGGTGGTAACTTAGTAACTTGGAAGAGTAAGAAACAAAGTGTGGTTGCAAAAAGTAGTGCTAACGCTGAGTTTCGTGCAATGGCATATAGAATCTATGAAGTATTATGGATTAAAAAAATACTGGAGGAACTACAGATTCCTATTTCAGTTCTTATGAAAGTATATTGTGACAATAAAGCTGCAATTTCTATTGCTCACTACCCGGTTCTTCTTGATAGAACAAAACATGTTGAGGTTGACAAGCACTTCATTAAGGAAAAAAATTGAAAAAAGATTAATTTGTGTTCCCTATATTCCAACATCACAACAGGTAGCTAGTATTCTTACAAAGGGATTGCACAAGATGTAACTCAATGTTCTATTTACCAAGTTGGCTATGGATGAAATATGCAAGCCAACTTGAGGGGGAGTGTTGGGAAATATCCAGCTGGATATTTTTCTTGATATGATTGACTCCTAAATAGTTAGGAGAACAGATCTGATATTAAAAATTAGATCTGATATTATGTACAGATATTAGGAGATTATGTAGAGATATTAGTTTCCTAGAATAGTCCTCTCTATTTCTATATATACATGTATCTATATACTGATGTAAATTACGTGAAATACAAACAATATAGAAATTCTATAAAAACTCATCTAGCAAGAAACCCAAGAGGTAGCAAAAAGAGGGATCGGAAAGAAAAACTTAAAAAAAATAGAAAAGAATGATGGTAGAATGAGAAAAAAGGAAAAAAAATCAAATACCTGCAAAGAGACACATTAGTTTTAACATGAGCATCGTTATAGTCTATCTTTTTTAATACTTTATTCCATACATGATCAGAAGCATCAGTTTCAAGTACTAAATTATCATTGTCATAAGGTAGACGTAAGGCAAACTTTGGTTTTTTAGGGGTGATATCTTTTAGTTGTTTGAGTTCCTTATTCTTCCTTTTATCTCTTTCATTTAAGAAAGCCTAGGTAAAGTAGAGCACAAAACTTTAAACTTCTTTACTTGCTCAATCAAATAAGGTAAAAATTTATATCATTGATCTTTCTTTAAAAGCATTGGGAACTCAACTAAGTTTTGAATAAAATCAAATGCATAATTTAACATACCTAAAAAACTTTGAACTTTTTTTTATCTTGTAATTTATCTCAAAATTGCGAAATATTTTCAAGAATATGTGGCTAAATTTTAACTCCTTTACCATCTATATCCATTCTAAGAAATTTTATTTCAATTTAAAATATCTTAGATTTTTCCCCAGAAAGAGCAAGACCATATTTTTCACATAAATCTACAAATGTATGAAGATGTCTAATGTGTTGCGCAATATTATCGCTAGCTATTAAAAATACCATCTACATAAAAATGTATAAAATTATAATACTTGAAAATATCGTCCATTTTACTTTGAAATATCTATACGGCATTTTTTAAATCAAAGGACATTACTAACTATTCATAATGATCTTGTAGAGTAGAAAAGGCAGTATAAGGAATGTTTTCTTTATTCTTTTTTATTTGTCAAAATCCACTTTTACAATCAAACTTAGAGGCAATTTGTTTTCCTTTTGTTAAGTTTATTAGGGTTTCTTTATAAGGTAAAAAAAATATCCATCAAATACTGTATCATCATTTAATCTTTTATAATTTACGACCATCCTTGCTATATTTCTAAGTATCTCTGTATGGTTTCTTGCTGTAGAAGTTGGAGAAGAGTGTGGTGATATAATAGGCTTAATGATTTTTAGATTTTTTAATTCCATAAGTTGGTTCCAAAATTCCTCTTGATCATTTGGATTATATCTCATAGTTGTAACTCTAATAATTTTTTGTTATCTATCATTTCTAAATTTGTCTCTTCTCTATTTTTACCCCAAAATTGTAAAAAATTATCAGAATAGTTTTTTTTTTGGTTTCACTATTTCTAGTCCATCTTTCATAGTTTTTATCTGTTGATATTTTCTATTTTTAACAAAGGTTTCCTTTTGGAAAAATCGAATTTTCTTTATAACCTACACCACACTAGGTTGTGCAAGGTTTAAAAGATATAGGGGTAGAACAACTATAAGCATTTTTGTGGCAATTAACAATTATCCAATGTCCACAAGGAGTTTTGAATTGTATTTGTTGTTTAATAGTATCACATAAGATTTTATAGAATAATTGAAGAAAGTTATTTCCAAGAAGAATATCAGTACCAGTATTATAGAAATAAAAGGGTGGACATTTAACTAAAAATGATCCTAAAAGGATTTGAGAATGTTGTATGACAGTGGATAAATGAATTTGATGATTGGAAATATATAATCTTATGATAGGTTATAAGGTTTCATGATATTGTGAAGGAAAACAAGTCAATTTGTATAGGTAAGAACTTGCATCACTATCTACATAAGCTGCAATATATTCAGCTTTATATTCCTTGTAGGTAATTCCAATGAGAATATATATACTAGTAGGACTAGTCATTCTCGAGGAATATATAAATGATATTATTGTTATAAGATAATTGTATTCCACATTGAGTTATATGGTTGAACTTATTCAAGAAAAATAGTTTCCAACATTATCTCTAAATTAAATCCCTCATTTTCTACTAATAACCTTATAGGTATTTTAGTATTTCCAATCTTAATAGTAGTTTCTACAGTAGCATCGATATGTTGTACATCACCATTAAAGTTTATATACTTATGAGGTTCTATTAGGTAAAACTTTATCAAATTGCTTGTCAAATTATGATTAATATAACTTCCACTTACACCAGTATCGAGTAAAATATTACAAGTAATATAGATTGTACCATCAAAATATTCTCCTTTTATTTAATAATTTTCCTTTATCTTTTATCTACATGTATTATATTATTATTATATCTTGTACTTGAGACACCAGTATGAGAATAGGATAATCTAGTTAATAATCCATTGTTAGAATCTAGCAAAGGTTTTTGTTGCAAATATAATGAAAAATAATTTTCAAGAGCCTCTATATTTGCCATATACAGAGGATAGTTCCTTTTTACCTTAGAAACCATTTTGAAAAATCAATAATATCTTAGTTTGCAAAGCATTCTTTATGATGAGTATTAGACAATGCGTAAGATATGATATAAGTAACAGACTAAGGTCTATTTTCATCTTTGATTAAATCTTTTCCTTTAAAATCTCGTATCAAAGAAAGTGTTTTGTCTTATATATTGTATGATATCTTAGGATAGATGAAAAAAAAGTTTTGACATCTAAGATTGCCTCTAAGAATTCCCATACATGCTTCTCTTCAATTATGTATTCTGTAGTCTATGATTACTATATTAGTGGGACTATCAATTTCTTCTCCAAAAGTATATCTAATTATCATTTGAATTGATTCGATATGTACCTATCCTATTAGGTACATAATCTCGAATTTATTTGAGTAAGTGATCAAGTTTTTGAGAAATATCTCATTTAGACAATAAGGGAATCATTACTTTGTTTGATGTTATACAAATATCTAAGGCCTTTTCTTTCATGTTAATTCCATAAAACATACCATGTTTTCTAAATTTTATTCCAATTTTATCTAGAAGAGTTTTATAAAATCCACTATAAGAATTTATAGAAAACATAGTATTTTGAATCTTTTTGTGTTTTTCTGTCAATCAAAGCTTCCTAACTGTATTCCCTTTACTTTTCATATATATCTACTATATTATCTATAATTTAATTATCATTTTAAGTATTAAAAGATTCTCCTATCTTACTCATTTATTTCAAAACTTGAGGTTTCTTCGTACTTTGTATTTGTAATAATAAAAATACTTTCTTCAAAAAACAATTTTTAAAGGAATTAATTTGAATAAACTCTTTATTTTCTATCAAAGTTTCTATCTCATCATCTATTTCAATTTCTTTTTTATGAAATCTTTTAGGACATTCATTTACATTGTGTCCTTTTTCTTTGCGAAAATAAGATTGACATTCAATTATCTTTCTATTTCTCATGTTATTTCTCTTGAACATAGGGCTTTTGGGTTTACATTCCTCTTTTTATAATACCTTGCTTTTTGTTAAAAATATCTTTTCTTCAAATATTTTCTTTTCTTATAATTCTTCTATATCTTTTTATAACAATAAGAACTAAATCCAATTCATAACACAAAGAAGATTTCTTCTTTATCCCTTAGTTTTCTTTAATAATATAGCTTCATCACACCATTCACTTGTCCTTTAACAAAGATAATTCTTTTTCTCAACATACTGGCAAAGTCCTGGACTCTAAGTTGCTTTTAATTTGCTTCCTTAAGAGTTAGGTACCTTTGAATAAAACATTTTTAGATGAAGTTATGTATTACCAACCTAATTATAAATATGATAATAATAGTTTAGGAAAATACAAATATAAATCTATTGATTTCACACATATCACGTAGTTGAAGCCTTTGTAAAGCAATAGTAAAATGTTTCCCTCTTACAAATTCCAATCGAAAAGCTTCAGCCCTGGAAATTCAATTTCTTTTGTAATTAAACCTTTTTAATTTACTATCAATACTAATATATAGGCAAAGCAATTAACAATGCCAGATCCAAAAAAACCTTAGCCCCAGGCAAGCTGATCTCCTTCCAAAAATTTCTAGCACTTTCGAATAAATCAATCTCCATATATATTAGATCTTATCTACAAGACGTAGTGAAACGAACCAAACCAACCATAACAAGATAGTACGAATAAATAACCAACTTAGCAATGTGGTATCACTGCTGGATCATCGACTATGTTGGGTCACACCTGTTTCTGAATTTAACCTAGAAATCGAAAGTTAAAACAGAGAACAAAGAAAATATTGACAAAAGAAGCAGATATTTCATAAACTAAATGTACAAAGAATGTCCAATTGATCCCAAAACCCTAAACAATCAAACGTTAAACATCATCTCCGAATATTATTATGGCATATGTAGATGGTATTGTGGCCTACTTGCACAGCTCACTAGCTGAGGCCACAATACCAGTTAGTGAGCAGATAAACTAAAATCTTCTTTAATTTGAAAACCTTTGCCTGGTTACATCACAGAACACAACAGAAAAGTTTATCTAAGCTTTGGAACCCAAATTTTAAAAACTGATGCACCAGCTTCTTAACTCCCAAATCAAGCTGCCAATTTGTTCAATGAGAAGCCAATTTAAAGATATTGATTCAATTAACAAGCATCCAGAATAATATAATATGCATTGCTATTAAAAAAGAATAATGTAGCCAAGAAATATCTTTTTTTCATCAGAAAAACTTACAACTTCCAACTTCCAAGAACCAGTCAAAATTCCATTTCTCACATATGAAGAATCCAACTACTGCAAGTTGGAAGAGGAGAAATCTTAATTGTTACCAACATGAATATAGGATCTCATCGAATAACCTTTCTTCCATTCAATTGTCACGGAAGGACCAATCACTTCTCAAATACATAGCAAATCTAAAAATTCTTATAACGGGGGATGCTAACAAATTTGCAGCATAGTTGTTTCAAGCGTATTTTCTTCATTTCCATAAAAGTAACTTCTTTAAAAGCAATTGCAGCACAAAGTCATTTTTACCTCAAGCACACTGAACAAAAATCATTAAGAGTATGGATAACTATGTTACTTCGTTGCCAACATATTAACACAGAATAATACACACATTTATCTAGTGGTTCAAATTATTTAGTTTGAGAACTTGTGCAGGCTACCTGACATCCAGTTTCACGGAAAAAGATAGTTTATGCAAGTATACTATTAAACCCACAAGGCGTGGTAAAGAAGAAGAAACAAATTAATACTATGACCTATTCCATTTAATCCCACAACCCTGAAAATGAAACATAAAGTCCCAATTTGTACCGATGATTAATTTTCTACCTGAAATTGAAGGGACCAACTTTCTATACCCACACCACACACAAAAATTTCCTCACAACTCAAACTCATCTTCCAGCTTCAATGCCTCAGCGGCAGCCTCCTCCTCTTCATCATCAATAACAAAATACGGATTGTGTGCCTCGGGCTTAAACTTATACCCAGTAAATACATAAAATGCCAGTGTAGCCAACTCTCCGGCCACTACACTAGTCCAAAGAAACTTGTAAGAAGTAATAGTCTCCAAAGCATAAACCACCACCCTTGTAAAGTAGATATAGCATATAACCACAATGTAATACTGCCTAAACAAAGTCAACTTCATCAAATTCACGGCAGCCTTCCCATCCGTCCTGGCGGCCTCCCTGAGATTTTTAATGGACCAAACAATAGGGAATAGAACAGCACAGCAACACACCACATCCACCAGTAGGAACACCTGTTTCCAGATAAAATCATACCCGTAAGGCCCGGTTTCATCAATCACAACTTGGGCAATATTAGCCACAACCTGAAGAGGGATCACAATCATCAAAACTTTCTTCTCCTTATCCTGCAAATACGGCTTCAAAAAAGACCATCCAGTACCGATCAATACAATCAATGTAAACAAAGTGATCCCCTTCAAGAAACTAAATATATAAAACAACACATCCCATCCATGAGCAGTGCCAGTCCTCTTAATATACGACTTATCCTCCGCCTCACACAGCAAATTCAAGGTCTTCAGAACAACCACCGCGAGCATAAAGAAATGAATCCTAAAAACGGTGAGTCGTTTCTTGTAAAGAATGTAAACCCACAAACACGCGAGCGCAAAATAAACAACAGAGAATAAGAAATAAACCCTAGGTAACACCGTCCTCCCAGCAGAGAGATAGTCCCGCGTACCGGACTTGTCCAGATTATACATCGCGAAGTCCACGTCCATGGAGACCTTAGTGGAGCTGAGGCAGTTAGCAAAGACGAGAGTGTACTGATCGGCGTCGTTTTCGGAGAAGACAACTGAGAAATTTCCCTGGTTGGGCTGGAGCTTGCTGAAGGTGAAGACGGACTTGACCAGATCGGACTGGAGAGCGCAGGGGATCTCGCCGTCTTCGAGCTGTTGGTAGACGTGGGCCCATGCGTCGCGAGTGCATAGGAAGAAGCCGAGCTTGGAGCGGTCGAGATCGGGGTTGCTGTTGGAGAGCACGATCTGGGAGACGTTTAGCTCGAGGCGGCCGGCGTGGGTAAAGCCGAACTCATCAAGGGGAATTATGGCGCGGTCGTCGGATAGGATCTCCGAGGATCGGATCTCAGCGGAGCAGGGAGAGATGAGAAGGACAAGTATGTGAGTGAGTAGAAGAAGAAGAGAGGATCGAGAGAATATCGCCATTTCGGAGATCAGAGACTGCAATTTTTCAGATCTGACTATTCATCATTTCTTTGCTTATTCAATCGTGAGTAGTACGTCTTGCATTGTATTCATTCAATTAACTATTAGTTATTTTTATAATAATGAGAGATAATGTAATTGGTAATTAAATAAATAAAATTGCCATTATTTAAAATGAGAGTTTATAATGACATGAGATAAGATAGGAAGAAAAATGATGATTTCATATTATATTTCATTTCGTCTTGAACAATAAAAATAAAAAACTTTCAATTTGAGAAATTTAGAATATATTATAAAATAATAAACAATTTTACACTATATAATATTACAAATCTTTCATCTAAATAATATTTTATTATATTATATTATTAACTCTTCAATTCTTCCCAAATAACAATTTGATAATATTATATATTTATATTCCATTTCATTCTTTTAAAAATCTTACGTCCAATCGAATCGGGATTGTATTAGACGAAACATTGTGTCAATTGCTTAGCGAAAATTTACCTATGAAGATGGATTATAAAATTAAGAATAATATATATAATTGCATTTGTTAAAATAAAGAAATTGTAATTGAATTACTACCCACCAAATTCATCACTATTTCATATTGGCCGAAAAACAATACTCTAAACCTTGGTACCATATTGGTTATGGACACCAACTAGTTTTGGGTGGCACCGACAAATATAAAAAAATTTGGGGGGCTGAATTGAAAATTTTAAAAGTTGATGGTCATATTGAAAAATACTAAACTCAAACCAAACTATTTTTATTGTCCTTCATTTACTCTTTAGTTCCCTTTTCACTTTTGATTTCAAAGCAATCATCGCAACCCTCTCAGTCTCCTATTGTCAAAAACAACGAAAATGGAAGAGACAAAAGAGAGAAGGAGGATTTTCTTATTCCCCACACACAATACAATCTAGTTTGTAGATAAATATAAAGCAAGGTGTCTTTACATAATCAAATAGTAAACTCAACTAAACAACAAAATAGCAAATAACAGAAAGCTAATTATTTTAATATTCTCAAAACTTCCCCTCAAGTTGGATGGTGATATATGTCAATGACACCTAACTTGGATAGTAATTAATTATATTGTTGGTTGCCAAGTCCCTTTGTAAGAATATCTACCAACTGACCCTTTGTTGAGATATGTCTAGTTTCCACAAAATCATTCTGAATACTTTCTCTCACAAAGTGACAGTCAATCTCAATATGTTTAGTCCTCTCATGATAAACTGGATTTGTTGCGATTTGTATTGCTACCTGATTGTCACAATGAAGAATAGTTGGTTTACATCCTTTGATTCCTAGTTCTGTAATTAGTCCAAATAACCATTTTAACTCAGCTACAGTGGATGCCATGCTTCTATACTCAGCCTCTGCTGAAGACCTTGAAATTGTACTTTGTTTCTTAGATTTCTAGGAGATTAGACAGTTGCCAAACCTAACACAAAATCCTGTCACAGATTTTCTTGACATAAGGCAAGACGCCCAATCAGAGCAACAATAAGTAATTAACCTTGGATTTCTTGATGAACTGAGAAGAATTCCCTGTCTTAGATTTTTTTTGACATATCTAACAACTCTCAATATAGCTTCATAATGATACTTTTTTGGTTTCTGCATAAATTGACTTAAGTGTTGCACACTATAAGTTATATCTAGTCTAGTATGTATCAGATATAAAAGTTTCCCAATCAATCTCTGGTAAACAGTAGCATCTGTCAAGACTTCATCATCAAGTTTCAGTTGTAAAGAGTCATCAAAATTTGTAGTAGTTAACTTTAGAATTTGTTCCAATGGAGTGAATGCTGGCTTTGCTCCACTTAATCAAAGATCTTGAATCAATTCAAGTGCATATTTCCTTTGACTTAACACTATACCTTCATTTGATCTTGAGACTTCAATCCCAAAAAAATATCTTAGAATTCCAAGATCCTTCATCTTGAAATTCTGATGCAATATATCCTTTAATTCGTCAATCAAGCCATTGTCATTCCTAGTTATGAGCAAATCATCATCATAAATCAGTATAGTGACTTATTTAGAACCTTCACTCTTAGTAAACATAGAGTAATAATCCTTACTTTGAGCATAACCATGATGAACAAGGGCCTCATTCAACTTCAAATTCCATTGTCGTGATGCCTACTTCAAGCCATATAGGGGTTTGAGTAACCTGCATACCATATTCTCCCCCAGGTTGCCAAATCCTTGAGGTAAATCCATGAAAACTTCTTCTTGTAAATCACCCTGTAGAAAAGCATTATAGACGTCCGTTTGGAATAAGGACCACTGAAACATAGCAGAAAGAGCTATAACTGTTCTAACAGTAACGTGCTTGGCCACTGGAGAGAAAATGTCATGAAAGTCGATACCTTCTCATTGATTATACCCATTGGCAACCAATATGGCCTTAAATCGTTCCACCTCCCCATTGGAATGGTATTTTGAAGTAAATCACTTGTTAATATAGAATTCACGTAAAGTATAAGAAATACACAAGAAAGGGGCATTGAATTGTGTAATCTTTTTTTAATACAAAATTTTTTGATATTTTTGAAAAACTTTTTCAACTATCAAATGAATACCAAAGATATTATACTAAAGTAGCTATGTATTTGAATCGCAAATAAATTTCACCTGCTCGTCTAATAATAAGAAAATTAAAGCGTAAGGTTAGAGAATAGATGCCGTGATTTTATATTGGTTCACCCCAAACTTTGGGCTACGTCCAGTCTTCAGAGTTCGTCTGAGATTTCACTATACTCTTCAACTTTACAAGTATTCTTTCTTCCTTACCAGAGCCTCTTCAGGTCTCTTACAAAAAGTATTCTTTCTGCTATCTTAGCCTCTCCAGGCTCTTAGCCTTTTCTTTCTCTTGCTTAGAAAGATATTGTGAGTTTTTGTTACAGTAGCGTTTGCTCTCTTGTATTGCACTTTGAATACCAAATTTTTCTAAGTATGTAAAACTTAAAACTATTCAGTCTTCGACTAGGACTAGTATTTATAGCCTAAGTCTCCAACTACTTCTTGAAAAGCTGCTTCTTGTTTTTTTTAGAAACCGTTATTTAGTTGAGTTCTGTAACTAACTCCAACTAAGTAACTGTCTGATGTACTAGAGTATTTTCTTCTCTGTATCGTCAGTGTTTTGCTTCTTCTATGATGATGTGTCGTCTGTGTTTTGTTTCTTCTTTGATGACATGTCGTCCGTGTTTTGTTTCTTTTTTGATGACATTTCGTCGGTGTTTTGTTTCTTCTGTGATAACATGTCGTCTGTGTTTTTATTTTTTTTGTTTTTTGCTTCTTATGTGATGACATGTTGTCTGTGTTTTGCTTCTTCTATGATGACTATGTGATACTTATATTTTTTTCACACTTAACACACTTATCAAAACAGTTAATTTATTTCTAATATTATTATTATTTGATTGTCACCAAAATTAATAGAAAGATAAAAATGAGTAAGCGAATATTATTCAGACGACGAATAAGAAGACAACAAAAGAAATGCAAATGCATATATGAAATACATATATGATATAAAAACTTGTAGTGGTTTCTATCTTCTTTTTCTTGTCTCTAGTCTCCCCATATACTTTCTTTCTTCTGCTCTTCTCCCCTTATTTGTTATTAATCAAAAGCTTTAACGAAGATGCTTTCATCTTGAGGTCTTGTTCAATACTAACTCGTAGATAAGCTACTTCCTCATGAAGATCACCTACTGAGTGACTCAGGTCATGAACCTTAATATGAATTTTCTAAATTTCTTTTACTAGTGCTTCCTGAATTTCCTTTTGTGTGTGACTGACTTCCTCCAAAACAACAGTAGAATCTTTTCGGTGGATGGAAGTTTTGAGCAACAGATAGTTCTGAAGGTAAGACATTTAATTTTATGATTTTGATAATAGGAGGTTTGAATGTTTTTTTTTTCCGTCTGGGAGATCAAGATCATCAAGTCTAGGTAGTTTTGGAACTAGTTGTCCAAGAAGGTGTAATACTTTTTTAATTGATGGTATAAAACTTAAAGGTCTAAAATGCATGATCAGATGCACAAAGGTCTCTAAGTTGAAATTGATAC
>JANTPM010000245.1:29681019-29692871 GCA_025434745.1 Erythroxylum divaricatum | reverse complement strand
CAGTTACCCCATTTCCCATGACTACTTCATAACTCTTAGTTTCCTCCAATTCTAATCCCAATTGCTCCACTAGCCTCATGGAAATGAAATTATGGTAGGCACCCGAAGCCACCAAACAATTGACCTCTAATTCCCTTATTTTCCCCCTCATCTTCATAGTTTGTGGCATAGTTAACCCTACTACCGAACTCATTGCCAATTCAGCACTCTCTTCCTAATCTCCCTCACTTTCGATTTCCTCCTCTTCATCTAGCACTAAGAGGACTTGCAACTGCTTATTCTTGAATCGGTGCCCCGGGGTAAATTTCTCATCACACTTAAAACACGGCCCCTATCCCTCTTTTCTTGTCATTTAGAGGCTGAGAGCCTCTTAAACCCCGTTGCCCGAACACACTTCTCACTTTTTTCTCCCTCTCTTCGACTTTCCCTCTCCATGAACCCTCCTTTTGCTTCTCCCATTCTGCTCATGCTGATCTGTCGGCTATACCTATAATTCCTCATCTCCCGATTCTTCTCTTCTATCCCCAAAGCAGCCTCAATTATCTCAACCAACCCTCGGGGCTTAAGCAGATTCAATTCATACCTGATTTGAGGCTTCAACCCTTTAATAAAGGTGCATTTCATCACCTTCGGCATTAACTCACGGCAGGACGCAGCTAGGGCCCAAAATCGTTTCCGATAATCCAGAACCGTCCCCTCTTGCTTGATAGATAAGAATCGTTGGTTTCGGCCCCCCATCACGCTGATCATCTCTTCGGTTTCGGCCCCCTCCTAGCTCTCTATCGAGCCCTAATCGTTCCCCGACTAAATGTTTAATAGTCAGATCATACCCATCTTGCATATGGAGCCCCGCGGGTCGCCTATGATTATTTGGTGCCAACCTAACCCACCCAACATCTCCTTTGTGACCCGTTTCCATCATTGTATAAACGTCCTCCTTTGTCTCCTCTCTTCGACCTCTCCTCATTCCAGTCACCGAAGACTCTCCTTCAAACATTTTCCCTGGGTTATGCTGTGTCAGGCGTACTTGAAGGGTGGTGATCGTTTGCATCAGCTGATCGAACCTCCTACTGGTTTCTTCCTTTAGCTCCCCCTTTACCCCTTCTAGTTTCTGCTTAACTTCCACCTTCAAAGATTCACGCTCCACTTGCAGCCCTACTTTGATTTCTTCTACTTCTTTTTCCAATACGTCCAGCCTTGTATTCTGCTTCTTTGCTGCCATGCCCAGAATCGTATGCTCTG
This sequence comes from Erythroxylum divaricatum, assembly GCA_025434745.1. NCBI lineage: Eukaryota > Viridiplantae > Streptophyta > Magnoliopsida > Malpighiales > Erythroxylaceae > Erythroxylum > Erythroxylum divaricatum. Next base: position 29,691,629 of record JANTPM010000245.1, on the reverse strand, counting down.
ATACCAAATGATAGAACCTGCAAATGTTCTCCACCCACAACAAATGCACACAAAAAAGCAAAAATGGCAAAACACAAAAATGGCAGAAATAGTCTCTGTATTGATTGCTCTCTAAGACCAGTAAAAGACAAAGGTAATTGTGCTAGAATTCGAGGGTCTAGCTCCTCCAGCCTTAGGCTCAACTATACGTAAAATGACAGAACAAATGCATCACATTCCCCTCACTCCTCCCGTACTGTTTTATTCTTCTGTCAACTAACTAACTTTCCATTCCTATGACAACATTGCCCACCCCTTGTCCTAATATGACAAAGCCTATCCCTCCAATGCCTTGGTCTTTCTTCTATTGTAAGTGAACTTAATTTCTGGACTCCTATGGGTCGTATCAAAACTCTTAGATGAACTGCATAATGCTCATGTTTTTTCTAAGATAGATCTCAAGTCCGGATATCATCAAATTAGGGTTGTGGAGGAAGACATACATAAGACGGCTTTCCGGACACATAAAGGCCATTACGAGTTCCCAGTAATGCCGTTTGGTTTAACCAATGTGCCAGGAACTTTTCAGGCTGCAATGAATGATATTTTCAGATCTTTTCTTAGAAAGTTTGTGTTGGTCTTTTTTGATGATATTCTGGTCTATATTGCAGATTGGAGTTCTCATCTTTCTCATTTATCAAGAGTCTTAGAGGTTTTACAAAATAACAAATTTGTGGCTAATCAACAGAAGTGCAGTTTTGGGAGACATACGGTGGAGTATTTGGGGCATATCATTTCAGGGAAAGGAGTAGCAGTGGATTCGGCTAAGATCAGTAGTGTGTTGACATGGCCTATTCCTAGGAATGTTAAAGGAGTAAGAGGATTCCTAGGCTTAATCGGGTAATATCGTAAGTTCATTATGAACTATGGGAAAATAGCCAAACCGCTTACCGAACTAACTAAGAAGGAAGGATTTCACTAGAATTATGTCGCTTTAGAGTCTTTTGAGGCTCTCAAGAAAGCTTTGACAACATCCTCGGTCCTAGCTCTTCCCAATATTTCCTAATTGTTTGAGATTAAATGTGATGCCTCAGGAAATGGAGTGGGAGTGGTCTTGATGCAAAACTGCAGACCCATAGCTTATTTCTGTAAAGCTTTTTCAGCAGGGAACCTTTCTAAGTCAACTTATGAGAAAGAATTGATGCCTTTAGTGTTGGCAGTGAACCATTGGCGTCATTACTTGCTTTGTGGTTTATTCCGATCAGAAAAGTTAACGTCATTTGTTGCAGCAAAGAATTACCACAACAGATCAGCAATGTTGGATGTCAAAACTTATGGGCTATCACTTCGAAATCATGTATAAACCGGGACCAAAAAACGAGGCAGCTGATGCATTGTCACGGGTTTATGAAGAAGGGAAATTTCAGACCATTGTGTCTTTTCCAATGTGGGCAGAAGGTAAACAAATCCAGCAAGAGGTGAAACATGATCCAACACTGTGTAAAATTATCCAAGAATTGCAGCAGAAGCCAAACTCCAGATCTGGTTTCTTTTGGCATCAGGGGGTTCTTTGGCACAAAGGAAGGCTGGTTATTTCAGCTACATCCCCATTGGTTCCAATCCTCCTAAAAGAATATCATTCTTCTCCTATTGGGGGCCATTCAAGATTTTTGCACACTTATCGACGGATTGCTAGTAATCTCTATTGGATTGGAATGAAGAAGACTATTCAAGAGTTTGTCAAGTCTTGTGGCACATGCCAACGACAAAAATATGCTACAAGATCAGCAAACCCTTACCAATTCCTAATCAGATTTGGGAAGATATTTCAATGGATTTCATCACGAGACTTCCAAGATCTAAAGGATTTGAGGCAGTGCTGGTTGTGGTGGATAGGCTCTCGAAATATGGCCATTTCATTCTCTTAAAGCATCCATATACTGCTAAGAGTGTGGCTGAAGTGTTTGTTGAAGAAATAGTGCACCTACATGGAGTCTAGTCCCTTTATCAATCGTAAATGATCGTGATCCTTTTTTTGTAAGTCATTTTTGGAGAGAATTGTTTCGCCTTAAAGGTACCATGCTTAAAATGAGTTCATCTTATCATCCGGAAACGGATAGACAAACTGAGGTTCTCCATTGTTGTTTAGAGACCTACTTGAGATGTTTTCCTTCTGAACAACCTAAGCATTGGTCCTATTGGATTTCTTGGGCTGAATTATGGTATTATACAACTTTTCATATCTCCACGGATTCAACATCATTTGAGGTGGTGTATGGGAGGAAGCCACCTACACTTGTGCGGTATTTGCAAGGTGAGACAAGAGTTGAGGCAATGGCTAGAGAATTACTGGATAGAGATGAAGCCTTAAATTAGCTGAAGTACAATCTGCATAAGGCCCAGCAGCAAATGAAGAAGTATGCTGACAAAAAAAGAACTCAATCTTTTCAAGTAGGGGAGTGGGTCTTCCTAAAGCTACGCCCTCATAGACAGCTCACTGTGGCCAGACGCATCAACCAAAAAATAACAGCAAGGTATTTTGGTCCCTTTCAAATTCTAGACAAATTGGGAGCAGTGGCCTATAAACTCAAACTACCCCCCAACTCTAGAGCTCACCCTATATTCCATGTTTCGGAACTTAAGAAGACAGTGGGCAATTATTTGGTGGAAGCCTCTTTACCAGAAGGTATGGAAGTAGAATTGGAAGATATGGTGGAACCTGAATGTGTGCTGGCAAACAGAACAGTTACTACATTTGGGGACTCAACATAGCAATGGTTGGTCAAGTGGAACGGCCAAACAGTGGAATAAGCTACATGGGAGGACAAATATGTGATTCGGAGTCAACTTCTTCACTTCAGCCTTGAGGACAAGGTTGCTCTTTCAAAAGGGGGCAATGATAGAACTTATGGGGGAGAGAGTGATTTAACAAATGAGAGGGACAATAGAAAAGGGAATAAACCGTTAGCGTGGAGAGTGTATTCTAGAAGGAAGAACAGTGGGCCAAGGGGAAGTTAGTTATCAGCTGAGGTGGCATATTAGTTAGGCATAACAAAATGTACCTGGGGAGGGGATTTATGTAAGGGAGAGAGGGGAAGGAGGGAGGCAGAAAAGTGAGAATATTTTGTGACAGAAGGATATTCATACCTTCTGAGGAGCAACCCTGCTCTGATTAGTGAGAAATACCATACTTCTATAGTGTAATGATATATACATTACAGTTATATTGCAATAATACAGTAAATCTCTAGTATTCTAAGACTAGAGTTCTATCAATTGGGAGCAATGTTTGCCCTATGTTGAATTTGCTTACAATATGAATGTCCATTTGACAACAAACTACTCTCCTTTTGATGTTGTGTATGGGTTTAATTCATTAACGCCATTGGATTTGATGCCAACACCAATTGAGGAAAGGGTTAGTTTGGATGGAAAGAGGAAGGCAGATTTGATCAAGGCATTGCACAAGAAAGTAAGGCTGAATATTGAGGAGAGGACCAAGCAATATAAAACTCAACTAACAAGGGGCAGAAGAAAGAGATATTAGAACCTAGTGATTGAGATTGGGTTCATTTGCGCATGGAAAGAATTCCACGACAAAGAAAATAAAAGTTGCATCCTATAAGAGATGGTCCATTTCAAGTGCTTGCAAAGAGAATGCCTACAAATTGGATCTTCCAAGTGAATATGGTAATGTAAGTGCTATTTTTCATGTTGTTGATTTATCTCTCTTTGATGCAGGTGATGATTTGAGGACGAATCCTTCTGAAGAGTGGGGGAATGATGAGAACCAAGCTGAGCAAAGCTCTGAAGGATCCATTGAGCATTCAAGGAGGCCCAATTATAAGAGATAGAGACAAGAAGATAAAGGAAGTTATAAATGGGCTAATTGAAAGGATATGGACTAAACAAGCTCTAATTAACTTGGAAAGGATTCAAGGCCCAATAAATCTGATTCAATTCGTGTCAAGAAGCCCAATGAGTGTTAAGTTATTGTAATCTGTTCCAAGCATTCCAACACATGTTCAAACTGACCAAGATTTGTGAGAAACATTCAAAAACTTGTGAAAGTTGTCCCAACAAATTAAGAGGGGTTTTAGCCATCAAATATGTTTTATGCATCAAAAACATTTGCAAGTTGTCTTAACAAATTAGGAATGATTTTAGACATCAAATAATGTGTTTTCCTCTTGTTTCTTGTCCAAACCAGTTGTTAGAATTGCGTTTACACTATGATTAGCTTAAATCATGGGTTTCAAACTACTTGAATGAATTTTGAATTTTTCTGAAGTGTCTTGAACAATACAATGCTTGCCTTTATATAGGCATTTAGTTTTGAGTTAATTAAGATACGAAAACACCTTAATTGAATAATTTGGCTAGAATAAAAAATCTATATATATATATATATATGAGTTAAGATACGAAAACACCTTAATTGAATAATTTGACTAAAATGAAAAATCACCCATGATTTAAGCTAATCATAATGTGAAACCCATAATTTAAGCTAATCATAGTATGAACACAATCTTAACAACTGGTCTGGATAAGAAACAAGAAGAAAACACATTATTTGATGCCTAAAATCACTCCTAATTTGTTGGGACAACTTACAATCATTTTGATGCATAAAACATATTATTTGATGCCTAAAACCACTCCTAATTAGTTCGGACAACTTGCACATTTTTTTAATGTCTCCCCCAAACCTTGGTCAGTTTAAACATGTTTTGGAATGATTGAAACAAATTTGAATAACTTAGACACTCATTGGGCTCCTTAGCTCAGCTTGGATCAAATTTATTGGGCCTTGAATTCTCTCCAAACTAAATTTATTGGATCAAATTTATTGGACCATGTCCATTCAATTAGCCCATTTATAGCTTCCTTTATCTTAGCTCTAGCTCTTGTAATTGGGTCTCCTTGAATACTCAATGGATCCTTTGGAGCTCTACTTAGCCCAGCTTGGTTCTCATCATCTGTAGTTGATAGAACTACCATATACCAAATTTAGTAAGAAAGCATATAGGAGAGAAGATGAGGAAGATGAATTGTCTTCCAAAAACATATACATTTCATCTTCAAACTTCCTAATCTTGGGATCTCTCTCTTTTTATATTTAGATAATACAACTAGAAGTTATCCATTTGGTTAAAGATCCTTTTCTCATTCAAATAAATACTATTGGAGCAATCCCTTCAAGGAAAAACTTATTCATGACAGCAATTAATTGAGATTGGTTTCTCCCAAAAAGATCTTTAAAATTTGAAGACAAAATAGTGGCTTACATGGATATTGAAGTCATAAGTCGATGATTCAGGTAGAAGCTTCCTTAGATCAAAGACCTATCAAAAGGTAAAAAATGGGTCATCAAAATATGAAACATAATAAAGAAAACTAACAAAATAAAGAGAGAACATCTAATAAGTGGTTATGTGTGTTCATTAAAGCCATGGTATGTCTCTTTGTGTGAACGTGTGTTGTCTGATATGATATATAGGAAATATAATAAAGGTCAAACACTGTTCATAAGAATAGAGATTTCAGAACAGTGGTCTAGTCAGTAGCACATAAGGATGATATGTGAAAATTAAGTGGTGATTATGCACAGGATGTTTCTAACTGGAATAGAATGATTAATATGCATGATCCATATAAAACGTAACATGGAAAACTAAACAATAACCTACACTCCTTGAGGGGAAAAAGATGGGCTTTTTACATTCAACTATTATAATTTATAACAAGAGCATCAAAGAAGAAGAGCAAGGTGTATGGGTCACTACTCCATTAGGCTATGTCTTCTAATCTTAATTCAGGTTTTCTTTGTTATAATATTATGATCAATATTTTTCCCTATGATGCTTACGAAGAATTTAGGAACTGTGATCTTTTGGTAAGAGAAGAAGAAAACTCGAAGTCTATTGCATTTTAAGGTGCAACATGAAACATTTTGTTTTCCTCCTATTTCCTGTTATGTACAAAGAAGTAAGTTCAAAAGTTAATCTTAGCAAGGAAAGAGGGAAAAGGATGGCAATAATGATGTTAGGTTCTCTAAATTAATACAACAAACATAATTTCTATTTTGCATTTGGATTAGTTTTTGTATGACACCAGTTTTGCTCTATAATGTATGCACATACACAGAAATACACACCTACACATGCAATATGATATGTATTATGGAGAGAAAATGTATTTGAATGTAGTCATGTATTTTTTTCAAAATCTGTCCCTAGCCTTTTGAGCTACTAATCAAACCAACCCTACTTACCTCACCAGGAGTTTCAAGAAGTGGTTGTGTATCTGTGGAACCAACCACTGGCTCAGTCATACTAGTTCCCAGTGAAGCATATCTAAGAATCCCAGAAAATCTTTTAGGTTAATAATTATAAAATTAAAGTAACAGCTACAACAACATATGCTTAACTGTTGTAATTCACCAAAATGTTACGTCCAAGATGGAATTTCTAGGTTTTAATAATTACCTAATGTTAAAGCTTTTAAATATACACAACATTCAAATACCATTAAGATAACCAAAAGAAACTTCTCCAGATAATTATAATTGATAAACAAACTAACCTCCGCTCTACGGTAACAATGGTAGCAGATGTACCACCCTCCAATGAATGACCAAAGTTAGGAGGTAAATAAGCAAATGAATCAACCTACCGAAATAAAAGGAACCAAGTCATAATTGTTTTGACAAACAGATATGTTGCTGTTCAGATAAAAAAGGTATAAGATGGTGAAATGCATTCTGCTATATCTAATATGCAAAAATTCTAACCTTCAGTTGATGGATTTCACCAGTCGCATACTTAAGACTTGCAGAACCCTGAACCACAAATATGAACCTAATAAAATTTGGAAGTGTGTATCAGACATGACTGATACATTAAAAGGTCAAATTAACAACGAATGCTAATCAATAATTTAGAAGGAAACCCCACACCTCTCTATATCATAATCAGGAAGCCCCGAACTTGAATTTTCTGCAGAGCATATAATCTAGTATTAGTTTTATTTTTTATATTATTTGAGTAATATCAGGAGATTTAAGAGAAATTTTTTGCAAAATTATAAGATTTTTTAAAGTTCAGCTGTTGTTCAAAATTCTACAAACAAGATATTTAGGTAAAATGACAATTTGTTCACGTTCAAACACAAAAAAGTGTTGCTTAACTTGATGCCAGAATACATAAGGAAAGCAACATTAACATAGAATTCCAGCTTCCAGCTTCCACATGACTATAACCTAACAAATTGTAGGTTTTGCAAAAGGAGAAAGGTGTTATTTTTCTTGACTAAAATGCTAAGCTCATAAAGCATGGGAAGAGAATTGTTAGAAGCACTATGGCTAAGAAACAATCCTTGGAATTTATAAATGACAGTTATACAGTATCAATAGAATTATATCTTTTAAATTAGAAAATAACAAGAATTTTAAAGAAAATTTTGGCTATAACTACAGCATGGAAGAAATATGTTAATGAACTACAGAATCACAGTGAAAAATAAAGCAAACGCATGTTACGGGCAACAAATGTGATGTAAGACAAATAGAAGTATTAACTAGTAGCTAAAAATCACAAAATTAGGATATAATTTCAAGGCTAGATTTTGGTGAAGAATGCTAAAATCTCATATTAGGTATAGTTGAGTTTTTAGGATTTGTTTGTTGAAAATTTAGGCTAGAATTTTAGGGTTTAATATGTTAGAATTTGAGGTTGGTATGGCCATAATATAGGATTTTGATTGTTGGAACTTTTGTGAGGAGCAAAAAAATGGAAAATGGGAAACTAGGAATCATTTTTAGGGTTTGAGAATCACTCTTAGAAGAAATCATCACACCTTCTAGTTGAAAACTAGAGTTTGTACGAAAATTTCAAATTGCTTATCATTGAAGAACTGAATATACACATACTTATAGAGAAGTTTTTAGAACACTTATTCTAATAGGAAACGGTTCTTAACAAATTTAATCTTGTTCTAATATAAATTATACAAGTCCTAAACAACTAGGATAACATATCTAAAATAGAATAATATATTTAACCTACTACTACTTCCTATCTAATAAGGAATTCTAGCAAAATCAAAATTTCAGCCCAGATCTTTGGTGTCAACTCAATTCTCAATTCTCAATTCTCATTCCACCAAATTAAGGCTTGTGGTTGACTAATTATTCCTCTTTTATTTTTTCTATATACTTTCAGCTCTTTTATTTTTTCTATATACTAATTATTCGCACTTATCTTCTTGATGATCTTATAAGGTCCAACTTTCCATGAAGTTTCTTATAGTTTCCTTTCGAAAAACGCTCTGGATGAATCCTAACCATCACCAAATCCCCTTCATTGAAAACCACCAATCGACAATATTGACTAGCATGATTTTTGTAAGACAATTTGTTGGTTGCTATCTTTCATCATATCTCATCAAAGATGTCCCTCATGTGTTATGCAAAACTTTCAACTTCAACACTAGCTCGTGGTGTTTGTGATAAAGGAACTAGACCAATAGACTTCCTTGGTTGAACTCCTGAAACTATCTCAAAAGAGCTCTTATTTATAGAACTATTTTATGCAAATTCTACCACAGGGAGAATTAGGTCCCAATTTTTTACATTGTCTTGAACCAAGCATCTTAACAAGTCCCCCAAGCTTCTAGTCACTACCTCCATTTGTCTATCGATTTGGGGATAGAAAGAACTTGCAAATTGAAGCTAAATGTTTAATGTTTTCTATAGAATTCTCCAAAACTAACTTATAAACTTCACATAACGATCATCAACGATGGTTAAAGGTAATTCATGTAGATGTACAATCTCTTTGAATAATAGTTTAGCGGTATGGCCAACATTATAAGTCTTAACCAATATATTGAACCACATGGCTTCTCTACAACATAGGAATCAAGAACATACCTATTGTTGCTTCTTGTAGTCAGATGCACTAACTTGCCATCGTTTTTGAATTTTGACTTTGCAAGTGCACACACACAACTTTTTCTTTATTTCTATGTTGTACTAATTGCATATCTTCATTCAAGTCTACTTCTTCTTCTTCAACCACTACAACACAATCTTCATTAGCAATACTAAGGATATCATCAAGATTTCAACCACTAAGCTCTAGAATCCCAAGTAGCCACTGGTTAATCTCTTCAGCTCCTTGTTTTGTTATTTTAGTCGACTATCCTTTACTTTTGTAAAATTTAGACAATATTAACTGAGGGCTTGATTCAAAGTCAAGACCCTTGTATCCTTTGCATAGACGTAATTACATAAGGAAAAGATCTATGGAATAAAGAGAAAATCACACAATAAAGAGGGAGATCATACTCTCCCTAATATAGATATTTCCTAAGATCTAATATTGATATTTCCTAACACTCCCCCTCAAGTTAAAGCATATATATCATAAGCTCTAAGCTTGTTAGTTTCAATTGAGATCCCCCTAATCCTTTGGTGAGTAAGTCAGCCAGTTGATCTTCTAACATGACATATGGTGTCTCAATCAATCCTTCTTGAAGCTTTTCACAAACAAAGTAACTATCCACTTCAATATGTTTAGTTCTCTCATAAAAGACTGGATTCAAGGCAATATGAATGGTTGCTTAATTATCACACATCAACTTCACTGGAGTGAAGTGCTCGAAACCAAGTTCCCCACGAAGATGCTTCAACCAAATCACATGTAGTATATGCCATAGCCTTGTACTCAGACTCAGCACTAGAACGTGCAACAACTGACAGCTTTTTACTTTTCCATGACATCATGTTTCCACCCAAAAATACACAGTAGCTTGAAGCAGGCCGTCGGTCATAAGAGCCTACCTAATTTGCATTTGTATACCATTGAATCTGAATGTGTCCATGATTTTGGTAAAGAAAACCTTGCCCTAGAGAACCTTTCAAAGATCTCATAATTCTAATAACTGCATCCCAATGACTAGTTCGTGGAGATCCCATGAACTAACTCACTACATTGTAGTAAACGAAATATCTAGACGAGTAACAACCAAATAATTTAGTTTACCAACAAGTCTTCAATACTTACCTGGATCTTCCAACTGCTCTCCATTATTAGCATTAAGTTTTACATTTCGTTCCAATGGGCTCTAAACTAGCGTTGTACCTAACAAACCTATTTCCTCTAGAAGATCAAGGACATACTTTCTTTGAGATAGACAAATCCCCATCTTCGACCTTGCTATCTCGATACTAGGAAAATATTTTAGTAAACCAAGATCCTTTGTTTGAAATTTAGTTTGTAGGAATAACTTTAAAGACTGGATTCCTACTTTATCATCTACAATAATAACAATATGTTAGGATCTACGGGAGATAGAGAGAGAGTGATTTGTTCCAGAAGGAAGGAGGGAAATTAGTTATCTGCTGAGGTGGCAAAGTAGTTAGAATAACAGAATGTACCTGGGGAGGGGATTTATGCAAGGGGGAGAGAGAAGAGAGGAGGTAGGTAGAAAATTGAGTGAAGATAGTGACAGAAGGATATTCATACCTTCTGAGGAGCAAATCTGCTCTGGTTAGGGAGAAATACAGTACTACTATACTGTCATGATAAACGCATTATAGATATATTGAAATAATATAGAGAAAC
>JANTPM010000245.1:29666396-29679219 GCA_025434745.1 Erythroxylum divaricatum | reverse complement strand
TCAGACCACACCAAGGAGAGGCAGTGGGTACCACGAAGATTCAGTATGTTGGCAGGGTCTCCTTGCTATTGTGGGTGGGAGTTTTCTATCAGCTGAAGGAATAGCTATAAGGGAGGAGCAAAAGATTTAGCTTACCAGAAAAGAGGAAGGGGAGCTGAACCAGGTGTTGAAAAATTTTCCGAAACCTGAAAGTGTGCTGGCCAACAACAGAGTAACTACATTTGGGGGCTCAACATAGCAATGTTAGGTCAAAAGAAATGGCCAGACAGTGGAACAAGCGACATGGGAAGATGAGTATGGGAATTGGAGTCATTTTCCTCACTTTAGCCTTGGGGACAAGGCTGCTCTTCCAGGAGGGGGCAATGTTAGGATCTACGGGAGAGAGAGAGAGTGATTTGTTCCAGAAGGAAGAACAGTGGGCTAGGAGGGAAATTAGCTATCTGCTGAGGTGGCAAATTAGTTAGAATAACAGAATGTACCTAGGGAGGGGATTTATGTAAGGGGGAGAGAGAAGAGAGGAGGTAGGCAGAAAATTGAGTGAAGATAGTGACAGAGGATATTCATACCTTCTGAAGAGCAAATTTGCTCTGGTTAGGGAGAAATACTGTACTACTATACTGTCGTGATAAACGCATTATAGATATATTGAAATATAGAGAAACTCTAATATTCTAAAACTAGAGTTCTAACACAATATCATCAACGTAACTGATCAAAAGAATTTACCAGCCTAAAAGTGACAATAAAACATAGAGTGATCAACATCACATCAATGCAAACCATACTCCACAACCACTGTACTAAAGCGCCCAAACCAAGCTCTCGGTAATTGTTTTAGACCATACAAAGATTTGTTAAGGCGACGAACTAGATCAGTCTCCCCCTGAGCAACAAACCCTAATGGTTGCTCCATAAAAACAGTCTCCTAAAGATCACCATTAAGGAAAGCATTTTTTACATTGAGTTGATGAAGAGGCCAATCATGGGGGCTATTAATGCAATGAAAACACGAACGGATGTCAATTTGGCCACAAGAGAAAAGGTTCAGTATAATCCATACCATACACCTATGTCTAACCCTTAGCTACCAAATGATTTTTTAAACGATTAACTGTGCCATCAGAATTAACCTTAACATTGAATACCCAACGACAACCCACAATTGTCTACCCATGTGGAAGAGGAACTATGATAGAACTTATGGGGGAGAGAGTGATTTAGCAAATGAGAGGGACAATAGAAAAGGGAATAATCCGTTAGTGTTGAAGGTGTATTCCAGAAGAAAGAACAGTGGGCCAGGAGAAAGTTAGTTATCAGCTAAGGTGGCAGATTAGTTAGGCATAACAGAATGTACATGGGGAGGGGATTTATGTAAGGTAGAGAGAGAAGGGAAGAGAGTAGGCAAAAAAGTGAGAATGGTTTGTGACAGAAGGATATTCATACCTTCTGAGGAGCAATTCTGCTCTGGTTAGGGAGAAACACCATAATTCTAGACTGTAATGATATATACATTACGATTATTTTGCAATAATACAGTAAATCTCTAATATTCTAAGACTAGAGTTCTATCATCCCTAAAGTGTGTATGGCAGGATCTAGATATGTTTAAAGTTTATGAGTGGAAATCTCCTGATGATTTTAATCATTACCAGAAAACTATTGAGGATAGCAGGATCTTTAAATTCCTAATCGGTTTAAATGTTGAGTATGATGAGGTGAAAGGCACGATCATTGGGAGACAGCCACTCCCTCCTACTAGAGAAGTCTTTGTTGAGGTGAGACGTGAAGAAAGTAGACATCAATTCATGCTTGGAAACTTTAGCCTTGGCTATGGGCAATGTTGGCAACTGTGGCAAGAAACCTGAAGAGAAAGCACAGGTCTGGTGTGACTATTGTAACGAGGCAAAACACACCCTAGAAACCTGCTGGAAACTCCATGACAAGCCTGCCAATTGGAAGGGATCTCATGAGGGTAAATTCAATAAAACCCCTGTTGCTAATGAGGTGGACACTGGACCATTCAACCAAGAACAGATTAATCAAATCCTAAAGTTGCTGAAACTTAAGTCCGAATCCACACGTGCCCCTAATGCCTTTGTTGCACAAACAGCTAGTCTTACCAAATTAAGGCTTGTGATTAACTAATTATTCCTTTTTTATTTCTTATATATGCATTCCTTATCTTTTACATCAAAGCATTTATCAAATATGAACTAAGAGTTGTCTCAAATTTGAAAATCACAACTTTCACCAACATTAATCACAAACTTTTGCCCAACTAAAGCATTCAAGTAAACCAAAAGCATTAAAAGTCCATAGTTGAATTAACGAGAACAAGTAATTCGTTGAATAACAACACCAAAGGGCAAAGATAAGTTCATTAATCAAAATCAGAGAACCTTGCATCTTTGCTAGGTACATCACAAAGTGTGAGCCCATAGCTGGTGTGATTAGGTATGCCCCCAATGTGTTTTTCCTGTGAAAAACTCAAATGAATTAACAAGCTAAAATCAAGTCTCATCTTCTTTACAATAAAAATTCAAAACAAGATCCTTATTACCACTGACGTAAAGGACTGAATACATGACTTTCAGGTGTTATTAAAGCATGGTCTCTTTTGTAAACACTGCGAGTAAAACCTGGCAAGTCTGCAAAAGACCAAATTTAATTTGTGGTGATTAGTAAGGAAAAAACCAGAAATACGTCTAAAGTATCAGCTTAAAGTAATTATAATTGATACTAAAGCAATTTTTATAAGAATCCCAGGCCATACAACCACTAAATTCCAAAGAATGAAAAGAAAAAAAATCTATTCTCTACAAATAATATATATTTGCCTTGAATTATTACTCCATTCAGTTAGTTTAAAAAACCAATAGCAGTGACCACACCAAAATGTCCCTTCCCTCTACCGGATCCAAAGCTTCACATATAGAAGATTTGTAAAGGAAAAATCTTGCTTCATTTTCTTTCATCTTCTTCAGAGACTGGCTTCTTCCGCAAGCAAATTGCACAATAAAGTTAGCAAGTTGTTGCAATACAATCGTTAATTCTAGGAATCAATAAGAACTAGGACCTTCCTCTTCCAGAATTAGACTTAGAACTTGCCTCGAAGATGAGAAGGAGACAAAGTCGGATTTATGACTTTCCAGTAGAGAGGTTTGGAGTTCAGCTCAGTGTTTAGTAATGTAGGTGCAGAGCAGAACCCACTATCAGTCCAACCAAGTTTCATTGAACCTGTTAAAAGTTCAAAGTATAGTGTCAAATACTTCCCTTAAGAAGATGAAATTTTAACGTTTACAACTTTCAGTCCAATGACAGCTTTGTGAGTTCAATAACAAAATCTTAAAGCAATCGATGGCCTGTTCATCTGATCTCCAGTATACGTGGCCTAAAAACCCGAAAATTGAAAAGCAAAGAATTCAAAAAGTTATGGGATTTGAATGAAAACAAGTAGGGCATTCGACAAATATTATAAGTTGTGAAATGGGATTTTCCGCTCCTCAGATATGGTCATACCGACACAATTCATTCGATATATTTTCTCAGAAACCAAACACAAGAATGCAAATAAATGAAGGAAATAATGGTTTAGAAGGGAAATACCTAACATTAATAGAGAGATGAAATAAAGGCAGAAAAACTGCATTGTAAGCTGCAAAACAGAGTTTGGAAGTGCGTGGGACTGATTTCCTCGCGAGTCAGATATCAACTTTGCTCTGTTTCTTTTTGTCCTCTTTTCTGCTTCGGCATTTTATTTTTATAACACAAGTTACCTTTCTTTTTAGCATTTGTTTAGATGCTTACGAGAGAATTGAGGAGACAAGAGTAGAAGAAAAATAAGAATTTTTTATTATTTTTTTAAATTATTAAAGGAGGGAATTAAAATTTATATTAGTAACTTACATATACTGAGGTTCTCTTATCTTATATTTTTCCTCTTTTCTTACTAATTTGAGGAGAAATATATTTGACCCAAATTTTTCTTATTTTCTTCTTGATTCTCTTACTTTTTTTTTGTTTATTTTTGTCCAAACGGTAGAAACTAAGAGAAATTCAATTCTCTTCCTTTTTTTTCTCTTACTTTTCTTCAATTTAAACAAAGACTTAGTTTACCTATTCAAGTTACCGTTAAATTTTAACATTTATTAATGTAGAAAAGATCATAACATTTTGAAAATCATATAGAATAATTTTTTAAATAGATTAATACATTGTTATGATTTTCTCATTTTGCTGATTTGATCAATTTTTATTTATAAATTTACATTAACTAAGTAAACCACTAACGTGGACTTTTAAAATTAAATTCTCTAATTCTTTTCTTTGATGTATAACAAGATATTTGACAATATGGACTTTTAAAATTAAATTCTCTAATTCTTTTCTTTAACATTATTTGATGTATAACAAGATACTGTCAAAGCATCAAAAATTTTAACTTAAAAACTCCTTTAATTTTGGAAAAATATTCTCTCATTTATACGGGGTTGTTTCTTTTTCTTTTTTTCTTTTATTTTTTGTTGTCGTTTTTATAAAAGAGCTTCAAGTATTGTTGTAATTTTTTGTTTTTAAAAATTAGAAAAACCATAATAGTTTTACAGAGATAAGAATTTAAACATTTCATTACATTTTGACAACTGGTTTTTTTGTACAAAAAAATAACAAATCCTTATCTTTGTCATCCTCTTTAGCAAACCCATCTTGAAACCTACTAATTATCTTTTTTACAACTATTTTGTTATCACAAACTCCTCTCTTCCCTCTTATTTTGTTTCTTTTTTCTTTTCGATTCTTGCCTTGTAACATACGGCCTCACTAACTAGTTGAGAAGTTGCAAATAGCTTGCACAGTAGCCCACAAGTTAAGCATTTTCTAACGGAGTGTCTATTGGTGCAGAAAGTGGCTAACTTTTGATTTTTCACGAGATGAGTTTTCGAAAACTTCTAATTCGGTATTTCTTTTCTTTCAGAATGATGGTAGATTTGTTATACGCTTGAGTGCATGTGGAGGATTACCGAGGGGGATCATATTTCTGATACTTATTAGGATTATATAATACCTAGTTAGCTGCTCTAAATAATGTTTTGGGATTTTCTTCTTGTTGAAGACATTAATGTATACTTTTCAAGATTTTTCAAAGTTCATTTTAGTAAATTATGAAGGGAAGGTAGTGTCCATATGCTTGCCTCATCGGAGTGAATACGGTGTAGGGAGTTATCCATTTCAGTTTTCTTTGTTTCTTTATATGTATGTGCCTTTTTTTATTGATCCGCTTGAATATCCAAGTTTTGAATGTTGATCATTTGGTTATCGTGCAGTATTTGAAAACAACTTTCCACTAATTACTTTCCTTAATTGCATTGTTGTTTTACATGCAGTTGATCTAAGGTAAACAGGATAAGGTGGGGATTGTTGGTTTTGGAACTAAAGGTCAATCTGTTCGACTATTCATGATAATGATTTTTAAGTACTCTAAACTAGGTTTTTTGCTGCTTATAGAAGGATTTACAAGTTATCCTTAGTTATGCTAGCTTGTTTAAAAATTCTCACGAACCAAGAATGAGTTTACAAGAGAAATGTGTGGATATGAGCATTTACAAAATATCAAAACAGTTGACGGATCTCCTGTTGAAGCATTATAGCAGCTACCTCGTGGAACTACTTCTGTTTCATCGAAGTTTACTCCGAAATCTTAAGTTCACGTGAAAGAGAACTTTTTGGTATTTAAAGAAACAAGTGATATTGCTGCTAATTATGTACTAATACTAATATGGATAAGAACATGGCCAAGTCTTTGATCCACTGAATCTATTATTTATGTTGTAATCTAGTTTGTTATGATTCTGATTTGATTTTGATACACTTAGTTAGTTCCTCTCTGGCATCTATTTAAACACATATTCAACCTTGTAAATGCATCGGAATATACTTTCATCACAATCCTTTTATGGTATTAGAGCAACTAGCCTAACGACAATTATTTTTCTGCCTCCTTCATTATTTTTTTCCAGCCATCATGACCACCGACAACTCTTCCTCATCTGCTACAATTATTGCTTCCTCTTTTGCGTCTGATTCAAATCTCATTGTCCTCAATACGGGTATTCAAGCTGACTCAAAACTTGATGGACAAAACTATCCTTCATGGAAGATCCTCTTTGAATCGTTGTTGTTTGGCTATAACCTCATGGGATATGTAGATGGCACATATCCATGTCCTGCTGAGAATCAACCTTTGCGTACTTTCTGGATTCGTCAAGATCACCTGATTCTGTATGCAATCTTGTCATCTATTTCCTAGTCTGTTGTTTCCTTGCTTGGTTCTGCTACAACCTCGTATGAAGCCTGGTCTCTTCTCTCTCGTATGTATGCCGGCAGGTCCCGTTCCAGATTGATGTCACTAAAGGAGAGATTGATTAATCTCAACAAAAATGATTCTACTGTTGCTGCCTATATGAACAAAATAAAGACGATAGCAGATGAAATAGCCATAATTAGCACTCCTATTGATGACACAGATTTGGTTATCCATACTTTAAATGGTTTAGATGAAAGTTTCAAAGAAATCAGTGCGGCTATCCAAGCTCGTGAAACACCTATTTCATTTGCTGATCTCTATGATAAACTACTTGATCATGAGAGTTTTTTGTTCCGACAGAATCGAACGCCTTAACCTCAGCCTCATGGTGCTACTGCAACTGTCTTTCACGCATCTCGTACACCAGCACCACGGTCTTCACGCCCAGGACAATACCGAACCAATCACTCCTCCTCACAACACTCAGGTGCACTGCAGCACGACTCTAACAGGTCTAGAGTGCTTAGACAGCAACATCAGTGTTCAGTTCCAACTTCTCGGCCACCTGTTGTGTGTCAATTTTGTGAGCAACCAGGCCACACAGCTAAAACTTGTTGGGACCTTCACGGGAAACCAGCTAGATTTCAATTATCTCCTGCTGCAAATTACACCAACACTGGTTCTTCCCAGTCAAGCGATTGGATTCTTGATTCTGGTGCATCTCACCACGTAACCAATGACCTTCAAAACTTGTCAATAAGAGCACCGTATTCTGGTTCAGATCAGCTATAAGTTGGTGATGGTTACAGTGTTCTTATATCCAACACGGGTAGTTTCACTCTCTCGACTCAACTCAAACCCATTATTTTCAATAATGTTTTACATGTTCCCCAGATTAAAAAAAAATCTTATTTCTATTAAACAACTTTGCAAAACTAATGGTGTCTCGGTTGAATTATTTCCGAATGGTTTTCAGGTGAAGGATTTACGGACGCGGTCGGTACTTCTAACGGGGTCTAGTCATGGTGATCTCTACAGTCTTGGTTCCTTCCATGTCCAGCCATCGACCTTTTTGTCACAAGCTCTCCCTTCCGATGTTTTGCATCACATTTTAGGACATCCGTCTCATAAAATTCAGTCTTTTTTACAATCTCGTCACAATTTATGTTCTAGTTCAGTTACGTCCAAAGTTTGTGTTTCCTGTCATTGTTCCAAGAGTCATAAACTACCATTTTCAAAACAACTTTTGCGTAGCTCCAGACCTTTAGAAATTATTTTTTCTGATGTTTGGGGTCCTGCTCCAATAAGTTCCTTTGATGGTTTCAAATATTATATTATTTTTGTTGATCATTTCTCACGCTATGTTTGGTTATATCCGTTGAAGCTCAAATCCGATGTGTTCTCCACCTTTGTCTGTTTTAAAACTCTGGTCGAAAAATATTTCCAAACCACCATTAACACTTTGTATACTGATAATGGTGGAGAATTTGTCAAACTAAACAATTATTTATCTACCAATGGCATCACGCACTTAACTACCCCACCTCATACACCTGAGCTCAATGGAATGTCCGAAAGACGTCATCGTCATATTTTAGAAACTGCTCGTGCTTTGTTACATCACAGTCATCTCCCCTCCTCTTTTTGGTCGTATGCCTTCTCCACCGCGGTTTATTTAATAAATCGTTTACCAACTCCTATTCTAGATATGAAGACACCTTTTGAAACACTTTTTCGCCAACCTGTGTCATACACTAATCTTCATTCTTTTGGTTGTCTATGCTTTCCCTGGTTACGACCTTACTCCTTGGATAAGCTTCAGTCTCGATCCAAACCATGTATCTTCATAGGTTACTCCTTATCCCAGTTTGCTTACTACTGTCTCGATCCCCAAACTAATCGTATCTACACCTCACGACATGTTGTCTTCCTTGATGACCAGTTTCCTTACAATAATCTTGTTCAATCACCTATCCCCTCTTGTCACTTGCACCCAGTGTCTTCACCGTCTCACCAACTACTTCCCGTGACCATGAAGCCTCCACGACTGCCGACAGCGCCTAGCTCCTTCTCCTTGCACCAACCGGTTCAGTCCACTGTGGCTCCAACCTCTACACCTGATACACCTCATCCTTCCCTATCACCAAGCCAAGCCACTCCAAATTCCTCACCTGATACACATGTCCCTCCCTCACCATCAAACCATGCCACCTTGGCTTCCTTCCCACAACCTTTAAATACGCACCATATGATCACCCGTGCAAAAAACAATATCTTTAAACCCAAGACCAGCACTGTTAGTAAACATCCCTTACCTACAACTGATGAACCACGTACTGTCTCCCAAGCTTTGAAGCTCCCTCATTGGCGTGCCTCTGTTCAATCTGAATATGATGCTCTTATTTCTAATGGTACTTGGACTCTTGTTCCAGCTTCTGAAGCCAGTAATGTTGTTGGTTGTATGTGGATTTTTCGAACAAAGAGAAATCCTGATGGCTCTATCTCTAGATACAAGTCTCGTCTGGTTACAAAAGGCTTTTCTCAATGTCCCGGGATTGATTACAAAGAGACATTCTCCCCAGTTGTCAAACCTCAGACGATTAAGATTGTTCTGCTACTAGCCCTTGCTCAGTCCTGGCCGCTACACCAAATGGATGTTAATAATGCCTTTCTGCAAGGACATCTCAGTGAAACTGTCTTTATGCAACAACCTCCCGGTTTTGTTGATCCAACTCGCCCCACACATGTGTGCAAATTGCGGAAAGCTATTTACGGTCTCAAACAGGCTCCTCGTGCGTGGTATCAGGAGCTTCGGTCCTTCCTCTTGGCTTTTGGTTTTGTTACCAGCAAAAGTGACACCTCACTCTTCATTTTTACTCGTGGCTCCTCCAAAATGTTCTTTTTGGTCTATGTTGATGACTTGCTTCTCACGGGTAATTCACAATTCTTACTACAACACTTCATGTTTGCACTCTCTGCCAAGTTTTCATTGAAGAACATGGGACCACCATCGTATTTTTTGGGTATGGAATTGATTCCAAATTCAAGTGGTTTATTTCTATCTCAACGACCTTACATCCATGATCTTCTCATCAAGTTTAAAATGGCTGATTGTACTCCATGTTCCACATCGTTATGCTCCTCTACGCCTCTTCAGTTACAAGATGGCTCTACCTCTGCTGATGGTACTCTTTTCCGAAGTATTCTAGGGGCACTCCAATATGTTACCCTCACTCGCCCGGATCTCAGTTTTGCTATCAACAAGTTGTCCCAATTTATGCATCAACCTTCAGAAATTCACTTCAGGCAGTTAAAACGGGTCCTTCGTTATCTCAAACACACTCACGATTTTGGTCTCCAATTATACACACCGTCTCATCTACAGTTAGAAGTGTTCAGTGATGCCGATTGGGGGGGCGATGCTGATACCAGAACTTCGACCTCCGCCTATGTTGTTTATTTTGGTGGGTCGCCAATCTCTTGAAGTTCAAAACGTCAACGCACAGTGGCTCGCTCGTCAACAGAAGCTGAATATCGAGCTGTTGCTTCCACCGCCTCTGAACTCATGTGGCACAAAATCTTCTCTATGAACTCAAGGCTCCTTTGACAAAGTCTCCTGTCATTCACTGTGATAATCTAGGTACTACATATGTTTCCTCCAACCCCATGTTTCACTCCCGTATGAAACATCTATCTCTAGATTATCATTTTGTCAGAGAGCAGATTCAACAAAATTCCCTACATGTCGTTCACATCTCGACAACCGAGCAGATTGCAGATGCATTAACAAAGTCTCTTCCTCGACCAAAGTTTGAGGAACTTCGAACCAAGATGAATGTCGTTGGTATCGACTTCATCTTGCGGAGGTGTAATACGGATAAGAACATGACCAAGTCTTTGATTCACTGAATCTATTCTTTATGTTGTAATCTAGTTTGTTATGATTCTGATACACTTAGTTAGTTCCTCTCTTGTATCTATTTAAACACATATTCAACCTTGTAAAGGCATCGAAATATACTTTCATCACAATCCTTTTAACATGAGTGTATATTTTTTTAACCATATATACAAACAACCATACATGACCTCCTATCAAATAGGAGAACCATTGATGAATGAATTATTGAATGATCATGAAAAACGGTGTTTTAATACATTTAGGATGAATCAAAATATATTTCGTCAATTATGTAGCTTTGAAAAATAATTATGATTTGAGACCTTCGAATAGGATGTCTATTTTGGAGAAAGTCGGTTTATTCGTGTTTGTCCTAAATAAAGGTTCCTTTAATAGAGATACCCAAAAGCACTTTCGACATTTTGGTGAAATTATGAGTAGAGTTTTTAAAGAAGTTTTAACTATTATGGATAGATTTTCAAGGGATATACTTGAATTTAAGGACATTCCATCATAAATTGCCAATGATGCCAGACATATGCCACATTTTATATAATTGAATGTGTTCTTTCTCCCCCTTCACTATATTTTCCATTGAAAAATATTGTTTTATCATCTTATGATTATTGTTTTATATTATGATTGATTTGGAGCTATTGATGGTACACATACAGCGGTAGTTATTGCAGAGGAGGATTAGATGAGATATAGAGTACGGAAAGGAATAACAACAACAAATGTATTGGCAGTATGTGACTTTAACTTATTATTTACATATGTTTTAGCAGGTTGGGAGAGATCAACACACTATTCTTGTATTTTCCTTGATACAATTGGTAATCCGAGACTTATGAAATCATTTATACAATTTGTTATTCATGATTTAGAATTTTTATGATATCATTTATACTAATTATGTTGCTTCTATGAAAACTCAGGTAAATATTATGTGGTTAATAAGGTTATCCAGAAAGAGAAGGATATTTAACACTTTACCCAAAGACAAGGTATCATCAATCGGAGTTTCGATCTTAATACAACTTCTCAATGATGAATGAGCTTGATGAAAGATATTGGAGAAAATGCTTAAGTATTCATTAATAGATCAAAATAGGATAATTTGTGCAGCTTTTGTGTTACATAACTACATTAGAAGAAGAACAATTAGCAAACCAACTTTTAGCATCGTCGATCATGATCATGAATTTATAACTCTAGATGTATTTGAAGATGTTAAAATTAACTCTACACAAGAATACATTGAAGAACAAATAACTCAGAAGATGACAACTATTCGTGATAATACTGCTCACAGTTTAATAATAGTTAGACGTCGTTCTTAAATTGTTATAAACCTTTGGTTTAAATGATGATGTTAATTTCTTTTGCTCTATTTGAATTGTACTGTTAAACTTCGTTTGGATTGTTATATTTTATTTTTGGATGTACCATGATCATGATTTATTTATTTATTACTATTATTATATTCTATATTAAAGTTATAAACTTAATTTTTGTAAAATTAAATATCTAAAATCTAAATCTTATAAATATATTCAACAAAATACTAAGATATATAATATTCATATCCTTATAATTTTGTTTAAAATCACGTTCTCATAATTAAATTTATACATAAACAACCAAATTTATCAAATATTTCTAACAAACAGCTAATACATTTGTTGGTCAAAATAACTGATATAATCAACTATTAACTAATAGCTAATGTAATCAACTAAATGCCAAACAAGATCTCTCAATAGGTTGTTGGTGGATGCAGAGTACGGCATCAAATTCCAAAGTAATATGTGATTCTAAAACATAATAAAGCCATTCAATTGACATAAAAGTGATGCTAGAGACCTAGCCGACATTTACATAGGCTGGTGGACCAAGCAGCCGGTACAAGCAGAAAGGGGTCAACTTGGGTACGAGTTAAAGGAAGGAACAGGAAAAAAGAACTGCGTCAACTTTTGTACGAGTGAAGAAAGGAACAGAAAAAAAGAACTCTTGTAATGATTAGCAATAAGAATAAAAAAGCTATTAGCAAAAGCAAACACGTGTTTTAAGCTTTCTCAGGAACCATGACATGTATGATATACCAATACTACTCTGTAATAGCAATTGCAAAAAACTAATTTTAAGCTTTCTCAGGAACCATGACATATATGATATACCAATACTACTCTGTAATAGCAATTGCAAAAAACTAAGTTACTAAAGACTGAAGATTTATTAATCAAAGACTAAAAAATTACCGATTGATAGGTGGCTTTCAAGTCTTGATCAATGCTCGTTTCCATATGATATCCCATCTGAAAGTAGAAGGATTAAGTTCAAAGGAAAACTTCCCCAAAAGAATCGAATCATACCAACAAAATCAGAGGTTATTATCATTCTTTTTAAAACAGTGCTAACGGTCTTAAATCTCATCAACATAAGGGCATCTCCAACCATTGCACCAAATTTGATGTAAAATAGAATATTCTCAACGTTTTTTTACACCAAATTTGGTGTTGCTCCAATCATTTACACCAAATTTTTACACCAAGATTTTTACAAAGAATATACCACAATAATTTAGTTATTAACTAAATTAATTTATATTTATATAACCA
>JANTPM010000245.1:29630363-29641419 GCA_025434745.1 Erythroxylum divaricatum | reverse complement strand
TGCATTTGCATTTGTATCTTTAAATGTGTTCATGATATTGATTGCAAATGAATGTTGAACTATGTTGTGTTGATATTAAGAAATGCTTATGAATTTGATGATGATATAAAGAATTGTAATAAATGAGTGTTATATTCTGAAATGATTACATTGATATTCCTACATTTAGAATGTACTTCTGGAATGACTTAAAAAGTGATTATATTTTTAAATGTTTCTTGTATTATGATGCAAAATGTAGAATATGAGTTATAGCTCTGACTGAAATTTTACTTTGATTGAGCTGAATGTTTTTCATAGATATATATGTGTTCTATTTTGAGTGAACACATTGATCATGGTTCACTCACTGAGTTCGCAAAACTCATCAAAATTACAATGTTTTATTTTCAGGTAATGAGAGGAGATCTTGCTAGTAGAACAAACTAACTGAAGTTTAATACTATTCATTTTGGATCAAAATATGACTCAAAAGTCTAGTCAGCTATCATTTGAGGATTTTAGATAGAATACTTTGTATAGTTTTCATTCTATGTAGAATTTTTTGTTTAAAACAGTGTGATCACAGATGGTTTCTGTATTGTAAACATATGTATGGTTTGTAACGAAATAACAATGTAAAACATGCTTTGTTAATGAAATGAGATAAGTTGTTTTTATGATTGCTTATGATGTGTATGATACAATATTAACTGAATGTGACTACGCTAACATGTCATTCCTGTAGGGTATGTGCTCGGATATTTTCAATAATTTCGGGCATATATCTTATGGTAGTGATGTGTTACATATTATCTGTTGGTCCAAATTTTCATAAAGATGAACAATATGATTCTTATCATTTCATTAGTTTGGGAAAGGCAGAACATTATCCCATTACTGTGGACACTAAGTTAAGATAGGAATTTTCTAAATACTAAAAATGATATTCATTACAAAAAGGAATCAGGATGAAAACTGTTAATTCTAGCATAGAGGCAACATTTAAAAAGGAAATTTGAACCTACACTAAAAAAACAAATTTTCTTCTTTAATGATAACTCCTGTTAAAAAGCAACTATTGGTTGCTAAAATTTTTCTAAAAAATAAAGATAGGCAAGATAAGATCTAGTCCCGAATTATAGAGCCTTTAATCTTCGAAAACATACATAACCTATATGTCCTTGTACAAGTGGTTAGAAGATGTTTAAGTAAAAGATAAAGCAAAAACATCCGGCGTCTAATCATACAGTGACAATTCTAAAATATACAAATAAGAAGACAACATGAAAATCTCTCCAACCACTCAGATAAAAGAGAATTTACTATCGATAAAGATAGAATCTATTTTCTAAAAAAGTTGATGTGATGTAATTTTCGTAAAGTTTTTAATATGAACTCTATTTTCTAAAAAGGTTAACGTGATGTAATTTTCATTAAGTTTTTAATTTGAACTTTAAGTCTGCTAGTATAAATAAGACCCCTAGAGTGTTGTAATGGGAGGCATCAAGCAATCTCTTTGTATCTCATCATTGTAATATCTTCTACTATGAAATAAAAATCTATCATTTCAGTAAATATATTTCAAACTTTGCATTTAAAAGCCTTATTCTTCTCTTAAAATCTTTAGTATACACCTTAAGGTAGAAAGCAAATTAAGATTATGTTAGACTATGTTGAAGGAGCATCAGGGGTAGTTAACCCAACTCTAAGATTGGAGTTTAACGGCTTGTTAAAAGACTCGATGAAAAGTTGGTAAATTATGGTTCAAAAACTAAAGATACAAGTATGGAAGCATAATGACCCTTTAATTTGGAATTTGAAAATGTTCCGCAAATAATTATATTATGACTTTTTATTTTCTGGAAAATTCATATATTGATTATCTAGAATAGATTTATATTCTGTATACTATAATCTATAAATAAGATAATTACATCTCTTTTTGAAGAAGTTATTAATAATATAACAAAAGGTGATAAATTAAAGGATAAACATTTGCTTCAAATCTCTTTTGGCCTTAGATATGATAAAATCTTTTATTTCTTCTCGTGATCAAGGTATCTGTGTTTGATTTGATTGATATCTGTAAATAGTATCAGAAGCATGACAATTTAATACCCATCAACAATAGACACGTAAGAGAACTAAAAAATTGTTACTGTAGACTCCAATTCAACTACTTGTTTTAAATGCAATTTTTTAAAACATTTTCTCAAGCAGATTTCTATTTTAATCTCACAAGAAAATATTTATTTTTTAAAATTATAAATAAATTATAAACAAAATCATCTTACTTATCAAAGCCTAAGTCCAATCCAAAATTTTGAGTTTCAACCTAAATCTAACTTGAAATTTGATCAAGCCTAGGTTAAGTTTGATTATATATTTTTAAAAAGAATTTTAGGCTTTATATCCAACAACCCAATCTTAAGCCTACTTTTTTTTAAAAAAAAAGTCCTAATTTAAAACAAAACCCAGTCAACTTGAGCCAAACTTATTGACTTCAAACTAAGTTTAGTTGAATTGGGCAAAAACCACGGAAGCTTAATGTAATTATTAAATAAACATTTGATTATAAACATATAAAACTAATAATTAATATTTATTAGTTATTCATGAAATAAATTAACATTACATATTATTACAATTTTGAATATAAATAATTATATATATAATAAATCAATAAATTAATTTGTTACACATACCATTTATGTAATTTTGTAATTCTTAATAACTATGATGCAATTTTTCATATTAAAAAAAATCACTTATGACTTCTTTTTACGTCCCATAATGGTGAGGACGAGACGTTTTTTTCTTAAATGTAAGACCTAGATAATTTGTTAATAATCAAGCAAGCTTCAGGAAATCTAAATTTTCGAAGTTTGTCCATTAAAAATGACAAGACATACGTACCTCTTGCTATTTATAATTGTACAATAATTTGAAGAGTAATAATTAATACACAAGAAGAAAAAGGAAAGGGAAAAAGAAAAAGGAAAGGGAAGGAGCCACAGAAGTTTTTGAGAATTCGATCATTAAATACAGACATACCCTTCCCCGCAATCATTATCATGATTCATGACCGAACCGGTGATCTTGTGATCAATTAAACTCACAACGGATCTTGCCCCTTCTTGTCTATCTTCAGTTTCTGTTGCCAAAAGGTCGGCCATTCAAAAATGTATTTTTGAAGCGAACCCCATTCGAGTGACACTAATAAGTCGGCCTACTAGCCACGACTTGCTTGCGAGACATATATTTCATAACTTGGAATGTTGCCTCCATGGGCAACCCCCTTCAAATGCCTGCTCCAGTACATCCTCCATTCTTCTGGCCTGTAAAATCTGTTAAAAAGCTACAAATGGTGAGTCGCCAAAGAGAAACAAGAACAACGTATTGGATATCATAGCTCCAATATCAACAAAGAGGCATTTCCATTATCAGTTACATAATGCTCAAACTAAATGCATGTATTTAGTGCGACTTAATGGTAAAATTATTCCAATATTTGACTTGAATCAAGAATCTGTTTCCGGAGAATCGACATAAGATAACTTGGCATCCAAATAAAGCAAGTCTCAGCTTAAGATCCTACAAGAAAGAGCTGAGACAATTTCCAAAATGAGAGGGCCACCTCCCCACTGTGTCAGCCTAGTAATGGATTGTCTTATACTGAATCAAGCACCTAAAAGTTGAGAGACGGGAGATCAGAAACCCATGGAAAGTCTGAGACATCCTTGAACGGATTTTCAACCACCCAATTGAAGGTCTTTTTAAAGCAAATTTCAGTTTCATCACGTGACAACTCTGTGTGTAAATAAATGCATTTAAACAAAGGAACAAGGCATGCAGTAACACAATTCAGAACTAACCTCGAGACTACTAAGTACAGGTGCTGGTACTTCAACCAAGTCCTTCAAATTTCTCTCAGGAAGAATAACTCTCTTGATACCATAGCGATGAGCCGCCAATATCTGCAAGGAAACCACCCAGTAATCTACAGTTCAGACCTATGCGCGCCCTCATGTTTATTCAATTATTGTTATAGCTTATTTTGAACAGAATAAGCAATCAATTCATGGGAATCATTTAGCCAATGTAGAAGCTATAATTCATACCTTCAAAGCTGAGTGCAGTCCTGTTACACAGGAAGACTATTTTTTAAAATAAAACAAAGACCGCAGGATTGCAGATCAGATACGTATATATGGCAGAAAAGAAGATGCATATTAGATTGGCAACAGTAATGGCCAAGTTAAATGGGTTGATTTACGACAAATCAATGTCACATTCCGAAATGGCTCAACTTTATCAAGACAATATAGAAAAAAGATTTCAAATCTCAACTCCATTAGCAAAAACCAATGATGATCACTTGTTTTAGGAACTAATTAATAATGCAATGACAGCTGCAAGAAAATAAAGAACACAAATAAAACTTCAAGCAAGTGGCATGTCAGGAAAAAAATTAAAAAGAAAAAAAAGAAACTTACAAACATGACTCGATCTATTACATTAAACATGCAAAATCACTAGTAAATCTCCAATTTTCAAGAGCATCAAATAAGAGATTCCCAATAGCAATTGGCATAAATTTCGGACCAAACAGTAAAAAATTGATTATATTAACAAAAATATTCAGAAGTAATATAGTAAGCAAGGCAAGTCCATCTTTTTGTATATCGAAGAAAGTGAGAGATCAAGTATGTGTACCTTCTCCTTTATGCCTCCAACAGGAAGTACAAGTCCTCTCAAAGTCATTTCTCCAGTCATTGCTGTATCTGCCCTCATTCTTTTCTGACTAAACAATGAAACTAGAGCTGTTACTAATGTTACACCAGCAGAGGGCCCATCCTTAGGAACAGCCCCAGCAGGGAAATGTATGTGAATGTCACGACCCTCAAGAAGATTGATCCCTTCAGCAGCAGCCAACTTAAGATCAGTTGCCCTAGCTCGGACCTATAATCAAGGTGAAACTCAAAGCTGTTAGGATCTATAGACAGACCATCCGTAAGTACAATAAGATGCTTTCTTGCAATGGTTTTACATTACGAGTGAATTTTGCAACTTCCATTTGAAATACTTACACATAGAAGAACTTCAAAATTTCGCCAAAGAAGCAATCAAGAGAAATAAGACATTCAGGATTGAAAAAGTATGTCTATTATTGAAGAAAAAAGAAGTACAGTTTCAACAAGAAAATTTGTATTTCATTTCTTGGAAAGAATATGAGAAACATAGATAGAACTTCACAAAATTAAAGAAGACTACACTCAATTTCAACAGATCTGTAACACCTTTAAACAATAAATACAAAACATGAATGCTGTACTAGACAAAATTACCAACTCTAAACTTTCAAGAAACTTAATAAGAAGTTTTTTGTCCTAAATTAATTGAATATGAATTTTATATAATGCAAAATGCACAAAAAACAGAATCATTACATAATCATAAATATGAATCAAATATTTTTATTTGTTGGAACACCAATCTTGTAGATTACAAAGTACCCAAGTCAGTGCTATTTGTGCTGATTCCTTGATGACATCACCCAGTTGCCCTGTGAGATGCAATTCACCCTTTCCTGCCATTGCTGTAGCCTCCACAAATTGAACCTCTCCCCCAAAGGAAGTCCAAACAAGCCCAACCGATACACCTGGAGTTGCAACTCTATCTGCTGCTTCTCTGTCATCATACCTTGGGGGCTGCACTATGAAACAGACGATCAAGACTTAAAATCAATTAAAAATTGGGAGGGTCCACCTAATTTCTTCATTGAGTGGAAAAACAAAAGAATTTAATCTACAGTACACTTGTTTATGATTTGGCACTAGAAAAACGTGATACTCATCTATTGAGATCCAGAAATCAGATACCTAAAGAAAGAAGACAAAGTAATTACTCCTTAATTTTTATGTGAATAGTACAAGGAATATATACGACAATACAACACTAATTACCTCCTTAAATTAAAAGAATCTATTTATTCTCTAAGTAATAGAATATCAACTAATTATCTAAAGAGAATCAGCTAATATCTCCAGAGATAATTAGCTGATTATTTCTATAATACGAACACTCCCTTTTAAGTTGGTGCATAGATATTCAAAGAATTCAAAGTTCTGTCTTGGTAGCCCTTTGGTGAAGACGTCAACATGTGATGTAGGTACAAATGGTATGCAAATGAGTTCACTTTTAAGTTTTTCTTTTATAAAATGGGGGTCAATCACTACATGCTTCGTCCGATCATGTTGAATTAGATTGTTGGCTGATAGCTGCTTTGTTATCACAAAACAACTTCATTGGACGCTCCACTAATTTCTTTCTTCCATTACTCTTTTAAGTCAATTTATTGCACAAATTCCCTAAGTCATTGCATTATATTTTGCCTCCGCACTACCTCTAGCTACCACATATTGTTTTTTACTTTTCCAGGTTATTAGATTTCCCAAAAAATATGTGCAAATAACCAGAAGTTTATCTTCTGTTAGTAAGAGACCCTAGCCAGTTTTCATCAGTGTAGACTTCAACTTTCCTTTGATTACTTTTCTTGAAGAATAATCCTTTCCCTGGGGTTCCCTTTAAGTATCTTAAGATTTTGAACACTACTTCCAAGTGTTCTCCAAAGGGATTATGTACAAATTGGCTTACCACACTGATAGCAAAGGAAATATCTAGTCTAGTGTGAGATAAATAGATTAGCTTTCCTACCATTCGTCCTGTATCTATTGAAACTCCTTACTTAAATTCACCCAGCTTTGAGTTGAATTATCTTATGGTTTACATCCACTCATCCTAGTTTCTTCTAAAAGGTCCATGATATACTTCAGTTGGGTGACTACTGTCATTCTTAGATCTAGCAATTTCCATCCCTAGGAAATATCTAAGATACCCCATGCCTTTGATTTCAAACTCCTTTGAGAGATTCCTTTTAAGAATTTAAATTTCCTCAAAATTATCGTTAGTGAGGATAATGTCATCTACATATACAATTAGAATCATAGTCCTTCCTTCTGTAAACAGTACAAGGAATATATAGAACAATACAGGCATAGTTACTTCCTTAAATTAAAAAGAATATTTATTCTCTAACTAATAAAAACTCAACTAATTAATAGAATATCAACTAATTATCTAAAGAGAATCGGCTAATATCAACAAGACTAAAAGCATTGGTTTACAAATTCTGCTTCTCGTGTGCTAAGAAGGCCCAATAGGAATTCTATACCCAACTTATCCTTTTTATGCACCATTGAATTTGCCCCTTCAATCTAGTTCTTTACAAAAACAAGTACCCCTTGTTTCCAAAAAATGAAGCATCCCTTCAACATAAAGATGATATCATGATTGTCGCATCCCCAAAGGAGCTTTTCTCAAATAGAACCAGTTTAGAGCTCCATTCTGAAGCACTGAAACTTAATTTCTGGTTAAATCAGTTCTAAAGAAAAAGTCTACATTGGATGAGCACATTTAAAGCAATCAAACAGCTCTCACCACATTTTGATTAACTAAAAGTGCTTTTTCTTTTGCTCAATACAATGATAAATTAGTTAGGACGTAAGGATTTTCATTTCTGCAAGCATATCTAAGCCAAACATTGTGACAATCAGATGATTCATCATCCAAGTGTTTCAGCAGTAAACATATCCTCATAATCAAGATCCAGAAAGACAAATATAATTGATCCTTAAGTACAAGTCTTAACCATGCACCATTCATTCTGGTTTCAAAAACATTGAGATGTGTTAATGCAAAAGCAGTCTACTACAACAAAAACAACCCAATAAAAATCTCGCTGACAAAGGCATTCTATTTAAGGGAAAAAATAATTAAACATGAGAATACTTACCCCCAGCACTTTCTCCAGCATAGCTTCATCAACAATTAGAGGTGAACGAACCCTAAATGTGCTGGAGATTTCATGACTGTTTTCACCCATGGGGATGACTTCCATTTCCACCTCAGCCCCACCAGCAAGTCTGTTCTCCAACAATGGGGAAGTAATTCGATGCATATCTTTACTCAATGGAGTAGCTTGTTCTTGTTCTGCAACTATTACAGCTGCAGCACGAGCTAAGGAAGCCAAATTTCTTTCCAGATTCCTCACACCAGCCTCTCTAGTATATCCCTGGATGACAAGATTCACCATAGCCTACCACAATGGAAACCATTCATGACATTCATGTGTAACATGTGAAAAAATAACCATTCATGACATTCATGCGTAACGTGTGAAAAAATATGCACGATTTACAGTAGTTTGTTTCTCAAAGCATGGACCTAAGTTGAGGAGATATTTTTAATTGTATTATATGAAGAAACGCACGGCTCAGAAACATGAACATGCAACCAAATAATGATAGAAGTGAGTTTGAGATAAATATGAAGAACAAAAACTGAATAATCATTCTTTTCATGTAATTAAACTGAAGCATCAAACTGAATGTAGATGAAGTTAGGTTCAGTGGGTGACAAAGAAATGCAAATCCATTGTCACATCCCTATTTTCATGTTTAAAGCATTATGATGTGGCTTTGTCACAAATCTGTGGCATAATGATCAAAAGTCAAGATCATAAAAACATAAGGACATGATAAATGCATCTACTCGTGGAAAGACACCTACATATCTGGTAAATATCCTATCTAAATGTCCATTTTTAGCTTTCAAAAAGAAAGTCATGCTAAGTAATAAATTGATGAGCATTTCAATCATTAAATAATAGGAGAAACATTCTCACTGCAATTCAAAGTACTTTTCAGTTTGACTCACCACAATATGGAGATAACTCGATTTTACATCAAAAGAAGTTAGACTACAACAATTTGTTGTGAAGGACTAAACTGTTATACCATACTATTTTCGTACCTCTGGGATTTGAAGGAACTCAGAGCTCAATCCATGTTCATCCAAAACTCGTGGAATCAAATGCCTCATGGCTATTCTTAGTTTTTCTTCAGGTGTATATCCAGGGAGCTCAATCACTTCCATCCTATCCAAAAGTGGAGGAGGGATAGGTTGCACCCTATTTGCTGTTGCAACAAAGATTACCTTTGAAAGATCAAAGGGTACATTTAAATAGCTATAGAAATTAAATCAAGGGAACACTGTTGCAAACATCCTTATGACAATGAATGGTGAAATGACCAATGTAATCAAATCAAATCAAATAGAAAGCTACATATATGAACCCATAACTAATCATTCCTTCTGTGAAATTGTTGGGGAGATTCAGAAATTAAAAATCCATCAACTGAGATAAAGGAAATGCATATTCTTAATAAAATAATGATTATCTAAAACATAGTGCAATTTTACCCCAAAATTAAGACTACAGAAGACATCCAGCAGAAAAAAGGATACTGATCATTAAATGTTTTATTTTGCTCAGGATCAAGAACCTCCAACAGAGCTGAAGCTGGATCACCACGCACATCAGAACCAGTCTTGTCAATCTCATCTAGAAGCATGACTGGATTGCAAACTCCAACTCTCTAGAGCAAATAGGTCATAAAGAGATACATTAATGCGCCAACCTAACACCCAACAGATAAGCACACAAAAAGAAACTGTGCAACAAATATCAAGTAAGTAAAGAAGTTTACATCATTGGACAAATATTTTCCTAATTTTATATATTTCAAAATTATATCCAATATGTCAAGCTAATAAACTTCAAAATTTTCCAATTACTGTATAAACATGACGTATAAATGACCAAAAGAAAAATCATCACAAATTTGGCTTAATTATGTACAAGGTCTAGGCAACCACAAAGAAGGAAGTCTCCATGAGGTAAAGTAAAAGATAACCATGAGATAGAGGAACTCGAATTACTGTTGCAAACTTTAATATCACTACCATGCATTCTAAACTGAAACATAATCAAATGTAACAATGTTTATTTAGTTTCCAAAGTAAAAATACAAGACGTTTGATATATTTTCCTGTTTACTCCAACATCTTCATCTACCTTTCCAAGTTTAATGTTTAGATCTAATGGAGTACTTGCTGGTTTATAAGTTGTATTGCACTTTTCTCTGAGGAGATCAATAACATATGTTTGTTGAGAGATAAAAATACCTTGACAATAGTGATCTACTTCAATGACAAGGAAATATTTCACCCTTCCTAACTCCTTCATCTCAAATTCCTTATACAAACATTGACTTAGAGACTATCTTGCCTTGTTATCTCATGCCACTATTATTATGTCATCAACATAGACTAAAAGTGTTGTGACTCCCCACGAAGGTAAGTGTTTGATGACCAAAGTATGATCCTTTGGCTCTGTCTAAATTGTATAGCTATTATCACTATAAATCTCTCAAGTCATGTCATGGCAACTATTTTAGTTCATACAAGGCTTCTTCAACTTACAAATAGTTTGATTAGCCAAATTATTCTTATAACCTACTGGCACTACCATGTAGATTTCTTCCTCAAGTTCTCCATGCAAAAATGCATTCTTGATATCAAATTGTTGTGATTCCCAACCATAGGTAGTTGAAGATAAGAGAACTCTAAATAGTATTTGTTGGGAAATATCCAGCAGGATATCTCCTTGATATTATTGACTCCTAAAAGCATAGTAGTTAATAGCGGGCGATAGCGGCGCTATCGCGGCGGCGCGGAGCGGAGCGGAGCGGCTCCGCTACAGAAACCTTGTAGCGGAGCGGTTTCGTGTAGCGGGTAACGCGGCGCTATAGCGGCCGCGATTTGCGGCGGATCGCGGAGCATAGCGGCCGCTATTCATTCTGCCGGTTTAGCCCTCACCAGTTGACCTTTAAGGTTGTTTTGGGGGGGGTAAATGTGGAATTTCTTATTTTTTAATACCTTAACTTTCTTATTTCCTATCCACACGAACGAACACGTTCGTCTCTCCTCTTCTACTCCTCACAAATCAAACATTCCGCCGAACCACACGATCGACAGCTGCCGACCACCGACCGCCGATCGTCGACCGCCGTCCTCTCTCTTCTACTCCTCTGTCTCTTCTACTCCTTCTCTCTCACCCACAATGGAGTCATCCTCTTCTCAGCCACGGGATGTACCGTCGTCTGCCGCC
>JANTPM010000245.1:29614526-29627293 GCA_025434745.1 Erythroxylum divaricatum | reverse complement strand
TTTGGAAGGGGTGTTAAGAGCTACAACCTAAGAAGCACGGATACGGACACGGGACACGACACAGACACAGACACGGGGACTCGTCAACTTCTAAAATTTGGTGGACACGGACAAGACATATATATATATATATATATATATATAATAAAATTTAGAATTAAGAAATTATACAACATAAGTAGAAAGCAAAGCAATGTTTCGGCCTTTTAGCTTGGGGCATGACCTGTCCATGGCTGGCTTCCCTTGCAAGTTTGGTCTTCAACTATTGTGCTCTGTTCTTTTAATAATCTAAGAAGGGAATGGAATTAACTCACGACTCACTGACCCATACGAGTATTTCTAATGAGTTGGCCAATTGGGCCCCTCTTCTTGAACTAGTGTGTCATAGATTTAGTGTAGGAAAATGAAATTTCCTAAAGTCTTGAAAGTAAGCAACTACCCAATTGGGTCCGAGCCATCTCAACCGTGTCCAAGCCGTCTCCAGCCGTGTCCGAGCCGTCTCTAGACGTGTCCAAGCCGTGTCCGAGCCGATAATTTTTTTTTTTATGCCGACACATAAGGACATGTGTCCGACATGTGTCCACCGCGTGTCCAGTGTGTGTCCATGTCGGACACACGAACATGGCTCCATTTTGCCGCGTCCGTGCTTCTTAGGCTACAACTATTGTCAAAATCAAGCTGATCATATATTTTTCCACAAGCGGTCCAAGACAAATATGATATCTATTCTTATTGTTTACGTAGATGACATCATCATAACAAGAGATAATGTATCAAACATAGTAGAGTTGAAGAAAAGATTAGCCAAAGAATTTGAAATTAAAGACCTTAGACCTCTCAAATACTTCCTTGGAATGGAGTTTGTTAGATCAAAGGATGGAATATTTGTGAATCAAAGAAAATATATTCTGGACCTATTGAATGAGACCGGATTACTAAGAATGCAAGGTAGTTGACACTCCCGTTGAAACTGGTGTAAATCTTAGACCAGTTTAACCTGAAAATATTATTAATAAGGAGAGATACTAGCAACTGGTTGGAAGATTAATATATTTGTCACACACTAGACCTAATATAGCTTTTTTCATGAGCTTAGTGAGTCAATTTATGCATTCCCCAGGCCAAGAACATTTGGATGTATACAGGATACTACAATATCTAAAAGGAACTCCCGAGCAAGGTTTAACATTTCGAAAGCAGAACAATCTTCAAGTCGAAGTCTATACTGATGCTAATTGGGCAGGGAGTGCAACTGATAGAAAATCAATTCCAGGTTATTGCACATTTGTTGGTGGTAACTTGGTAACTTGGCGGAGTAAGAAACAAAGTGTTGTTGCAAGAAACGATGCCGAAGCTGAGTTTCGTTCAATGGCACATGGAATTTGTGAAGTTTTATGGATTAAAAGGGTACTGGAGGAATTGCAAATTCCTTTTTCACTATGAAAGTGTATTGTGACAACAAAGCTGCAATTTCAATTGCTCACAACCCTATTCTTCATGATAGAACAAAACATGTTGAGGTTGACAAGCAATTCATCAAGGAGAAGATTGAAAAAGGATTAATTTGTGTTCCTTATATCCCAATATCACAACAGGTAGCTAATATTCTCACAAAGGAATTACACAAGAGGCAATTTAATGTTTTGGTTACCAAGCTAGCTATGAATGACATACAAGCTAGCTTCATGGGGAGTGCTGAGAAATATCCAGTTGGATATCTCCTAGTTATTATTGACTCCTAAAAGTTAGCAAATCAGATCAATTAGGATATTATGTACAGATATTAGTTTCTTAGAATAAACCTCTTTATTTCTGTATATACTTGTACCTATGTATTGACCTAGCACTATATTGAGAATAATATGCATCTATTCAGAATTTCTGCAGTATTCATCTTTGCAACTAGAGAAAAAGATTTTAGGTAGCCAATTCCATAAGTTTGGGTATAACCCTTGGTCACCAATCTTACCTAATATCTTTCAACCGATCCATCTGTCTTATAATTCACCATATAAACCCATTTAGAGTCAACATGTTCCTTCCAAGCTAGCAACTTTACCAACTCCCAAGTTTTATTCTTTTTCTAATGCCTCCATTTTCATATTCATAGCTTGTTTCCATTTTTCATTGGTTAAAGCCTTGCATAGGGTTTTAGGGATAGAAATGGTGTTTGGGTTAACAAGGAAGGCTTTATGAGATACCCATAAAAAATTTAATGAAAAGAAATGAGCAAAAGAATATAATGATGGTTTGGTACATTCCCTAATTCCTTTTCTAATAGAAACGGGAAGATCTTGATCATTATTGTTCAACTAAAATCCAATTTCCCTATGCAAAGGATTAAAATTGTTGGTTCATCCTTAAGATTCGAGTTGGAGTATTGCATTTGCGTAAAGTCAAGAATAATCATCTTCTTCCTTGAATATACCTTCTTAAATCTCACATTTTAAAGGTTGAATTTGTCTTTTCGTATCGATTTTGCAGTATAGGTTCAAACATAAGCTTAAAGGAAGGTGGTAGGTCAAGCAAAAAGAAATCCAAGAGATCCCCTTTATTACTTTATTTGTTTCCTTATTTGCTCAATAGTTTATTTACTAAAATATCGTTTTATCCTTTCCATTTCTGGTCCCTATTTTCATGCGATCTTATTTATTGCTTTCCAGGCAATAATCAAGGGATTGAATAGCAAAACTATTGCTTATCTTCCCTATATGTATTTCTGTAATTTATGAGAAATAATATACAGAACTTATCCTCCAATTCGTTTATGGTATCAGAGCTTTGAACGCAGAGGAGGATGGTTTCATTCGGGATGATAGGAGCGTGGCATGTCGAGTCAGGGGAAAATTTTGCCATTGGCCCGTCAAGCAACGCTCCACTAGGATCGATCCCAGAAATGCCGAACACCATTATCGACATAAGAAACTCATCCTCTTCTCATAACAACATTGATATGCAACTATCAGGGGCAACCAACCATCGGCTTAATGGGAACAATTATTTACAATGGTCCCACAGCATGCTTATGTTCATAAGAGGGAGGGAAGGAGAAATATCTAACAACCGGGCCACCAGTTGACCTGACTCAAAATATGAGGCGTAGATGATCGAAAACAACCAAGTAATGAGCTGTTTGGTTAATTCCATGACTCTCGAAGTTAGTGAGCAGTTTGTCCTTGCAACCTCTGCAAAAGAGATACGGGAGAATGCCAAAATGATGTATGTCACTATAGAAAATACCGTTGCTCTGTTTTAGATCAAAGGAATTATAAGGGAAACTAAGCAAGGTAAGAAATTAGTCACTAGTTATTACACCACGTTGGTAAAATTGAGGCAACAGCTGGACCTCTATGACCCACATCAATGAGCTTGCAGTGAAGATATGGTGTGCTACAAGAAAAATGTGGAACGAGAACAAGTGTATAAATTTCTTTTGGGACTAAACTCTATTTACGAGAAGGTTCGTGGAAAAATCATGGCAACCCTACCACTACCAACCATTATGGACGCAATCAATTTGATGAAATGTGAAAAGAGTAGAAAGTTGTTGATGCAAGGCACTCCAAGCAATCAAAATTCGTCTAAATCTTCAGTCATGGCTGTCAAAGGAACAAATGGGTCAGAATTTAAGAGGAAACAAGGTAAGCCTTGGTGTGACCATTGTCAAAAAGGTTGACATACCCAGTACACATGCCAAAATATTCGTGGGAAACCTCCAAATCAGAAAAACAGATCAAAGGCTTGAGTACAAAAGCTACATAGCTACTGTGAGCAAAGAAGTTAAATTGGTGGCTGGCCTATTTTTTGAAGTCTCTATCGATGTCCACCAAATTTTAACACATCTAACTAGCTTCATCTTTGCAAATTGAACTTTTTGATCTTCTGACAATGGGTACCAATCAAAGAAATCTTCCATTAGTATTGACCAATCTAAAAACCGGTGTGGATCCATCTTTCCTACAAAATTGAGGGCTTCAACAAAAACTTTCTTTGTAATATCATTTGAGTACATTGTGTGCTTCAACTCTATGATAGCCTCTAAAGTCTTGCATGTGCTCTCTACATGCTACTGGTTGGTTTCTTTGTCTTGGATCTCTCGGTACGCATTGATTTCGTAACCATGTTCGTTGTTGATTAGTTTCAACCTCTTAAGGTCCAATCTTTCTATAACTCTTAAAAGTATTTCATCTTGCTCGTAGTCACTGAATATTGTTCTATATGCCCTTCCGCTATGTCCACCATTGTGAACCAAAACTTTGATACCAAATTAATATAGCACAAATAGAAGAAATATTTAACTAATAGCTAAAACTCACAAAAATTAAGACTGATGGAATATCAAGTTTTAGGTCTAGATTTCAGCTTGGAATGCTAAAATTTCAAATTAAATATAGCTGGTTGTTTGGGTTTGTTGAAAATCTTAGGCTAGGATTTTATAATTTAATATGGCTCAAATTTCTGTTTGAAATGGCTAGAATTTAGGGTTTGGTTTGTTGGAATTTAGAGAAGACACAAACAAGAGAGGGTAGGAAACTAGAAATCACTTATAGGGTCTAACAATCATTCTTGGAAGAAAGCATCACACCTTCTAATTAAAAACTCAAATTTGTAGAAAAGATTCAAGATCTGTTTTTATTGAAGGGCGGGTATACATATTTCTAGAGAAGTTCTTAGAACTCTTATTCTAATAGGAAAGGTTTCTTAGCAAATTTAAATCCTATTCTAATAAAAATCCTATAAATTTAAGTCCTAAACAAATAGGATAACATATCTAAAACTAAAATAATACGGCTATCTTACTGCTACTTCCCATCTAATAAGGAATCCTAACATAATCTAAATTTTACCCTTATTGTGTTTGTCGTCAACTTAATTTCCACAAAATTAAGGCTTATGGTTGACTAATTTTTTCTCTATTATTTTTCCTATAGTCTTCAAGCTCTTTTGTGTCAAAACCTTTTGATGTTAACCCTAAATTGATTTTTAATGATAGAAAAAAAATTAGTAGGATAGGACTGACATCAATTTTGTTTTTGTCAAAGTTGTCAATAAAAGATCTTACCCTTCTAAACTCTTATTGCTTGAGACCACCTAAGTCCTTAGGTGTCCATTTTGTTGAACTTTGTTAGAATTTTTAATAAGGATAGAGTATAGAGCCTATTAACAAGATTTGGACTTGGATCAACCATTGCCAAAATGACTATAACTAATCATTTAGATAGTTGACCCTTACCACTTATAAACCTTTTAACATTTTCATGTTTAGTCAATATGAGATACTCTAATAAACTTCAACAACATAGGCCTGGTCATTTTTTTTTGGTTGATCTCCTCTCTGTCCCCACTATCATATTGGAGATTTTTCATGAAGTGTTTAACACTTTTTGTGGTATGCATGCCTTCTTATAATTAGTACTCCACAAGTTATCACGATAATAGAATTTTTCATAATTTGTGGCCGAATTATAGCAACATGGTAGATTTATTTGTGTTTTGTGGTTCAAGCATCAAGTTTCTTCTACTTTCCTCTACACAAAATAAGGCCACAATCTTGATAAAACACAAAACTTCATGCCTGCCAAGAATTTGGATTCTGACTTGGTCAAATTCCAAATTAAGTCCAGCCAAGAAATTATAGACTATCTTGCTCAAATAAAGCCTTTTAGTTTTTAAAACAACCTCCTGCCAGAGGGATTTGAACTGATTCGCATATTCAGTAATCACCCTACTCCCTTGTTCTAAAACCATAGTCTTTACCTTGATTTCGTACACTTAGGTCGTGTCTCTAACCTTAGAATATGTATGTTGGAATGCAACCCAAATATCTTTGGTAGTGGGCAAAAATATCCAGTGACATAGAGCTCTATAACACACAATAATTATGGAAATCTTCTTCATCCCATGCTTCAAACCAAGGATCCTCTAGTTTCAGCCTTGTATTTATGAGATGGTTGATCTTCCCTTTCCCTTTTAGTATGTTGCAAACGAGTTGAGATCATTTAAGGTAATATTTTCTGTTCAACTTGTACGCAGCCTGGATTTTTATGCAATTGACTAAAATGTTGATATTGAAAAGTCTCCCCTAATCATGCTATAATTGTCATCTCTACTACTAATCTCTAGCAAATAGCAAATTAAGGTTGATTGCTTAAGGAAACAAAATACTAGCAATGAAGGCTGGTCAGCATCACAAGACTGTCAACAATGAAGGCTAGACATTCGGATTAATTTTTCCTAGGAATTCAAAACCTTACAAGTTTTGATAACACGATAGAATTTGAGATTTGAGAGAATATTTTCTGCATTGCTCGCTGGTAAGTGTACAAGAGGATCAATTATATACATGTTACCCTAACAACTGAAAAGGAAATAAAAATAATAAGATCCCTAGAATATTATAAACAAATAGGATAATCAGATCCCATGATTATGGGATATCCTAACTAAACAAGAAACCATAAAAGGATACGAAAATCATAAAATAGTTGTGTTTTTCCCACAAACTATATAGATAACTACCTAGTTACAAAATATCCAATAAAGATAAAAAATAATTAATTTAGCCATAAATAATGTTTGCCAACAAGCACCAACCAGGCAACAATTATATGTCCTTTATCAAAGCTAATAAACATTATTGCAACTTGAGAGCTCAATATTATAGAACATAATAGTACTTTTCCTATAGAATGAAAGATGTCAATAAAGGACTAGGTAAGAAATAAGTCCACTTTCCTACAATGGTTGTAAACCTAGCGAATACTCCACCTGATGTCAATACAAGACTAAGTAAAGAAATAAGTCCACTTTCCCCTAATGAGTGTAAGCCTAAAGAATACTCACACTTGGAAGTAGGTGGAGAAAAAAAAGAATGGATAAGAGTTCAATAAGCATTATAGATGAAACAAGATCTACCTTTAGTCCATCAATGAGGCG
The DNA here is from genome assembly GCA_025434745.1 of Erythroxylum divaricatum. Lineage (NCBI taxonomy): Eukaryota > Viridiplantae > Streptophyta > Magnoliopsida > Malpighiales > Erythroxylaceae > Erythroxylum > Erythroxylum divaricatum. The sequence goes on along the minus strand of JANTPM010000245.1, from coordinate 29,620,357 downwards.
TCCTGGCATGCTTCCAATATATGTTCTCCTATGGCCTCTTATATCGGCCTCATCCTTGACACCACCAAGGGATATTCGAACAAATTTTTTGCCCAAGGTAGCAGAAATAGATGATGCCAAAGATGTTTTCCCAACACCAGGTGGGCCAACAAAACATAATACTGGGCCTCTTGCATCTGGTTTTAGCTGCAATAGTAATATCGATTCAATGAGTATAAACATCAATTGAAACTGACATTGGAGATATTTAAGGAAACAACCAATAGAATAAACTCAACCTTTCGGACAGCTAGATATTCAATGATTCGTTGCTTAATCTTGACCAGACCATAATGATCACTGTCAAGACGTTCTTGTGCAGCTTTTAGATCCAATTCCTCTTCTTCAGTAGCCTTCTGCCAGGGAAGATCAGCAAGAAGCTCCAAATAAACACGTGAACTATTGTAGCCAGGTTGTTGAGGTTGCATTTTTTTAAGCCTCCTAAAATTTGTAAAATCCATTCCAGCAGAAATCATTAGCAAGACTAAAATAGTAATAGGTATGAGATACTTTTTTATCTATCATATCAAAGTTATGTTCCAAGAACAAACACGCAACCTGACAAAGATTATCAGCACAATTCTTTTATTATAGAAAATGCATTCACAACATAAGTAGGGTTGCTAACTATAGAGACAATTTCTTCAGATCCTTTAATAGATTAACACAAGTCAGACTTATGCTACTACCCCATCTACATAGGCTAAAAATGATATACCTCTGTTAAGAAAGAATCTTCTACACATACTACAACACTACTTTCACATTCACCAAAATTTGAAGCAAAATTAGTCACTCGAAGAACCGCATGAACTGAAAGGTAAAAAAATCTGAATCACAAGAGTGGCATAAATCTAGCTTACAAATAGAACACTAGGTGGAAAATCATTGATCAAACTATCCATCGAGATGAAATGGATTGACCAAGATATGTTGGAATACATGTTGATAATAATGCAAGGAGCTTTTGCAGCCAAGCATCCAATGTAGCACTTCTCCAATTTAAACCAACCATTACTGTTCAAGTTATTTAGAGAAACCGCTAAGTTGTTGTAGATCTAAACAGTTTTGATAAGGCTGTTGTCAATTGTATCCTTTCACCAATGCTAGTAATTTATTGAAAGTGGACACCTATTAAATGGATTCCCAAGTAAACATCAAAGTATCCGTGCAGGTTGTAGTCCTTCTTGCTCTTTGAAAGGAATTGTTGTTTTGTTCTTTTAGGATTACTTCCAAATCTAGTTAACCATCCTGATAGTCTAGTTGTTTCAAGAAAGTTTCATGCAATTCTTCATGCTACAGATATATTGCATTTGATAAAATATCAGCTACCGCATCTTCATGTAAGATATAGAATCCTTTCTACTCTAAACAATACCTAAGCTCTCTCTGAGCATGTTTCCAGATATTTGAAGGCATTCCTGCACTTTGCATTTTTCTTTCTATGGCAGCCACATCATCCTCATCATCATCATTGTCACCAAGCTCTTCCTTTATAGCCCTCATCTAGAATATAATTCAAATGGATTGGCCCAAAAAAGTGGAATAATTAATAGCAGCCAAATTTTAAACTAAGAAAGAACCAAACATTAGATCCTGAGCATCAAGGCATCAACAAACTTCCAAGTCATAAAAATGTATATTGACACATTTATCTATAACATGAACCTACCCACCAAAACCTCGTTCAACTAAATGGACATACTTCCATAATACCTCACGACTGAAAAAATCATCAACATCACCTCTTAGTTAAATGAATTAATTACAATGACAAATTTGAAGCCCATCAATCGAATTTATGTGTGTTTTTAGTATTTCCATATCAACAAAAGCTCAACATTTTTTTCCTTCATTCTCTATTCCAAAGCTAATATAAAAGTATGCACTTAACCTCCTAACTTTCTAAGGACAAGAAAAGGGAGATCCACAAGAATGATTTCTTTTTTCTTAAAATTATATATCCAACAACTGAACAAAAATATAAACAGATGATAACATATGCTTAACCCAAAAGAGAAAAGAAAACTTTGAAATTACTATAGCGACATATCTGAAAGTAAAAAATGCTTCTACAAGTGACTATGTGCTAAGGAGACAGATAATGTTAAAGTCACAAAGAATAGAGGTCCATAATTTATACACTCTAATAGACCAACCTTTTTCGAAGAAACTGCCAAATAGAAATCCTTCCTAAAAAAGACCACTTTTGTTGTAGAAAAGTTACCTGCTGGCGTAGAAGGAACTCTTTCTGTGATTTTGATAATTGTCCCTCAACCTTCTGTGTTATCTTCTCTGCCACACGTATTGACTGTCAAAAGTAAAAGTGAATCCATAAAAACTAGGCCAGAGACCAAGATACAGTAGAAACCTAAACTTAAATGCCACAAAGATTAGCTAGCAGTATCAAAATAACCACCTGTAAATGCCTGTCAACCAGCTCGGTAGCTTTTGACAGCCTTACTTTCATATCAACTGAATCTAACATTGCTAGCTGCTCTTCAAAGCTTATCTCAAAACTAGCAACAAATATATCTGCCAATTTGTGAACAGGAACAGTTTCCAAAAGAACCTTTGTCTTGCCGCCAGTTTTTTGCTTCTAGGAAAGAAAGCATGAATAAATAAAAGAATGGCAACTTAAGCATCAAAGCTATATGAAATCAAAATTTTCCAACTAAGAAAAGAACAGAATTAGATTATAAACAAAATGAGTTTTTTGTAAATCACAATAGAGAAAGAAATGATAAGAAAAGAGTAAGTAGTTATGCCATATGCATTTTGCATTTCCAATACATAGCAAATACGAGTATTAGGTCCCATATTTAACAAAACATATAGGACCTAATACCCAAGTACAGACCATAAAACTAATTCTTAGTTTTTCAAGATTTTTTCTAACAAAACAATAACGCACATATAAATTGGTTAAAGATCATTCAACTCACGATATTAGATTTGTCCTGCCAAAAGAATTTCAAAAAAATTAAAATGGGATTACCATCAAGTTGTCTATCTGCAATGCATTAACATTCTTGTTTAGTTGCAGAGGGTATATGATAGAACAAGATCAAAGCAGAGGCTTCATAGCCCATAAATATCTCCCAATCAAAATTATAGTTTCACGATGCCCAAAAATGGGATTTCTTTCCAACAACAAAATTGAACCAAACAAAAACCTATGGCATTTTATATACCAATCTACATCAAAATAATTTCAAATTTAAAGGTTAAATACCATAATTACAAATATGCTCCATGTTACTTTTGCAAGAAGTCATCAACAATAGCAAAGCTACACACATACCATTTATATATAAGTATCTATCATCCTAAAAAGGAAGTAACATCGATGTTGAATAAACAATTAATGTTAATAAAGAACTCTAAATATTTACTTGTAGCATCGTAGAAAGAGAAAATCAGAGAACACATGGAAAAGCAAGATAGTTCATTAGTGAAGTTGCAAAGGCAAAGAACCAAGAAACTAGAGGTAGAAATATGAAAATTTTGACACTCTGCTCCAAACTATAAAGGTAACCACTTGCAAAACAAAGAAATATATAATGCAATCCAAAATTTCATCTTCCAACAATCTCAACATAAAACTACCTGCTCTAAGACAGAAATGAGCTCCATTGCAGTTGATTTGAACTGACGAGAGAGTGCCATGAAATCAGGATCTTGCTCCACTTGCTCCATCTCTAGAAAAGATGAGGCAACAATGTCAGCGTGCTAAAAAATGGAACCATTAAGCAAGCTTTAATACTGCATCTAAACTAAACAACAAACTTTAAATTAGATATCAGTCTATCAACTAGAATTATTTGAGCTATGTAGAAATGCATGCATTAGCTGCCATTAAACTATAGCTATTCACTTCAAGGTTTTAGTATCAACCAAAAAAAAAAAAAAAAACTAGGCTTGTAATTAAGGCAAGTACCTCCTACATCACTAAAAGTAAGACCTCTCCCATTTAGCAAATTAATAAGAACTCCCTTTTCCAAATGGTTGAAACATATCCAAATATTCATTTCAGTATCAACCCTTATATTCATACCTTCAGTAAGCCCCGTGACACTAGTTTTAAAATAATTGACGCATAATCACTCTTATATAATGTTCAAAGTAGAGTTCTCAACAATAGTACTTACTGCTTATAATAAGACAAAAGTGTGATCAGGTAGGAGTTGAGTTTCACATGTAACTACTCATATAAAGACACAATAACGGCAAAGTCTAACAACAAATAGTTTCCATAAGTGAAAATGAGTTAATTGGAAACCACAAGGAAAGTTGGCCAACGAAGATACATATCACAAAATTAAGATGAATCAGATTTTATCTAATACCATGTTTATCTAAAGTCAATTAATCAAGAATTCCAGAACTTAAGCAGTTTCAAACCACCAAAACACTCCTTTGTTGCATAACAAAGGTATCGATTTTCAAGCTTACCAGCTCTAGTCATTTCAAGCGGAGATATCCGAGCAGTGTAATAAGTCCCTCTTGTACTAAGCTCCTGAACACTGAATCTGCACAAACCTTCAAGAACGACTATGTAAGTCACCCTCCCACTTGGCTTCTCCACACCTCTTGACAGATGCAAAGCTCGAGCTGCTACCCCCCTACCAAATCAAATAAAAAACATATTAATTAAGATTACAAAAAGTGGCCAAATTCAAAAGTCAAAAGATAATATGAATTAAAGATAACCTGTTGTGCCAATGAATAACTTCCTGTTGATTTTTCCCGTCCGACGAGCCCGCTTGAATTCTGGAGGCCTTGTCACCGGAATCACCACCGCCACCGCCACCGCCGCCGCCACCTAATCTCAAAATTTTCAAATAAGAAATTAATAATAATTCCAACAAAGTCAATGGGTACAGTGAAAACATAAAATACACAAACGCATATGTATTTTTACTTTGTGGTAGTGGCGTGGACGCGGAGGATGTCACCTCGGCGGCAGAATCTCGGACCGGTAAAATACCGATCATACCCTTCTCCTCTCGCTGCCATAGCTCTTGTTCCACCAATTTCACACTGAAATGTTTTAGATCAAAACAAGAAGAGATAACTAACAACCCCCTCCTCCGCAGTGGAGGGAAAAAAAAAAGAAAACACGAAAACGTGTAATAATTAAGAGGATGATTCATCACCTGCTGGGAGAAGTACAGCGAATACGAATTATAGCTCCTGGTAAAAGAACCTTATTTCTAAAGGGAAGGATTGCGAGTCGACTTGGTAGCTCCACCAATTCAGCCATTTGCAATTCAACCAACAAACGAGGAGCAATAAATCTGATTTTCTTTCCACAAACAAAGAAAGCCAGCCGCAGCAAACACTTGTATTATCTTTTTTATTATATTTTTCTTTATTTAAAGCTTAGCAAAACAAGAGAGGAAGGCAATTGCGTAACTGTATAATTGATCGATGGTATTATATATAAGTGAGTGAAAGAGTTTGGTTTGGCTTTGACTTCAGAACATTTACTGGCTTGTCATCTCATCTATGCCAAGCATCCTCCACCATTTCTCACTTGTATAAGCTGTTCGCCTTTTTGTTGGGTCGTTCTCTTTTCTTCTTCTTTTTTTAACAAGTGTTACAATAAACGTCTTTTTTGGCTAACTTTCGAATTGAATTCATTATTGAATTGAATTCAATTACATTAATGAAGTTGGGATTGAATTCAATTTACACTATTTGGAACAAATATAGTAATATTAGAATTGAATTCAATTACACTGTTTGGAACAAATCCAGTAATATTAGAATTGAATTCAATTACACTG
>JANTPM010000245.1:29565218-29577781 GCA_025434745.1 Erythroxylum divaricatum | reverse complement strand
CGTCTGCTTTTCTTTCGTCTGCTTTTCTTGTATCGTCTGCTTTTCTTTCGTCTGCTTTTCTTGTATCGTCTGCTTTTTGTATCGTATATTTCTCTTTGTTTATTATCAAAATTATTTAATACGTGAAGTCTGGTTTTGACTTAACACTACTTATGCTACGTAGCCAACTAGGAAAAATGGAGTAGCAGTTATTCACTTACTTTAAGCTCCTGGGATATATTAAGCTACCTTTATATGCTTTGAAGTCATCAAGGGAGAACATTGATATTAAGGGCTAGCATGATGCTAATTGGGCTTTTATTTATTTTTCTTATCTTTAAGCTTTACACACTTTGAGGATTATGGATTTCCTTTTTATAATTTTAAACTTCATTTTATTTCAATTATGTTTTAATTATTTACTTCAGTTTAATACTTTTTTTTCTTTGTTTTACTTTTAAGTTCCTTTCACATTTTCTTATATTTGTGTTAGTTTTGTTTGTTGTCTTTGTTCACAAGGTAAAAGTAATTTCTATACAATGATCATACTTCACATAAACAAAAGATAACAAACATGGAATAAAGAAGTTTTTCTTTCATTTTTTATTTTCCTCCCTTTAATAATTTATTGTCCTTAGTTTTTCTTTCATTCTTTATATTTCATGATTAAGGATAATGTGCAACTCAAGTTTACGGAGGAAATTAATTACTTATAGACCTTATTTTGTTTATCGATTTTACTACAATTAGCTTTATATAAGATAAGTTTGGGAAAATCTTTAACTCTAAAAGAAGATTGATTGAGATAATTCGTTACAAGTTTAGTTATTTTATGAATTTTTAAGGCAAATAGTCATGAGCATTAATGATTAAGTTAATTTTAGCTTCTTTATTATTGAGTTATAAGTGAATTTTTTAAGAATTTTACAAAAATAAAAATATGTTAATTAATAAGAAAATAAATTGACTTCGCTAGCTTTAAACTAAGTCAAAAGGTTAAAATTAAAGAATGGTGCTAGTAGCTATTTAAAATAATGATCTAACCAATTAACTAAGAGTAGCATGTGCTTAATTATTGATACATTTAATCCATGACACTTAGTGATTAATGCTTTAAAATATTTAAGACATTCAGTTTAGTTTATATTTGATTTTAGGTACAATTTGAAAGCATAATAGCTAAAGTGAGTTGAAATTACACTATTTGAGTTGTCTTCTTAAAGATTCACACTTAATTGTTTTTTGCGAAACAAGAAGGCGAAAGATTAGAGCAAAGAGGAAATAAGAAAATGTCAATGAAGATGAAGAGTATGTGTTGCAAGCATCAAGTCATGGTCGTGACGAGCTCATAGCCATGACTCAAAGGTTCACGGTCGTGACTTTTGCCATCTGACCGCCCGAAACCTAATTTTTAGTATAAATAAAACATTTGATAGCAAAAAGAAAATGAATCGTTTCGGAATCATTTCGAGAACAAAATGAAGGGTAGAGTCGAGAACAAAATGAAGGGTAGAGCACACAAATTTTGGAGATCCATCGAGGGCTAAGCTTTCCCATCCCAATTCAAAGGTGAAATTGACGCCGAAGACACATTTTGGGCCTCCCTCCATAGTGTTTGTTGTTCTTTATGTCTTAGGGATTGATTATATTATCCTATGTTTATTGTTTAGGTGTTGTATAAGAATGATTGAATGCTTATTTGACTACCAGAATCATGAATACAATACATAATCGTTATGTTTGGGTTCATTTGTCACAACTAATGGTGTTAAATCATTAGGGATAACATAACATAGGTTATATGACTCGAGCTAGTGTGGTTATTGCCTATATTGATATGTTTTCCCTATTTGTAATGCAGTTGTCTGACTAAATCTAAAGAGCTTAGGTTGTTTGATAGCTAGGTTTAATTAAAGAGCTTGTTTTAATTAAACATGACCTAAGGAAAAATCCGGATTAATAGAACTTGTTAATCTATGATCAATAGTTGCCAGGAGAAGTATGAGAACAATAAAACAATGAAATATACTTATTGTGTGTAGGCCGAGATTAAACCGAAGATTAGAGCACATTCATCATTTTTGTATATTTTCTTTAATTTGTTTTTGTTGATTTAGTTTCATTTTAACTTTTTATTTGAAAACCAACAACCGCCCTCCTTTCTTAATAACCTAAACACTGATTATTTTCATTACAAAAGGTTTACACACATTCTTTGTAGGATCAATCTAAACTAATCACTAGCTATAGTTTTAAATCTAGTTATTTTGTGTAATGTTACCAAATTTTGGGTATTTATGTCAAGTGATTAACAGAAATAAAGAATTCATTTGATATATATCATTTTTGTTCTTGTAAAGCTCATGCTTGTTTTTAGTTAAAGAGTTAATATTGACATTGGTACTATTGAAAGTAGTTTTTCTTCTTTGATTAAAAAAAAAAGAGATAATAGGCTTTAAATTATGCAGTGAGACTTAAAGGAGTGAAATAGATTAAAGAGGATCACATCGTTATGTATCACTTGTGCATCTCTTTTTCTTTATTTTTATGAAGTTATATTATTGCAATTATATGTCTTTTATCATTTACATTGACTTGGGAATACATTTATATATAGACACATATAGTGTTTTGTAGCCAAAGAAAGCGTTTAATTTCAAAACACTCAAGATTACTCAATAGAACCATGATAATAAAAACGAGAGGAAGGACATCGATAAAGGTAATAGCTATATATTCTACAGATATTGTTTATTCATAAATATCCTAATTTTAAAACAAATTATAAAGCATGTAATTATTAGAAAATAATAAGCTAGCTAGAAAGTGTTTTTACTCTTTTTTCAAACGACGAAATGCTTGCAGGTAAAGCAACTATGTGATGATTAATGATAAATGCAATTCTTTTATCTGTTTTAAATAGACTGACCATTTAAATAAAAAGGAAACTAAAAGCGTGAATTCTCTATGTTGACGAGGACTGAAATGCAAAATGAAAGTCAAAGAAGGTGTGAATTAAAATATGAAGGTCCAGTGATGAACGAGACAGCGATGTCCTTTGTATCGAGGATTCCACAGCCCTGGGATCTCGGAAACATGATGCATTTGGTCACGCGTCAGCGAGGGGGTGGGGTATAACGTTATCAAAACAGTGCGTTAGCCGCTAGCATGGGCCTAGGTATTTCGTGTCGGAGACGGCATGTCGGCTTAAATCTTTCAATGCCGACACGCACTGAAGTTGGGTTTCAGATCACCTGTACCCACTATTCTGAACCCTTGCATCTCAATCATTTATTCATCTTAAATAAATGGTTGGAATGCAAAGAAGAGAGGGTCCAGAATAGTGGAATACAGGTGAATAGGTCCCCTGAAATTGTAAGGAGACAGTTTTGGATAGGATTAAAGGGTCACGTGGTCTTTACAACATAGGAAAGGGGAGGCTGCCGTCCATCGTGCTAGCTACCCGATCGCCCACCGAGTCAACCCATCAATCTGGTGGGCCCATTATGTATATAAATATTTATTTTATACACTTTTCTTAATTTTTTTAAACAAAAGGAATGTATTAATGTAAAACGTAATCACTGTTATGATCAAACGTAGGAACAAAAAGACGAGCTAAAGATCTAGTTGAGCATTTATGATTACTGATGTTTGTGGATGCTTAAGCGTCCATATATGTAGTTTTATTAGAACTAACCGAATGTGATTTTTATTACCTTTCATCGAGTTCAATCATTGATGCAGTTGCTTTCAATTTTTATTTTGGACCTAAAAGATGAGAATAAAAGGAAAGAAATATTTAGGAGGAAATTCATTTGTTTTGCAAAATAAGTCATGATAGTTTTTCCTCCTAAAGTTGTATAGAATGGATGAATAGATTATGATGTAAATAAAGGAAAAGTTATCATGAAGGGTCACTCCTTATAGTTATAATGCATCGTTTATCCTCATTTTTTGTAAGTGGTTTTTTTCTAATTATTTATGTTTCATGTGGTTTGTGGTATGGCGACTTAAATCTCAGCTGTAAAACAGAGTTTTGCATTAATTATAATTAATAGTATCTAGTTTTGAGCAAATGTTAATTTATGCACTTGATATTCCAATGAGTGTTTTTCCTACTTCACTAGTTTTCCTAACTTTTAAGCTGCATGATCCAAGCACTTCTCACCTTAAAGTTTGGCCCTATTACAACCTTAAAAAGGTTTTTGATTCATCCTTACGCATGTGAATCTTTAGTGGTTGAGAGCCGAAATAATATACAAAGTTGTAGAATGTTTTGATTATGAAAGGTATTTGAGTGTACCTACCTATAGATTTATCTTATCTTTAAGCACAAATTCAAAGTCTACTCCTAAATTGCTCAGTTTTATCTATTCTTAGAAAATATGAAAAAGTACGAAGTGTTTTGTTTTTAATTTTGATTTTACTTTGTTCAAAGACGGTTAAAAGCTTGATAAGTACTTAATTATTGATATATTTACTCCCTAATGCTTATCTGTTAATGTTATATTGTGCTTAAAATACTTATTTTGATTCATATTTTGCTTTAGGTACAGGTTGGATGAACAAGAATAAAAACAAGCTAAATATAAAACCTCGGAGTCATTATATTGATGCCTGATATTATTTGCCTTAGTGAAGCAAGAAGGAGATGAATTAGGGTAAAGGATAAAGAATGGAAGAAATTGAGTTATTGTGACTTACACGATTGTATATAGGAATGCGTAACTCACTGGAAACGTGTACAAAACTGGAGACATTATTTCAAGCAACCTTAAGACTTACACGCCTATGTGGGGACTTACATGGTTGTGTGAGTGAATTACCTGGTCGTCTGAGTTTGCCTGTATATCTTTTTAGGACTGTGTAACTCTACAATTTTTGCTAAATTATCATATATGGTCACTTATAAGTTGGTATATCTGACCGTGTATAATCGCACAAACCTAATTTTGCACCATAAAAGGGATTTAAAGGCTAAAAAGGGTATGAAGAGATTAAAGACACAAAAGGAGGCAGATTCCTTTCCTTTTTGAGAGCTATGACGAGCTAAACTTGATCTTTCCAATCAAACGAGATATTGAGGCCAATGAATATATTTGGACATTGATTAATCCAATGATTTTTTTTAACTCTCTTTTAGGATTGACTATGTTGTTATATGATTAATGTTTTGGATTTATGTATTAATGATTTAGAAAGACTTATGAAATTATTCATATATGGATTTATTGCCAGATTTCAATACATAATCATTGTACATCTAATTTATTTGTGGTAAACTAATGGTCGAACATCATTAGGGATAACATAACATATGTTAAATGACCCAATCTTATTTTGTTGTTGCTTATATTAACATGTTTTCCTTTTATGTAAATTCGTTGTCATATTAAATCTAAAGAGCTTATTCTAGGCTGTTTGATAGCTAGACCTAATCAAAGAGCTCCTTCTAATTAGATACAACTTAAGGGAAAACTAAGATTAATAGAGTTTTTTGTTAATTTACGGTTAATAGTTCAAAAAGAGGTATGAGAAAAAACATGACAATTAATTGTGCACATTCTTGTGAAGGTTGAGAATGATTGCAAACTAGATTCAAAACCCATTGGTAAATTCTTGCAATTTTGTACTGTTTAATTTGATTTACATCTAATAGTTTAGTTTTACTTTATTTTCTTAATTGAATACAACCAACCCCCCATCCCCAATTCCTATACATTGATTGATTCATTACAAAAGCTAAAAACACACTCTCTGTAAATACAATCATTTCTCACCATTACTACAAAATTAGTTTTGTAAAGTTAAGTCTTATTTTTTGGTGTCTTCGATGCACATCACACATCTTATAACAATCATATCAAAAAACATATAGGCTCTTCAATATAAACATTACTACAATCCTCTAATGGTGGCGTCCACTCCAACTCATCATCCCTTGAACTATCACTATCATATTTTGGTACAAGTCCTTATCGTAATGACTAGGTATAAACCTCTTCCGCATCACTAACTTCATCTCTTCCTACGACCCAATAGGCCTTACACCATTCCTACGCCTACTAATCATAATTGATCCTATAAAATACTAACTTAATCCATGGACTCAATTGTTGCATGTTTTTCCTTGTTTTTGTTGGAATAATTATGAAAATCAAAAACATGTTCTTCCTTCCTCTCCCACTTCAAGTATAAATAAGGATTTCTTTTTACCATAAAAGGTGGGGCTTTTCATCTTTATACTACCTAAGTTGTTATCTTTCTTCAATACAACCTTTTTTTCCTTCCTATAACTAATCTCCTCACAATCAAAATTCCCCTCTTCCTCCTCCTCAACCAAATGTCTTTTAGAGGATTTAAATTTGAATAATGATTTTATACTATCTAACTTAGTGTTCAATGCCTTCATTTGAACTTGGATGACCTCCACAAACAACCTAAGGCCAATGCCAATACTATTTCCATAACTACCTATGCTTTTATAGACCTAAAAAAAATTAAAATAAAAGAAATGGTTTTTCCTCTCTCACTCCCTTGGATATTTACATTGGAGACTTTTTAACAAGTCACGTTCCACTCAATTTGGCTTTTCATGATGATGTTCTCACCTTTTGCCTTACAACACTAGCTTTCATTTATAAATACTTCAGTAAGAACCTGATTAATGTTCATGCCAAAACAACATACAACAACCAAATGGAAAGAAAATCAGTAAGAAATTTCATTGATATCTACAGGCTAAGCAAGAGTAAATAGGGAATAAGTAGCAAATTAATGGTAGCAAAAGTCAAACATGAGTAAACAAGGATTAAACAATGAGTCAACTAATAAACAAACCAAGAATGCTCCAAGAATAGCCATCAATCAAGAAAACGAAGATTGACACATAATATCATTGAATGCGCACCTTTTTTCTTTCTTTTTTGGAATTTTGTTGACATAAATCATATTTAAATTAAAATAGTAATTAAGTGCAATTTACAGCTCAATTATATTATTAATCATGCATAAAGCATATAATTAGGTCTAAGAACTCAAAATTCATGAAGTAAAAGATACAACCTATTGCAATATGAATTAATGAAAAAAATTGTGAGCAAATAAGGTATACTTGAAGAATTAATGCACCACTCAAAAAAAGAATAGAACAAATAAGAATTAGTGGTACCCACAAGAGGGATATAAAATAATAATTGGAGATGAAAAGGAATTAAATAATAAATCCTAATTCCGAACAACCAAAGATACTAATTGATAAGAACATAAGCTATCAAGAGCTAAAACTCGAACCAAATATTGCGTTTAGAATGCTAAGATCGAATTGGAAAAAAAAAACTTAACCTTTACTAAACTTACTCATTAGAACCGATGTCGTGAGGTTTTTTTTTCATCATAAGTTGCCTTGATAAAATTAGATTTCGTTTTCTAATAAATAACCACACAGAAAGCACTCAAAAAAATATAAAAAGACCCTCAAATTTTGTATTATTGATATGTTCTATAGAATAGACTGATATAACCTTTATTTAGGTCTTTTAGAATCCTAAAAAGGAAATGATATCTCCCCTTATCCTTGACTAGGTGGTATGGGCATAAACTGATTGGAAAAACATATATTTCCTATTAAATAGAAGTCATAAACAGAAAAAGAAATTAACTAAAATGTAAAATAAATCCTATTTAAAGGACTTGTGAATAAATAAGAAAACAACTAAACTAAGATGTGTTTTTACTAACATTACTAAACAACCCATAATACATCTAATGTGCAAATTAGGCCTAATGAACACGTGATCAGTCTTAGAAACACGTTAAGGTCTTCACGAATAGTCTCCTCTATCTTGAATTTCGCAAATAAGCCCTTGTAAAGCTTGCTTCATGAGCTTGGTCTTTGATCATGTCATCAGGATTCCAATTCTTTTGAAAGTATCTTGGGAATGCTTGGATATACAAACTTAACTTCCATAATTTCCTCTCTCCTCAAAAGAATTTGTACTTAAATCACTTGTATCATATAAAGCTAAATTAATGATATTAAAAGTAGCACTCACAATAACATAACTACTTGGTAAGTCAAGCTTGTATCTCTCGTAACCTTTTTTCGTTCTTAAAGGAATTGCATATTCTCTTTGTAAGATAGTACTTTAATTTTATCATTAGTTTGACACTAAATATTTCAATTCAATCTTACCTACTTTTCTTGATCATCTCAATTTTATCATTACTTTTATAAAAACAAAGTCATTTACCGTATTTGCAAATTTTGAAATAAAATGATATGTTTGAGCAACAAAAGAAAAGTTGTTATAACTTACATGATCCTCTAAACAAAATATTAATCTAAAAGTCTCATTTTGTAAAAGGATACCCATAGAGAAACTATAAAGAAATTCACAATCAATATTAAGACAGCATGATATGTGAGTCAAGAATCATTCTCACCATCACCCTACGACTATAAAAAAGAAATGAATTGATTTTGCATTTAATATTTTTATTCAAGTATTCCATCTAATTGTTTTATTTTCTTACTTGAAGCATCAGGTGATTCATTCATCCCCAAAAAGCAACATTATAAAGAATGGTGCATGATAGGCAATTGAAAAAAAGGCAATATCTTCAATTTACTATATCTTATTAAATTACTATACAACTTTGAATATCATTTATGCATTAACAAGTATTCTTAAAAGCTATTAACTCGATAAAATTATTCCTCGACATTCATCATCTTTAAAAAATCATATAAATTATTACTTTTTGCTTATTGCTAATGATTTAAGCTTATTTAATTACAAGCATATTGATCTCAATTCTAACCTTGGGAGCATATTGGATCAAAAATTAATCACATTCCTTTAAATTTGACTTTAAAAAGCAACATTCATACGTCGCAAAACAAGTGGAAAAGGCCACTGAAATCAAAAACAATTTAAAGCAGTTATTACGACTTCAAAAATGCAACATTTGCTTTCTAATCTTTATTGTGATGTAAATTATAACCTAACTTCTATTATGTGTTTACTTGTTTTTCAGAATTAGTAACTAAACTCGTATCTTTACTATTTAATAAAGTTTTTTTTTTTTATGCCTCCATGTATTTTTGTTTTTAACTAAGGATTTGGACTCGTTCTCAATGATCCAATCTAAAGTTTAAGACCAGAGAAAAAAATTAAAATAAAATTTTTTGCATGCTTAATAATTAATTTGAGCTCGGTTCAAGAGGATCTTTATCAAAATGATGATTTAAAATTAATTGAGCAATAGATTCGATTCAAAAGGAATACCCCTTGGTTTTATAAAATGTACTTAAAGGAAGGTCTTCCCAGATAAGCGACGCTCCTTTGTTCATCACTATAATGAGGATAAAAATGAACTTAAGATCATTAGTTCCTATTAGAGATGATGATGACAGCAGGGTGACCTATGGGTTAATTGGGTCAATTTTTAAAATATAATTTTTCAATTAAAAGTAAAAGCTGTCTTTTTCTAATTAGATTCAAGTTTAAATTACTCAAGTCGGGCCTACGTACTTGGGCCTAGCCCATAGATCTATGCATTGAAAATACATAAATTTAGATCCATCAGTCAGTCCATTATTGTCCCTATTTCATTGACTCCACGACATCCATTAGTTGACAGATCAAAATAAGGCACCCGGTTTCGATGATTACATTAGTCATTTCTTCAATGAAGCATGGCCTATGATTTGGGCATGACCTTGTCCTAGGAATACAACGTTTCTTCTATAAAGGGAAAGCGCTTAAAGAGCTTAACTGTACTCTTATCACCCTTACTCGTAAGGTTGCTAGTCCTACTATTTTGCAAGACTTGAGATTCAATGATGCAAAAATTGTAACGGAATTAGTACCAATTTTTACGGTAAAATAATGGAGGGTCAATACTTGTCAACGTCAAATATCAATTTGAATAATTTTATAACTTACATAGTCCAGGCAAACTCCATATCAAACACAAAAACTCTAATGAAGTGAGGGACTATGGTGTCATCCAAGGAAGGCTGATGATACTTCGAAAATGAGAATCAGGTTTCCATCTTGACAGGAATGAGCTATAGGCGTTATCAATTTGGGTTGATTTCCACATAATTCCTCTCGAATAATGATCCTTAGAAGGTCTTAACTACCTTGCTAGCGCACTGGGAAGACCTATATCACTGGATGACAATACCACCAACTTGAAGACTTGAATAGGATAGGATTCGCTTGCAAAAGCATTGAAGCTCGATAAGGAGCTCCCTGACGAGTTGAACATCAAGAAGCTAATTCTAGGAGACAATTTGGCTAAGGACCATGTAAAGATTACATACCCTTGGAGCCCACTGAGGAAAGGGTTGATCAAGGTATGGGGAACTAAAAACAATATTGGTGCTGAAAAAAAAGGAGAAGAGGTGATAGCAACTACTCACAGAACAAATTTTGAACAGGATATTCAGAAGGATCAGGTGGAAGTAGTAGCTGCAACTACTATGAAGATGCTTAACCCTGAGAGTGTTATAGAAGAAGAGCTCAACAACATTGAGACGCCTCAAAAGCCAAAGGCAAGGAGATTTTGCAACAAACTTCTGGAGCTCACTAGGTATGTCCCACTTCCAATGCTATGACCTCTAAAGAACCTAGTTTGGCAGATGAAGTACTGCATCCTAGTAAAAGCTAACGCAAGTCTAGGAGAAAGAAAGCTAAATCCAGGAAGGGAATAATGGACTTGATAGTATGGAACATAAGAAGGCTTAATTTCCCCAATAAACAAAGGACTTTGAAGGATATTTTTATTTCTAAAAAGCCTCATCTTGATGATCTTGTAGAGACTAAAATAAAAGCAGACAGAAGCAACAAAGATCTGAGTTTTTTGCACAGGGATTGGATTAAACTTAACAATCATGGTTCAAACCCGCATTGTAGGATAATAGTAGCATTTGATCCTAACTATTTTGCATTATCTAATTGTGATCAGTCAGAACAACACATTCATTGTGAGATGACTATAAGACATTCCAATTGCAAAGTAGCTATCACAGTCATTTATACAGGGAACTGGGAGTTTTAAAGGACAAATTTATGGAAGGAGCTGTTTAATCTGGCACCTAAAATTGACTCAACTAGGATACTTGTGGGGGACTATAACTGCACAATGTCACTCAATGAATCCGATGGGATTCCAACTCACTCCAATAGGAAGTTTCATGAATTGATTGAACTAACATCTAGGATTAGCTTGGTCGGTCTGAAATTCACAGGACCCTTATACACTTGGAGCAATAAGCAACATGATAGAAGGTTCGTGCAGAGAAAACTTGACAAATGCCTAGTTAATGTTGAATTTCTCAACAAATTCCGACAAAATCATGCACATTTTGGGCCAAGCTTTGTATCTGATCATGCTATGATTAAGTTCACACTTAAAAGTCACAAAGATACTCGGAAAGTCCCCTTTAAATTCTCTACTCCAACACCCTGATATAGAATGCAATTACCAACAGTCTCAAAGGACTCAAAGGCACCTAGGCATTTAAAATTTATTAGCTTCCTCAAACATCTAAAAACTTAATGCAAATAGATGTTAAGGCACAACTCTGATCCTCTTCAATTTTGTAAAAAGAAAGTAATAGAATCCCTAATAAAGGTCCAAGTAGAACATAGTAGAGACCCTAGCAACACAAGCTTGAAGGAGAAGGAAAAGATGGAGTTATTCAATTACTATACAAAGCCGAAAGAATATTCACAGCTTAGACAAAAATCAAGAATACAATGGCTGAAACAATGAGATAGGAACTCCAAATTCTTTCGCAATATAATCGGGGCCAGAAGAAACAAGACAAATATAGTATACCTGAGGGGTCCAGATGGCTTAATTAGTTAATGACCAAGAGAACTTGAAATCATTCGCTCAAAGCTACTATACAAATCTGCTTGGAAGAAGTTGCAGGGTTAATTCAATTCCATAAGACATCCGAGGTATCTTAAGGGGCACAATCTCGATTCCACAGACTGTAGAACTAACATGGAGAGTCACCCCACTTTTTTTTTTTCTCTTAACCCCTGGCAAAGCCCCAGGTTCAGACAGCTTTAATGCAAAATTCTTTCAGTCCTTTCGGAGCACTACCGGTTCTTTATCCATCAAAACACTCCAGGAATTCTTTCACATCAATTATATCTCCTGAGTTAAACAAAACATACATCAACCTGATTCTTAAAGTTTCTAATCCAAAAAAAATTGAGACCAATTTTGTGTTGCAATGTCAGGTAATTGCCAAGGTATTAGCTAAAGGCTCAAGGATACTCTCCAAAGTTTCATCAATCCCGATTAGGGAGCATATGTCAAAGGAAAAACAATGGTGATAACATCTGCATAGCTCAAGAAGTCTTCAGCGGATATTCCAGCAATAAACATAACAATAGTGTAATGAAAATCGATTTCACCAGGGCATTTGATATAGTAAGTTGGAAATTTATATTGGATGCTCTTTAAACTCTCAAATACTGATAGAGCTCCGAGGCCATTAGTTTATAGTAGACGTAAGAAGAAGTTGGCGAATTCTAGCAACACGTGAGTTAGTT
>JANTPM010000245.1:29546569-29565118 GCA_025434745.1 Erythroxylum divaricatum | reverse complement strand
TTTAATAGCGGTTCATTTCCGGTTGAACATCTAAACCTTAAACCTTTCCTTCAACCGGTTTAATGTCCGGTCCGGTTTTTAAAATATTGGATAAAATATTAAATGGGAGGAGCGATGGTACCAGCAGTGCTTAAAAGAGAATACCAAGGCCATGAGGCAATGCCCAAAGAAGAGAATTAATTAAGCTAGCAAAGGGAATAGCTAATTCTAGGATTAGGCACAAGCTTGTTTAATATTCCTCTTTTACATCGCATCAATGTTATAATCTAATGTAACTCCGAAAGATTTTTGTGTCTACCTTACATTTGATTTGAACCTTGTCTGCCAATTCAGTAACTACGGGCCAATCTTGCACTAAGCATTGTTGGTTGCAGAGTTTTAGCATCTTGTTCCATATCAGTCTTGTGAATTGGCGCTCAAATAACAGATGATTGAGGGATTCAGGCTTTTGGTTATGGAGAGTACATTTTTTGTTGTTGAATGAGTCAAAGTATTCTTAGTTAAAGCATAAGGGATCTTTAGGTATATTGTTTAGGCACTCTATGGGGTTTTCCATTCCATAAACAAGAAGTTTTGCACATGATTTGAACTTGCCAGATATGTATCTCAACTAGGTAATCCTATATTCATTATAGGGATTGGCTTGATAGGTAGGATTATTACCAAGATTTCTCATGCAGCTCCATATATGATCAACTGCCATGACCATCTACATCCCTGAATGTTTGAGCTAATTTTTATGGATTCTGGAATGTTTGCCACCAGGAGTCTAGCATTAGGTTGTTCATATAGGGAGTCTACTAATTTTCGTACCAAATTGGGGTTTTCTCTCCATTCCCCATAATGCACTTTATTACTACATTAAATTTCTCTCTTTTTGGAAGTCTACATTAGTGTCCAAGATATGTTAGTATTGGCTTGAAATTTTCATAAGCCTGGCCTTTTTAAGACTTTAATGTGCATCCATTGCACTTAAAGGGATTCTTGATCTATAAAGAGCTTCTATATTATCTTTGTTAACAAAACTTATTGTTTTGATAGCTCTAAGCCACATTCCCACTTGGTCCTTAGGCTTACAAACTTTTGCTTATTTGAATTTGGCCTTGTTGCTACATTTTGTAAGTTTTTCAACACTTTTTCAATGGCTTTGCTTATATTGGTAGGGAGGAAGATACGAGAGCATTAGTAAACCTACAAGTTGCGAAGAACATATTTTATTAGTTCTAATCTCCTAACAATGGTGGAAAATTTCACCAACTTCCAATTCTTTTGTTTATTGCACCAAAGTGGACCTGACAATCTTTGGAGGTAAGTTTTGAGGCTACAATTGGGATGCTAACATGTTGCAAAATTAATGGTGCTAGCTGAGGCAACGAGGCAAAGAGATTGCTTTTTATTCTTTTTTTGGCAGAGACTTGATAATCTTCGAAAGTTTTGATGGCAATCAAGGATAGCCTTCATTGATTCAATGTCCCTACAAAGCATAAAAATATTATCTAAAAATGTAAAGTTAAAAATTATGATCTTTTGCACTTAAAATGGTAATAAAATTTCTTTTCCTTCTCAATGTTGTAGGTTGTTAGCTTGGGGAGGGGAGAACTTCAGTCTAGATGCTGAATAAATAGGGTAATATAAGTTCTTATCTTAATCCTTTTGCTACTTGGAATGCCAGTATAGGTTCCTCATTCAAAAGTATATTAATGATATAAAGGTAAGATTTTGTTATAGCCATTTAATGGACTTATTGGGGAATCCAAAAGTTGTTATCGTGTTAAATAAAAAGCTATAGTCTACTAGGTCAAAAGCTTTTTTGCAGTTCACTTTTGGTGCTCAACTCTTTAATATTAGTCTTCCTATGACGATTCTTGAAAAGTTCTTATCCTAAAAGGATATCAATTCTTGAAAATTTCTTATACTAAAAGGATATTATCCCTTTTAATCTTAGATGAATGCACCTTGACTTAGGCTTATAACATTGGTTTGTCTTTCAAGATTAAGGGATTATGGATTTTAAGTATGAGACATATGGATGTCTTATTGAAATCCTTTGATAGCTTGTTTGAGGAGAAGAACTTTAAAATTACGTTAGAAACAATATCTCCTATATGTCCCTAAGATTTCTATATATAAGGAAAGAATGCATTCAATTTATTTTGAGTTGGGGTGTTATTCCTATCCATATTGAACAAAGTTCCATTAATATCAACTCTCACAACAGGGCCAATGAGGAATTCTACTTGCTTATTAGTGATTGAGTGTGGAATGAAAGATTTGATTTCATAAAGACAAGAAATTGTAACTCTTTGCTTCCTAAAAAGTTCTTGAAAATGTTAAATCAAAGAATTTATGGTCCTTTTCTCTTGGTGTGCTATGCTTGAGTTACTTGTGAGGGAGCTAATTTTGTTAATATTGATTGATGATAGAGTATGGTAGAACTTCGTATTTTTTCACCATCCTTCAGCTGTTGGACTTTGCATCTCTACCTAAAAAGAGAGTTATGGTTGTCGAAGGTTGCTATATAGTTATTGAGAGCAAGTTTTTCTTGTTGCACGAGGTTAAGATCCTTAGGTTTGGATGAGAGTTTGGTTTGAATGTCCATCAAATGAGTTTTGGAGTCTAATATTAGCTGCAAAGTGTTACAACTAACTCCTCTATTCATGTTCTTTAGTTCTTGTTTGATTTCTTCAAGTCTTTTAATGTATTTATAAGAATCAAAAGCAAATAACTTGATTTATTCCTCTAAAGACACGTGTTTTTCATGGATCTTAATCAAATAATTGTTGAATCTAAAAGGCAATTTACTAACAAGGGAGGAAGTATTAATAGATGTGGTTTGAGAAAGAGGGGAGAGGGAGGTGAAAACTGCTTCTAGTTAGTATGAAGTGAGATATCTAGGTAGAGTTGACAAGGGCTATATCCAACTTTTTTCTAAATTGAAGTTTTTCCTCTTATTTATTGCTTCACATAAATTGGGGCCCATCATATCTAAGGTCCTCAAGACCAACCTTATATAAGAATTATCTAAAGTCATCTGCATTGTACTTCATCAAGCACCTTCCATTAGCTACATGAGATTAAAGCATGTTATTGAAATTCCCAAGAACAAGTCAAGGGTTTTAAATTGAAATAACTAAGGCTATACTGTTAGATAATAGAGATTTCCTTTGAGAGGCTAGGTTATGTACATAGATAAAGATAATATCTATCAATGTGTTACTTTTAGTTTGGGTGACCTTAATGTGGATGAATTAATAAAAAATTTAGTTGTTCTTGATCCTTACTTGATTTGAACCAAAAACTATCTACACTCTTACCATTGAAGTGAGCTTCGTGGTTAAAGATTTGAGTGCTAGGCATTGTTCAAAAACTCAAGGCCCTGCTCAAAGTGATTGGCTTTTATTTTGGTCTCGAAGAGACCAATTAAAAGAGATTTTTTAGTGGTCAAGAAATCACCCAATGCTAGCTATTTATGAAGAAAATTTAGTCCTTTAACATTCCAAAGCACAATAGACTTTAAAAGGGGTTATGTTTGGTAGTATGACCTTTGTTTTTTCCTAATTGATGTTCTTTTGGTGATAATTAAGGAATTGTTCTTAGTTTCATCAATGGTATTGTTTGATAAATGCTTGAGTGAGGAGTAGGCCACATACTCTGGTTGTAATTATATTATAGCAACTTTCGTACTTGGTGACGCTTCCTCTAAAGTTTTTATTTAAAATTTAACAGAATTTGTTGTTAGAGACCCCTCAGCTAGTTGATTAAAAACAGGTGCCTCATTTCTTGAAACCTCTATATTAATAATCACTACAATTAGAGCATGTATCTTTAGTGCAATCGAGTTTTGTATGATCAAAGCCTCTAAGATCTTTTATTCTTCATTACTAGGTGAGATGTCATCTTTTGGATTCTCCTCTCCTGAGTTTTCCTTAAGATTGAGCCTCATTAGCTCATTGTAGCTTTATGTTGCAAACCTCTTGTAGGTTTTCAAGTTTTAGATATGGTTCTTTTGTGGGATTCTATAGTAGGATAGGGAGATTTTTGATTCCATAGGACCCTCATCTTTATCCAACCTATGGATTTTCAAAGTATTAGGTAGTCCTTTTTTCATTTCTAGCTAGAGACATAGTGATTTGCCTATATAGCTTGTTTGGTAAATAAAGCCTGTGGTTGACCAATATTCCAAAGGGATGTTATGTAAGTTCAACTAAATTGGAAAATTTTCCATATTATTTGTTGAGTCACACTTGGTTACCACTTTATATGCAAAATGGGTTCCCTTTTACATTCTGGGCACCTTGTTCCAATACCTTCATCATGTTTGAGATGTTAGTGAATTTGAAGAGGAAGTATTCCTTCTTTATAAAAAGGTCTGTTCCAAACCCATCCGACTTTATTTTGACTCAACCCAAATCTACATTTGAGGATTTGATGAAATATCCTAATAGTGTGGTTAACCAACTTTTTGCTTTAACTTTGATTGTTTCAATTGGTGGTGAGATGAATAGAGAGTCTATTTTTGACACTTGATGAATGTACCTAACCTTTCCATTGGTGCCTGGTTAGTCATCAACAGTATAGCATTATGTTTTCCTTGATGCAAGTAGACCAGAAGCAAGATGAGGATGAGAGTTCATAGACATTTGAGAAAGTGAGCGGGAACTTCTAGATCTAAAAGGGAAATTGAAGGTTTATAAGATAGGCAACAATTGAGTTAATAACTTGGGCTATAGATGAAGGAGTTATACAGAGGGATAAAGTAATAAGTACTAAGAACAAGGTGGGGGATTAGGACATGGATGAAGAAAAAGAAGAGTGTACCTATTGTGGATTTGGTAAAAGACCAGGAAGTAGAGAGGGGGATAAAAAATGGCCAAAAGGGGAGTTAATAAGTAGGGGAGATTCACCATGGGTGGAACTAACAAGTTTATCTCTTCCTTTAGCTCGATCTAACTCTATTCCTAAAAGGTAGACGAAGGAGCTTTAGATCTTAAGCATTTAAAGCCTTCTTGTGACTGTTGACAAAAAAAGGGAGTATAAACAAGCTTTAACTTGAAAAAGGACCAAGAAGAGGGAAAAAATTGTGTGCATTCCAAAAGCATTTTCTCTATAAGAAACTACTTAATCATAGTTTAAGATAACTATACCCTTTTTACATTCTTCCTTCAAGGTGAAGAGAAACCCTAACTAGCAAATGAAATCTACAAATCAAAAGACCCTTGCGTGTTAACTGTAATAGCTTAAAGGCTCATATATTTCAATGCGTTAATGAATTCTTATAAATTCTTTGAAAAACGATTTGAAATATGTTTACATAACACTCAAATGTTTTTCCATGTCAAAATCAATGAAAAAAGTATTTGTTTATATCCTTTAGGACTCATTATAGCTATTGGAACCAAGAACTAGTCATTGCTAATGGCTAGTTATAGTATAATCCTCGATCACTACTGTACACTAATCGACCATTAATGTATATTTGTTAACCACTATTGTATGTTGTTTGATCATTATTGCACATTGGCATATCAATGTAAATTAATTAAAAAACTAGCCATTGTAAAAAGTTGAAAAATGCTCCTAGAGTGAGAAGCGTGCAACTTAGCTATTAGGAACTGATTGGTTTTCAAGGCTGAACTACCTCTAACCTAGTTCAGTTGCTTCTTTTGTTAATCTATCAATAACTCTCCTTTCTCTCCCACAACCCCACCTTAACAGTTTACTATTAATGGCAAACAATAACCAATCTACAAGTTGACTCTCTTATAGATTTCAACTTTCACCTAGCAAATAACACAAACCACACAAGCTTACTTGTTAGACCCCTTTCCGAAGCCCAACTCTTGCGAAATATCATAAGACTTGATCGTGCATACATATTATCTTGTAGGGTTATTTCCATGAACCCTCATTGTCTGACATCAGTTCATCTTTATTCTTTGATACCATGAGTGTTGGGCCCCAAATTTTGAACTGTTCTTATACTAAAGTAGTATTCTGTTGCTCAACTTCCATCCAGAAATTGAAATTTGTATAGACTTAATTAAAATTCAATGTCTTCAGAAGATTTGTAGCCCTATGTCTCTACTTTATACTGAGACAAGAATCATCTCATTCAGAGCTCTACAGATCAAGATATCATCAAAATACAGAAGTATGTTTAGTAAAATCTCCTATTCATACTCTTCCAACCGATACCCTTACTTTATTTCCATCCATCTTTTCTAAATCAAAACCAAAGTCTATCAATTTATATGAAGAGATAGAGAAATGTGTTAGGAATCAAATGCTTAAAAAATAAGGTCATTTGGAGGTCAGATAACAAAGTTATGGCCAAAAGTAGAAAACATAATTATGTCCTCAATCATATTGTACTTATCTTGGGACAATTGGTATAACTTTCATTAGAGATATCAGATTGTAGTTGTTTTAGGGTGATCTACAAATTTTTTGAAGACCTTCGAGATATATTTTTCCATCTATAGTATCAAAATCTCGAATTTACAAAAGTGTAGATTGATCAGACGAAGTGATTCAGTCTAAGATGAATCAGACGAAGGGATTCAGTCTAAGATGAATCAGACGAAGGGATTTCTACAGGGTCTTCCTCACATCAGCAAAAGTTCTAAATCACTAACTACACTCTCCAAAGCATCTCCAATGGTTCCTACATCCATTCTAACATCACTTTCACTCAAAATCTTCCCAAATTCACTTCTTCTAACGCAATATCACTTCGTATACCATAATTGTTCCGTGTATACATCCTATGTACCATCACCAACTTATAATGATCATCTCTATTGAATAAGATATCCAAAAATTTCATACTTTATATCGTTGGAATGCTAGAAAGATAATCTCCAACTTTTATGAAGACAACTTTGGCTAATTTTACTAGATAGATATAGTTTTTCCTTTGAGTTCAGAACATAATTTTCCCTTATGAAAAGCTTGAAATTTTCATTGTACAAACTTGGAATATCATAAGCATAATCATTCAAATAACAAAATTATTTCATTAAACTCTCTAATCTCTACTCATTTAACTCATCACCTACAACTAATTCTCATCGTTCACTAAAATCCTATCTTTCTTTTCCATAATATCTCACTTATATGTATAACAATAATTCATGTTCAAGATTCATGATCTCAAGTTGATAACTTCTTCAATTATACCTAATTCCCACTCAACATCATCCATACACAATTCATATTTCATTAACAACAAAAATAGGAGTTTACAAAGCTTTAATAGCATTCCAAGCCACATTACATCATCGGTATCAAAAAATAAAATACAAAAGATACCAAACCTAGTAATTCTCGAAATGCGTCTAAAGTCTTGCTTTTACAAAATCTAACTTAATTTATAAAAACATTGCAAAAGTAGAATGATGCCTTGACTATTGGTTACTCGATCTCATTTTCTTCACTTGAAAATGGGATGAAAAATGGGCAAGTTTGAAAGCTTATAGGTAACATTTTATAACGAAAAAATAAGCAAAACCTTTAAAAACATTCACTTGTCATAGAAAATTTTCATTGAGTTCATAAAACACATAGCTCTTAAGTTTTCAACCAAATTCACAATAAGAAAAATCATGTATGGATCAATCTTGTCAACATATCATGAGCACATAAGCACATCAAAATGGTTTGTGTGGATCCAAAACGGAACGTACTACACATTTCCATATAATGGTCCTGTATAGCCGTGAACAGAACGTAGTATCGCAATCTCACTTAATGGTCTTGCGTAGCCATGAACTTATAGGAGTCTACGAAGGAGCTCCATGTCACTAGCGGGTAGGCGGGAGAAGCCTTTAGTAGAAGTGCATTTGACATAATTTAGGGGACCACTACAAACTCACATAATAATGCATTTCACAACTTGTAAATGTGTTGCCCAAAAAAGCGCTTTTTTCGAAACTTGATTTCATAAGCATAAAGTCTTTTCAAAAATCTTTTCCATAATAGTTCATTTCACAATTCATCAACCAAATTCTTATACCAAACATATGGCAATTTCTCAAATCATTCAAAAGCAATAAATGCAATATTTATGAAGCAATTGAAAACATTTTATTCTTTTGATTTAAAAGAAAACTTTAATGGCTCATTAAGTCTATTATAAACATGTAACCCAAATCGAATTCCTTGCTTAAAGATTTGCTCATAGTGCCTCTCCTCCTGCTCCTCTTGCCTTTTTTAATTTCCTTCATCAATGAAAAAACCCCATTCAATAGGAATCCAATTGAAAATCCCACAATGTAAAATCACTAAAATTTATTCTAGAATACTTAAACCCATGCATTTTCTAAACTCTAAGAGCTAAAACCTTTCCAAAAATCTAAAAGATTCAAAATGATCTTACCTTGATTCTTCACCAAATGAAGAGTTTCTTAGCTCTAATGAAAGCTCTTCTCTTCATCTACCTTTTTCTTTTCTTGAACCACCTTAAAATCTCTCTTAAAGGCTAAGAAAAATTGACACCTAGCTTATTTTCTCTTCTTTTCTCTCTTCTCCACCGAAACTCTCTTCTCCTCTCTTTGTTTCCGTATTTCTCTTCTTTCTCTCACTCAAATCACGTTTTTCCCTTCTTAAAAGAACAAGACAACATTTCTTCTTCCATTTCTACCCTTAATGAGTGTGTAAAGTCCATTTGCCCTTCCTTGTAAGCCTTATGTCTTTTATGCTTAAGTGTCTTGCCAAAAATACCCTTAAACATTCTTATAACCTTAACACTTTAATTCTATTAACCCATGAAATAAATCTTACTAACTTTGACATAATAACACTTTAATTCTATTAACCCATGAAATAAATCCTACTAACTTTGACATAATAAATTTACTCCCAAAAACTCACCTATCAAACTCTCAAAATTTATTTAAATCATGCTTAAATATAAAAAAATTCAGGGGCCAACCTTACCACTTTATGTATCCCTAAACATAAAGCAATCACCTAACACACGGAGCAAGACTTCCTTCCACTACTAGATGCTAAATCTAAGCATGTTTCCATTTAGATGTAAAAATCTTATGGATTAAAGTTGTAAGGGATCCACTATATCCCATCTTCAACTGCTCAAGATGTAATTGCACCACTGACAAAATTTCCTAGCTAAGTAGCTAAGAAATGAAATGCCTCTCTGGTAGGAGGATTTATGGAAAAGAGATTGCCATTTCCAGTTGTTAACCACTGGGTGAATATAAATTGGAGGAAACTAGGGTTAGAAAACTATCTCATCACTGAAAATGAACTTTTATTTTTAGATTTTCCAATAAGGAAATGGCAAGAAGGATACTAGAAATGGGATTGTGGCACATCTAGGTAAGACCAATGATACTTCAAAAATGGGAACTCATTTTCCATCTTAACAAGACTGAGCTTTAGGCTTTACCAATCTGGGTTAACTCCACAAAATTCATCTTGAATATTGGTTCTTTGAAGGCCTCAACTACCTAGAAAGTGCACTGTGAAGGGCTATATCGTTGGATGGTAACACTGCTAACTTGAAGGGGATAGGATTTGTCTATAAATGCATAAAGGTCAAACTAGAAAAGGATATACCTAATGTGCTAAACATCATGAATCTAAGTACAAGATACATCCTAAGTAAGGATCAAATAAAGATTACATACCTATAGAAACCACGAAGGAAAGTTTTGATCAAGGTCTAGAGGATAAAAAGCAACATCAATGCTGGAAAAAAATGTGAAGAGGTGGAAGTGGTCACATAAGAAACAATTGTGTAGGTTACTTAGGAGGATCAAGTGGAAGAGGTAGTTATAACTACTATGAAAACTCCTAATCCTAAGACTATTATAGAAGAAGAGCTCAACAACATGGAGACACTTCTAAAGCCTAAGGAAAAAGGCAAGAAAATCCTAAATCAAACTCCTAGAGCATAAAAGATAAGTCTCACTTCTAAAGCTATGACCTCTAAAGAACCTAGTTAGTAGAAGAATTTCAGGATCCTAGTACGAACAATCACAAGTCTAAGAGAAAGAAAACCAAATCCAGGAAGGGATAATAGACATAATAGTATGGAATATAAGAAAGCTTAATTTCCATAATAAACAAAACACTTTGATGGATATCCTCATTTCTAAAAAGCCTCATTTTGTTGTTCTTATAGAGAGTAGAATAAAAGAAAACACATATAACAGAGCTCTGTATTTTTTACAAAGGGATTGGATCAAGCTCAAAAATCATTTTCATTCCTAGGTGGAAGGATAATAGTTGCATTTGATCTTAAATACTTTTCATTATCTAACTAAGATCATTTAAAATAACATATTCATTATGAGATGACCATAAGACACTCCAATTGCAAGATTGCTATCACAAACATTTACGCAGAGAATTGGGAGTTTTAAAGGACAATATATGGAAGGAGTTCTTTAATCTGGCACCTAAAATTGATTCACCCTAGATAATAGCTAGGGACTACAACTGTATAATGTCAATAAATGAATCAGATGGAGTTCTAACTCATTCTAATAGGAAGTTTCATGAATTGATTGAATTAACATCTAGAAATGAATTGGTGGACTTGAGATTTATAGGATCCTTATACACATAGAGCAACAAGCAACATGGTGGAAGATTTATGTAGAGCAAACTTGAACGATGCTTATTTAATACTGAATTTCTAATGCACATTTTAGGCCAAGCTTAATATCTGAGCATTACATAATTGAGGTTACTGTTGAAAATCACATAGGAACTAGTAAATCCCCCCTTAAATTCTTCAATTCTTTACTCTAACACCCTGATTTGAGAATGCAATAGCCAATAGTATCAAAAGCATATAGAAGTTACCCAGGCATATTGATTTATTAACTTCCTCAAACTTCTAAAAAGCTCATTTTAAGCAAATGCTATGCCATAACTCTGATCCTCTTCGATTTTGCAAAAGGAAAACAATAGAATCCTTGACAAAATTCCAAGCGGAACTAAGTAGGGATCCAACCAACACAACCTTGAAGAAAAAGAAAAGGAAGGAATTACATAATTATTACACTAAACTAAAGGAATATAACTTACAACTTAGACAAAAGTCAAGAATAAAATGGTTGAAGAAGGAGATATGAAAGTTAAGGTTTTTTACAATATAATCAGGGAGAAAAGGAACAAACAAATATGGTGTATCTTAAGGGTCCAAATGGTTTAGTAGCTATTGACTAGGAGGAAATGAAATCAATGGCTCAATGATGTAAATTTGTTTGGACGCACAATCTTAATTTCACAAACTGAAGAAATAACAAGGAGAGTTACACTTGAAGAGATCATATACACTCTATTCTCACTCAACCCTTATAAAGCCATAGGTCTATACTGTTTTAATGAAAAATCTTTCAATCCTCTTAGGGCACCACTGGCTCCTTACTCATTAAACATTCCAGGAATTCTTTGACACCAACTTTATATCTCTTAATCTAAAAAAACATACATAAACTTAATTCCTAAAGTTTCTAATTTATAAAAATTGAAGGAATATATTCCAAATTTATGTTGCAATGTCATCTATAAGGTGATATCAAAGGTATTAGCTAGCAAACTCAAGTAAACTCTGTAATGTTTCTTCAATCCAAGTTAAGGAGATTATATAGGAACAATGGTGATAACATCTGCATAGCTCAAGAACTATTTAGGGGATACATTTGTAAATCAAGAGTTACATATTGAAAATAGATTTTACCGAGGCATTTAATATAGTAAGTTAGTTCTACTGGATGCACTTCAAACATTTAGATACCCTCAAAGGTTTATTGACTGGATCACTCAATACCTTACAAAAATCTCCCATATAGTTATAATTAATGGTGAACCTTCTATTCTATTCAAGGCAGGAAGGGGGATAAGGTAAAAGGGAGCTCCTATCCCCATTTCTTTTCACTATTGTAATGGATATACTCAACATAACTACCAATCATAAAATTAGAAAGAATCCAAGTTTTAAGTTCCATTATAGTTGTACAGAACTTAGAATTTTGCAACTTTATTAATGTTGTGTGAATTAGGTAGAAAATCAATTGAACTTATGAAAAAATTCCTCAAGACTCCTTTAACGAGATTCCAAGACTAGAGTACAACCATGATAAAAGCTCAATGTATCTTTCCTACAATATACAATCTTAGATTATTGGAATAGGAAGATTGAAGCTAGAGTCGCTCCTCTTTATATATCTAGGAGTTCTTATATCCTACATAAAAATTACCTCCAAGGATAACAAGCCTCTTATCAATTTAATAGAAAGAAGAATCAATTCATGGAGTAATATATTGCTCTGTTATGGAGAAAGAATCTAACTACCAATCAGAGTGTTTAATAAATTAAGTTTATAGCGGTTCTCACATGGTGCTACCTAGAGGTTTACTAAAAAGTATAGATAAGATGATAAAAGATTTCATATGGAAGGGATCAACAAACTGCACTAAGGTTCCTAATGTTAAGTGAAGTACATTGTGTCTTCCTAAGAATGAAGTGGGTATAGGTCTTACCTCAATTAGAATAAGGTCCAAAGCCTTACAAGTTAAGAGGCTTTGAATCATATGTATAGCTAAAGACAACCAATGGCTTGAGTGGATCAATGAATTTTACATAAAAACATCATGATCCTCAAAGTGAAAAACAACATATCTTACACAATGTAGGGAATCCTAACAACTAGAAGCTTAATGCAAGATCATGTTTAGATCATATTAAACACAACATTGGAAATGGTTTGGGAATAGGTTTCTGGTATCATAGTTGGCTCTCTGTTAGGCCATTATACAAACTACATAACCTTAGTCCATTATAATCCATTATTCCCCACTCAACTAAAGTAGCTCATATGATAGTCAATGGAAAGTGGCACTAGCTATTCCATAGCTCTTAAAGTTCTATGCAAGTTGTAAATGAGTGCACCTCTAAAAAAATAGGAATGATTAGCTAATATGGTCAGAGGATTCCACCAAGTCATTCACTACATCTTCTTACAGGAGGCTTCTATAGGATTCTGGTCAGATACCATACAAAACTAATTTGGTATTCATTAATTCCACCATCAATTTCATTCCTCTAATGGTAGTAGTGCTCCAAAACCTTAACTCTAAAGACAGGATAAAGTTTGATTTAGACACCTAAATGTGTGTGTTATGTAGATTATCACAAGAAAGCCTTAACCACCAATTCTTTAAATTCTCTTACTATAAAGGGATATGGTTAACTCACATAGATATGTTGAGTATTTCTCCACCATCAGCAAACTGATTATAAATCATCCACTAAACCAATGCATTAAAACTAAACTCTAAATGGGACAAAAGGTATTCATTATTAGGATAGGAACAATCGATCAGCAAATAAAGAGGACTAGGAATAATTTGATATTTAAATAGGAGCTACAAAAGTCAACAAAAGAAGCTAAAAGAATATTTCTCCACAAGATAAGATCACTGGTAAGAGAAAATGTCTAAAGGGACAAAATTTCATCTATTGTATAACAAAATTATTTTAGATGATTTAGTGATTAGCATCATTCTTCAATTGACTATCTCTGTTGTTGTACCCCTATCTTTGAGTGGAATTTAGAAATATTAAATAAAATTAAATGAGTGTGTTTGTATAAATATTGTGTTATAGATGTTATTGTACTTAAAGGAAATTGATGAGAAATGAAGTGATTGGTTTTGATGACTTTAAAATTTGAGTAGAGTGATATGAGTTATGAAAGTTAAAGTGAATGGGTTGATTGAAATGGAGTTGAAAAGCATGAAATAAATAGTGAAAGTATGAGAATTTGAAGAATTAATAAAGTTGACTTTTTGGGGATAGAGAGTTGACTTTTTGATTTAGGCTGAATTTGAGAAAGTAATCTTCATGAAACTTGTAGCTTATGTTGCAAGCTTTCTGTCACCATAAAGTATGATATTTTTTGATATCGGAATTGAAAGTTATGATTTTCCGAAGTTAAGGTCATTTTACTTTGTCTTTGAAAATGCTCTTAAGTATAGGATTATGTATGTTATGCTTCGAGGTGAATTCTGGGATTGATATGTTTTGAATTGAGTTAAGTAGTCTTAATGAAAGTTGTAGCTTGTGTTTCCAGCTTTCTAACTCCTTAAAGTATGCAATTTTTTTGATATGGAGGTTAGAAGTTATGATCGATCGAATTCTTGATGTTGTTTAGGTTGAATTTCTAGGGTAGAAACTTTGTTGTGACTTTTGACCATTATAGAGACCGATTTTGGCTTTAAGTTCTTCTTGAAAGTGGTAGTTTGTGTTGTTATCTTTCTATTGATATAAAGTATGGAATTTTTGGACAAGGGAGTGAAAAATTATGATTTTTGCAAATTTTGATGTTGTTTAGGATGAAGTTGACGAACAGTCACTTTGTGTGAAGATGAGATTTCAAAATTGGCAAATTTTAGGACATGAAAGCATGAATTTAATCCCATATAACCTTACCCATAAATTTCCTAAGCAATTAAAACCTAAACTCATCAAGAATCTCCAAAAATTTTGAAATTCCCTTTACCTTAATGACACCCACGAATTTGCTCTTCTTGCTACTATTGGAAGATTAATCCTTCCCTTTCCTTTCTCTTCTAAAAGAACTCTTAATTTCTCCTTTCTAAAGCAAGACAAACTAAAGCCCTTACTTCTCTTCTTCTTCTTCTTCTTCTTCTTCTTCTTCTTCTTCTTCCTTCAACCGAAAGTCTCCCTCTCTCCTTTGTCTTTGATAGTTTCGTAAGCTTCTTTCTTAAAAGCCTTAGGGAATTTGTTTTTAACTTATAAAACCTACACTAAAACTACGTAGTTTTAATTAGTCCCCTCCTTTCTTTGCAATTTTCGTGGTTTATCTCTTCACTCACGACAACTTTGGGGTTCCTTCCTGTTTTCTTCTTTTAATTGATTTAAAAAGGACTTAAAAGCCCATCTTTATAAACCTTAAGCCTTAAAAACATATGCAAACTTCCTAATTTGCCCTTACACCATCTTATTCTTTTTTTAAATTTCTAATAACTTATCCAAACTCTAATTTAACTAAAATCCTTTATTTAATTTCCATCCACCTAAGCACTAAAAACCTCAAATTAATTACTAAAAGGAATTTAGACCACTAAACCTCAAAAAAATAAAATAAACATGCTTAAGTACTAAGAAAGAGGAATCGGGACCCAACAAAGACGATGGAAACTAAGATGATGGATACAAAGATGATAGGAACTAAGACAATGGAAACTAATATGATAGAAACTAAGACGATGGGAAACTAAGACGATAGGAACTAAGACAATGGAAAACTAAGACGATGGAAAAACTAAGACGGAAGCAAAAACAGACTGGATTCTTTTGGTCATAACTTCTCCTCTAGACATCCAAATGACCTAATTCTTAAACCATTGGATTCTTAAGACATTACTCTATATTTTCACCAAAAATCATAGCCATCCAAAATGAAGTGAGAAAGGTTGAGTGAAAAACATGGGACGGGTATAGTTTGTGTACTCTTAAATTTTATGAATTGGTGTTTTTCCACTGAACATACCCCAGTATTTTAGGCATATACTTTTGTATAGTTATCCAAATTGAGTGATTTTTGTTTCCAAGTAAACTAGAGACATAGGTATACAAATTATGCGAAGGAATAAAATTCTAAGTCGGACTCTAAAAGTTTCAATTTTTGGATGAAAATTGAGTATAGGGGTACTATCTCAGAATAAAAATAGTCCGAAAATATTTGGAGTATAACTTTCATATTTTTGAACCAAATTGAGTGATTTTGGTGTCAATGGAATGATAAGACATAGAGGAATACTTTTATAAAAGAGAGTTTGACCAAATTACTTCATTTTTACCTTCTGATTGTATATGAACAGTAGACCCAAAAGGGGTGTGTTGGAAAAACCTGAAGTGATTCAATGAGAAATGAATTGCGAGTTCAATGGGTTTAGTAAGGCATAAACCTAAGTATAAGTTATACTTAGATGAGTTTTGGTATGGAGATGGTTTTGTGAAGAATTTATAAAGTGATACCCAGCATTATCATGAACATGCATTGTACATAATTCATTTCATACATGTGCATTTTTGAATACACCTCTGATTATGCAAATTGTGATATATGTGTATGTTATTTGTTATAGAGGAGCAATTAGAATGTCAACTCACAGACATTGCCAGAACTTCCATGCAATAGTTCGGGAGTAACCAGTGAGTAATCTAGAAGGTTTCTCTCAATTATTGTCTGCTTATAATATTGTCTTGAATAATGAATGAATGTGAATGTGAGACCTATGTGCTTTATATTGTGATTGATTGTGTGACATGAATGCCATTCATGAATGCATAATCAGATAATAAGAGTTGTGACTAGAGTAGCCAATGATTAGAGCTTAAAGCTCAACGAATAAAAATGAGCCTCGAGCTCACAAGCGTTTTAAAGCCTCAGGCTCAATATGTAATGAGCCCTGTATCCTCATCGGATAAGGGACAGTTATTAATAAGACCGGTATCCAAATTGAATACGGGACAGTTCATGCACTCAGTCACAACAAAGTAACAACTAGAAAGTGTCTCATGAGCATTTCATATGCATCTTGTTAAGTATGTTTGATAGAGTAAAATGCAAATTGCTGATGCTTAAGTGAAATTGTGTTACTTATGTGAAATGTGAAATGTGAAATTGTGAAATAATTGTTTTGTGGATTGATGTGTTGCATGAATTGAGTGGACCATCGATGATGGTTACCTCATTGAGTTCGCAAAACTCACCAAAATTGCAATGTTGTCTTTTCAAGACTAAGAGATGGCTCTAGCTAATGAGAGGCTCTGCCAGCTATGTAAATTGTGATTGGCAAGCGAAGTCACGGCTCAAAGTTCAGTCAGTTGGGATTTTTGGACATATTAGTTAGATTGTACATATTTTCCTCATTCATGTAGGACTATTGTATTAGGTTTTGATGATGTACATATAGAAAATTATTGATAGACACAATGTAGACTTTTGATTTTTGAGAAAAGAAATGAGGAAAAGTTGGTTTCAAAAATATAGTGATTTCTTATGATGCTTTATAAGTGAATTATAATACCATGCCATGTGAAGAGAGTGTAGTGGTCGAACGTAGGTCGCCAGTATCGTAAGATATGTATCGGAATGACCTGTGTGTGTCCAGGTGCATATCCTGGGGTAAGGGGCACTACATTTAGGTGGTATCAGAGCATGGTTGGCATCTGTTGGGATATATAGGAATGGTAAGTATGAAAGATCTTGAGAAATGAAAAAAATGATTGAAATTATTTTTTGTTATAGGTCATTCACTTTAGGTGATCAAATTGATCAAACAACCGACCAAGGATTGGTAAGAGCCAGTAAGGAGTCCTCAATGCCTCAATCTGAGGAGATTCCTCTTAGAGTTCCCAAAAGAAGGGAGAGGAGGTATGATAGGCTACAAAAGGAAGGAGTTGTAGACTTTTATGAAAGCACAAACCCTGTTGAGGCCGAGGGATGGTTAGAGAGGACGGAAAGGGTATTTGATCAGATGGACTGCGGGCCTGATGAGAGGTTCGATTATGCAGTGTTGTTACTACAGGGCCTAGCATATCAATGGTGGAAGACTGTCCTAGGCAGTATCACCAGGCCTTGTCAATTGAAGTGGGAAGACTTTCTGAGGGTCTTCAGAGACAACTACATGCCCAAGATCTACTTGGACATGAAGATGCAAGAGTTCTTGGAATTAAAGTAAGGCAAGATGTTAGTGGTAGACTATGAGGTTCGATTTAATGAATTGATAGGTTATGCTACTGCTCTGATCCTTACAGAAGAAGACAAATGCAAGAGGTTTGAGAATAGGCTTAATATGGAGATCAGAACAAGGTTGGCGAGGTCGAATATGGGCACTTTCACTGAGTTGAGAGCTACCTCGATTAGAATTGAACAACTGATGAAGAAGAAACAAGCAGAGACTAGGCAAAGATCCAGAGGAAAGAGGCTTGATGAGAGTCAGGGCAATTCTGGCAGGAGCTTCAATAAGCGCCAAAATAGATCATTCAGATCCTCAGGTGGATCCAGGCAGTCAGGATCTAGGGCGAGGAGTAGGATGTCACAAATTGACAGTGAGAGAGGCTCAGCTCAGAACCAGCTTCCAGTTTGTGAGTATTGTGAGAGAAAGCATAGTGGTGAATGTCGGAGAATGTCTGGGGCTTGTTTTAAATGTGGATCCATGGACCACTAGATTAGAGATTGTCCAACTACTTTGGGGACTTAGTCTGCTGTCAGTGGGCGATCTAGGAGTAATACAACAGTTCCGCAGAGCAGAGGTGGTGAATCTGGATAAAGAGGCCGAGGGAGAGACAGAGGAAAAGCTAGGAGTTCTTCCATGAGGCCTGAGGGACAGGGCAACTGATCGCAGTCCCAAGCCAGGGTCTATACTATGACCAGGTAGGAGGCCCAAGACTCACCAGATGTAGCAGCAAGTGCGCTTCTTGTTTATGATTTTGAGACATTTTTACTATTAAATCCAGGATCCACACACTCCTTTGTCGCA
>JANTPM010000245.1:29496636-29512932 GCA_025434745.1 Erythroxylum divaricatum | reverse complement strand
TCATTGTCTTAATTTCATAACGCCACCAAAATTATTTAATTTGGTGCTCTACATCAAAAGTTATAGTCCAAACATTTAGGACTGTCATTTTGCTAAAATATTTTCCAACACTTTATTTCCATCCAAAAATTGGCATTCTTAAAGACTAAATTGAAACTTAATCCCTTCTGAACATTTGTAGTTATATTTCTCTAGTTTAATCCAAATCAAGAATCACCTCATTTAGATTACTAGAGCAAAAGTTATGGCCAAAAAGCTTTCAAATGTTCCTAATCCAAGACTGAACACTAAAACTTGAATTCAATTCAAAAATTGACAATCTTAGGGGCTAAATTGAAATTCAAATCCTTCATATGACTTGTAGCCCCATGTATCTATTTTAATTTGCCTCAAAAATCAATTCAATTAGATCTCTACAGATCCCAAATTTTGCAAAAGACTGAACCATATTCAGAAAATTATCCAACTCACTTTGATTAAATTAATCATCCTTAATTTAATCTCATAAAAATACAAATTTACCCTGAGAATGTAGATAATTATTTTAGGAATCCAACGCTTTGAAAACCAAGTCAATCGGATGTCGGACGGAAAAGATATAGGTAAAAGATTGGACAAGGTCTGATTAGGGAGAAAATAACAAAATCAGATGGAATTTCAAAATGGCGACGTTTTACACGTGAGAGAAAACAGAAACGGACCAAAACAGCGACGTCGGATCGCGCATTGGGCGAGCGCACACTAACCAAACATCAAAATCACAACTTGACTTCTTCGTAAAAATTGTAGCTTTAAGTCTCTAATTTGCTTTAAAGCAAGAATCACCTCAATCGGAGCTATATCGCTCAAGATATGCTTAAAATTCCTAATTGTGCTTATACCTCAATCATGCTCTTTAAACTGCCCTCTCACTTTCTTACAATCAAACTTTTTCCTCTCCCAACCAAAAACTACCAAATTTCTTGGAGAGATATATTCATGTCTTAGAAAGCTATCGCCTTAAGAATCACTTCATTTGGAGATCAAACGAAAGAGTTATGCCCAAAAGAGTAAACCATGTTTACACCTGAAATCAATTTAAACCTCTCTTGGCGCGATTGTCATAACTTTCACCACAAATGTCTAATTTGTTTCGTTCTTAGACCATTAGAAAGAAGACTTCGATATCTAAAAATTTCATGAAGACCACAAAATCAGATTCAGCCTCTAAAATGGTCAAACATCGTCATTTCCTTAAGCTGACCCGTGGATGTCCGTTAAACGGACATGCATGTCTGTTTAACGGACACATATGGGCCAAAGTGCACCATTTCTTCAGAGAATGTCCGTTAAACTGACATCCATGTCCTTTTAACGGACATGGGCAGTACAAAGGGTCCTTTTGAACCAAATATGTTCGTTAAACGTACCTAAAGTCCGTTAAACGGACATGGGGGTTCCCAAGACCCCTCCTACCCTCTCCAATGCTTTCTACCTCCAATCTAACTTCATATTCAATCAATATCTTCTTAAATTCAACTCTTCTAGTGCTAATTTACTGCATAACAACTCAAACACCAAATTTATCTCATCAAACTCTCAATTCTTGATCCGTTTGGTCCATCAAAACTATAAAATTTCAAACATTCATCAAAGCTAACACAAACACAAACCTTATGCAACATCATAACTTGCATCAGTCATATTTCTTAACTCTGACATCCAAGAATTTCAAACTTTATAGCGTCGGAAAGCTAAAAGGATCATCTACAACTTCTATGTAGACATCTTAGTCAAAATCATCATAGATCCATACAGAATTTCTTCTGAACCCAGAACACACAATTTACCCTTATGAACACAATATAGTATGCAAATCTATAACACAATACATATGCAAAAACGCTCATTTCATAAATTTGATATTTCTAACTTCTACTAAAAGATCGGGGTCCAACATATAGTCAGTATTTTACTGAACATACATATGTATTTAGGGCATAACTTGATCTATGAACATCCAAATTATATGAAGTTAAATTCAGATTAAACTAGAAAAATATATCTACAACTTTTGTGCAGGAGTCAATTTTGATTTCTGTCACTAATTGTGTCAAAATTTGGCTTGAAGTGGAGTTTCTGGATTTTGCATTGTTGTGAACAGTATGTAGTATTTTGGGGATAACTTTCAAAATACTAAACCACATTGCACAAACTTAATGTCGTTAGAAACTTAAGACATAAAGGAACAATTTTTTAGAAGAAAGTTTGGCCTAAAGCATTCGTTTTCATTTTCAAATGATTGGGTAAAGGTGACTCGCGAGTCTGTTTTGGGAAGAGCTGGAGAAAAATGGAATAGAGGAAGAAGATGCAATTTGTAGTTGAGTAGAATTCACCTTCATGCTTAAGCATGAAGGTGACTTTGCTTAGTAGGTTGGGAACCGTCATGCTTAAGCATGACGATGACACTGCTGATATAACCAAAGGGATTTAACTCACCCTAAACACCTTTACTTCTTTTGGCTATAACTTCTTCAGCCGATATCCAATTGATTTGGGAATTAAGTCAATGGATTCATAAGATATTAAACTTCATTTCCTCTAAAGATTATATTTTTTCCTGAATTAAATTGATTGAAGAATTTAAGATGAAATTGTGACTATATTGAAGTATGATAACTGGGATGTTTTTACTGAATGTAATTACATAATTTACTTATATCTGGATCTGTGGATTTCCAAATGGAGTTATTCTTATTTTGCATTAAACTAGAGTCATGAGGCTATAAATTGTTTGAAGTTATGGAATTCTAACTCTACCTAAAATAATTTCAAAATCTGATTGGAAATTGAAATAAGAATTCTGTTAAAGCTTAAGATCAGTCTTAAATCTTTTGGGAATAACTTTCAGTATACTGACCCAAATTGGATGAACTTAGTATCATTGAAACCTAAGATAAAGGGGAACAATTTTCTAGAAGCAAGTATTACCTAATTATCTTACCTACCTGATGAGAATAATTGAACAAAGTGGACCCAAAAGTTTGTTGTAAAATAAATCTGGATTGAGAAATTTAGTATGGTTTCTCTTGATTGTTAATGTGTCAAGATTAAGAATAAGAAATTTGAAATTTTTCATGAACATGCATCATACATATTCAGTATACATGAATGTGCATAATTGAATTCATAATTGTGCACAATAGTGATATGTGTTTGTATTAAATGATCAATTCCAGACATTGTCGGGAATTCGAGACAATAAACAAACATGGAGTTTTTGTAAGTAATTTAGACGGTAAATTTTATATGTAATTTAGATGGTTGAATTTGATAGTTTTTCTTTGACTATTTTGTTTGCTACTGCTTTTGATCCATTGAATGATTTGCAAAGCTGTTGGATTGATATATGAATTGAATGTTAGACATTTTTGTTTTGATTATGTTAAGTTCTAGTTGTAGGTAAATAGGCATACCTAGAAGGGTCTGCAGCTGCTTCTTTGATACTTTGATGTCTTTTGATATTGACATTTAGGTGTTGAGACTTCGAACTTCGATCTCTTCTATATAAGTCCTGTTACTTACTTCTGTAAATAGATTTAGCAGTCTTATAATTTTATACTTTGATATCAGTTTGATTTTGGCATAAGCTAAATTGTGTTATGTTTCTGAAGGGTTTATACCCTCTTATGTTGAACAATTCTGTTATTTATAAAACTTTATTTTGTTATGAATTTATATATCTATTGTTGACTTATAGTTTAGTTATTAGTCACTAATTTATATGTTTAGCACAGTGGATTAGGCCCGTGTAGGTTTAGAAAGAAAGACGTAGGGGCTGGGACAAGATAACCACGATGGCCAATGTAGTCTAATTTTTGTTTTGCTCAAATGTATTTTTGAGATTGTTTTTGGACTTGTATCTGATGTATACGACTCCTGAATTTTATTTTGAAGGGTTCTAATAACCTTAATTCAAGCTGGTTTCTGAAATTATGATATGCGATGTATGTTTGTTGAGATTCTAGTAATGCATGTATAAAGTGTTTTGTATATTTCGAAATGTTTCATATTCAGTGCATTCTGTGTGTGTGGCACTCGCAATATCTTTCCAGGGGGTATTAGGGCATAACAGCTAACATCTTACATGTATTCAAAGTTTATGTGACACTAGTCAATTCAAAATGTCAATACATTTTCTCATCTATATGATTTTGACATATCTCTAAAACTTTGTTATCGAATCCTCAACGGGGACTATAGTTATAATAGCCTGTTTCCAAAACTTATTGAGGGTTAGAGTATTAAACTGTTGAGTCATATGAGTCATACCATTTATGATGTGCATTTCACTCACATGCATACTATAAGCATACACATATGAATTATGCCTGAAAACATTGTAAAGATAGTATATATCCTCAATTGACTTATTTTGAGGTATGAAAGATTTTAAATAATTATGGTGTGATTGTGTATTAAACATGTCTTGAATTTTGGTTTGATGGACTATAATTAGTAAATTGGAATTTATTGTTATAATTGGGAGATTGATGAAGTGCTATATGCACCTAGACTAGGAAAAATGTTAAATGGCAAGACAAATTGGTACATGAAAATTTAGGTTGACTAGGCTTATAAAATAGTGACACATGGCAATAGGGGAATGAGTGACAAATGGCTTAGGAAAT
The DNA here is from genome assembly GCA_025434745.1 of Erythroxylum divaricatum. Lineage (NCBI taxonomy): Eukaryota > Viridiplantae > Streptophyta > Magnoliopsida > Malpighiales > Erythroxylaceae > Erythroxylum > Erythroxylum divaricatum. The sequence goes on along the minus strand of JANTPM010000245.1, from coordinate 29,508,262 downwards.
TATGAGACAAATGGACTAGTGATTGAGTGACAGTTGGACTAGTTATTAATTGACAATGTTTAGTTTAGGAAGATGACACATAACCTAGCTCTTTACTTGACAAGTGTCTTGGCAACTATCTCAATCCTTGCCACACATGTACACCAACGACATATACACACACACTTGAAAGACCATCTTTTCTTTTGTTCTTGCTACATGCTATCTCCTCCTCCTTCTCTCATCATTAACACCCATTTATAACCATTACAACCTTGAGATTTTGTTAAAATTTTGCACTTTTTCACTCTAAAATGTATTGTCTTCACCTTGTTATTGAAAGCCCTTTTTGTTTTCATCTTATTCTTGGAGTATGCTTTATCCTTGAATGTTTGGAGGGCTAAGTTAGCTTGATGATTGAGGAGGTTTTGAGCTAAACAAGTAAATGATTTATTGACCTATTATTAAGATGGGATACATGTAGGGTTAATGATGAGTTGTGTTGGAATTTGATGGATGAATTGTTTTTTTTAATCTATAAAATCGTAGGTTAGAGGCTGTTCAATGGATGATTTTAGGTTGGGATTTGAAGTATAATGAAGGTGAATTTATGGTAAAGAAAGGTGTTAGTGTAGTGTTCTTGAAATGGGAAAGAACTAGGACTATATGTATGATAGTGAATAACAATTTCTATTTTGATTTTTGATGCATATTAGTTTAAGAGTTGCCAATTGAATGATTTTGAATTGGAATTGCAGATGAAGTTGATGAGGAAATGAAGTATAATTAAGGTATAATTGATGTATAATCAATGGACTATTATGATGGTATTAGAATCTGGAAAAAAATTGAAGGAAATGGATGGTGAACTTTCTGTTTACCCATCCTACGATCATAGAAGCTGCATTAACTCCTTCCCATGATAGTGGGCAATGCTTTGATAAGAGTAAAATTATTTTTTGTCTTTCCACAATTATGGAAAGGTACCCCACGATTGTGAGCAATGCTTTGAAGTGAAAAAAAAATCTATTTTGTGTCATTGTTGAACCAACTAAGGATAAGTTACTTTACCTTAGTGTATTTGGACTTGATTAGGGCTTGAAATGAACCTAGATAGTTGTTTGATCAATTGGTTAAGTGTTTGATAAGTTTAGATTGTCAATTGGGGTTATAACTTAAGAAATGGATTATTTGAGATCAATGCATCTAAATCTAGAATTTATGAGTTGTTAAAGGAACGATGGTGTTCTTAGGAATGCAAATGTGATTGAAAGGATGTGAGAAATGTGAATTAAGTATGAATGAATGAGAACTGGGAAATTGTGTGAATATATAAGGCTAGAAAAGGATTGGTGAATGAATGATTGATGAATCTAGAGTAATAAAGTTTACTTACGACATAAATCTAATTGCAAATAAATTATGTATAAGATATGATATCTAATGATCAAGACTTGTAAATAAGGATACAAACCCAAGAAAGTCAATTGAGCATGCATTGATCATGACATATAAACATGTGGATGATTAAGTAATCATATAATTGATCAACTTAGTAATGTGTGAACTATATGTGTGTATTGTATGATTAAAAAAACACAAGTAGATCGTCAACATCTAGGCATTGTCGGATCTTCAAGGCAATAGCTTATCTGGAGCATACTATGAGTTAACCTAGATATTTCTCACTATGATTGATTTTTTTTTGTTTAAATTTCAGTTACTAAATTTTTACTTATATAATTATTATTTTTGGACATTGTTAGTCTGTATAGTTTGATATTCGGGAATGTATTAGATGTGCTTATTGATTGTATGTGAATGAGAAAATGTGTTCTTAACTGAATGTTGAATGCCAGACTCAGATCCGAAGAATATGATAAATGACTGAGCATATTGAATGAAAGATATTGATAGCATAATGTGTGAATTGATGCATTCCATCACATTAATATACATGATTAGATAAAGGATTTATAATCAGTGTGACCAATGTGAAAAAGAACTTTAAGCTCAGGAATGAGCACAAAGAGGCACAGGCTCAGTTATTAATAAGCTCGATATCTACAATGAGTATGAGATAGTTTATGAAATAAGCATAGTATCCACAACAGATACGAGGCACTAAATGGGTGCTCGGTCACAACAACGCAAAATGAAAGTAGAATCACATGTCCATTTGCATATATAACTTTACATGTATTGTGTGAAAGATTTCAATGAATTGTTGAATTTTTTTAATATGTGATATGTAATGTTTTTGTACATGTTGTACTTATTAAAATGTGATGAAAGGTGATGTAGTATACATAATGGAATGACACGAGTTGAATTTGGTTATTTACTTGTGATATTTGTGTTCTGAATTGAGTGAGCACATCGATGATGGTTCACTCATTGGGTTCGCAAACTCATTAAAATTACAACATTGATTTTTAGATGCAAGAGAGACCTAGCTTCTATGACAAACTAGTAGAAATCTAGTACTGTCATTTTTGGAAACAAGAATGACTCAAAGGTCTGGTCAGTTCACATTGAAGAGTCTAACTAGGATATTTTGGTTCAACATCCCATTTGATGTTGGATATTTTTTATATAGAGCAGTAAACTCTCAAATGTTTATGAAATGTAAATATATGGATTATAAAATGTAATGCTGCAATGTAAGTTATGTTTGTGAATGAAATGGGAAAAGTTGATCTTTTGAATACTTGTGTTATGTGTGATGCCATAATAAGTTGATGTGATTACTCCAACATGCCATTTTCATAGGGCATGTTCTCGAATGTCCTCAGAATGTTTAGGCATATCCTCTTTGGATGTAATATGTTATAATAGCATAATAATATAATGGACATAATTTTCAATCTAACTTTTGAGAACTCTTCTCAAACATATCCTATGCCCAAGAACTTAGGTTCACTAACTTAGTATCAACTAAACTAAACAAGGAAATTTTCACTAAGAAAAAAATATAAATTTAAGAGAAACAAGTAATCAATTATATGCCATGATTACTAAATAAGATCAGGACTTTAATCATGCATTTGGTTAATCCTACTATTTTATTCGAAATAATAGCTCTCACTACTATTCGAAAATATAGCTCTAATATTTCTAATAGGCTAGGATCTCATTCAAGTATAGTTGATCTTGAGTTTGCTCAACAAACCAACTAGACCTAAATCAGGTAAAAAACAACTTTATCAATCACATCTTATATGACTCTTAGATCCGTTAGGTAACAACTCTTGCCAAAACAATTAGATATGTTGTTCCTAACCCTGCCTCTAAATCCATGTGTTAATAAATTTGCTTATCCAAATCACACAAATTTAGTTAAGTAGAACTCATTATCATAAGACTAAATATGTTCGGGTTAAAGTGGTCAAGGTTTGGTTAATAAGCCTACAATAAGCATAACTCTGGCTTATTCTTATAATAATGGAAGACAACAATCACATTCTCAATATGTGCTTAATATTTTAGAGAGATTTTAATTTCATTTATCTCATCAATCACAAAATTGTATGTAAAATATCACATATATAAAAACTTAATATATATACTAATCATATAAATAAAGCATGCTACTTATACACTCATAATTAAATTATATGCATAAAATGTCAAGCTTCATTTAATTCTAGCTATTGATCTTCATAATCTAAATAATATTTGCAACTATTTGGAAAATTAAACTAAATTAAACTCATTGATTCCTAAATAAATTAAATTCCTATTCCAACTAGAAATTTATTTTGATTTGAAAATGATTTTCATATCTAATTGCAAACTATTTCCAATTTATCTTGACTCCTTTAATAAATATATTAAACTTAATTGAAAACAAATTTCAATAAATTATTCCACTTACTTATTATAATTTAGAAAAACTCCTTTTCAAAATTATATAAGTAACACTTTCTAATCTAATTAGAAATTTATATTTCCTTAACTAGAAAAATATTTTCTAATGTTAAAAAAGGAGACTACTTTAAAAATTAAATAAAACAGTTTTAAATCTAATTAAGAATTATATATTATTCATTTGGAGATTTATTTCTTAGCTAATTAGAAAAATCTTTCTTTAATAAGTTAGAAAACTAATTTTCAAAATATTAAAGAAAGCATATTTTTCTTAATTAATAAATGAAAACACTTTTTAAATTTTAATCAAGAAAAATACTTTTCTAAAAATCAAGAAACTTATTATTCATAACTAAAGAAACAATTTCTAAATAAATTAAATAATAATTCTAAACAAATAAACTCACAAATTTAATTTATCTTAATTAAATTGAAATAAATATATTTAATTAAGAAACATTTTTCTCAATTACTTAAGAAAACAATTTTCGTAATTTTAAGGAGTCTAATTAATTAATTGCAATCTAATTGAAACTAATTAATCTTTATTTTTAAAACTATTTTTCTAATTAATTAATTTCAATCTAATTGAAAATAATTAATTTTAATTTTAGAAATTACTTTTTCAAAATTAATTAGGAATCAATATAATTATTAATCTTAATCATATTAAGAAAAATTATTACTTTAGTTTTGGAATTAAATTTTATATTTTATTTTATTTTATAATTCAACTCTTAAAAAATAAACTAAATTCTAAAACGATCATAATGAAAACAAACCTTTAAAACAATTAGAAAACTCTTCTCCAAATGTATTAAGATTTAAGCATAGCAATTCAATCATTCACTAATTTAGCTCAAAAACTCATAATTAAGCAGTTAATACATAACACATAACATAGACTTTAGTCATTAAGTAAATCATTCAAATGCATCATACTTGACAATTCAAAAATGCAATGCACAACAAATGGCTTGAGGGTTCCCATGGGTACAAAATGGAGAAATCGAAGTTTACACTATGAACAAAATGAATCCATTTTCGGAGCTCATATGTCACAAACAGGTATCCGGGAGAAGGCTCTTGTCTACGTGCACGTGAAGAACGAAATGATTCCTCTCTCGCCCAAACAAAAGAACATATTCATTTTATCATATGCTCATACTTTCATGTTTTTTTTCTTCTTTTCATTTAATTCAAAATGTTATAACCTCTTTCAAGGTATAACGTAATCATAATGCATCATGCATTTCCCATCAAATCACAACAATTCAATTTCAAGCAATCAACATACATACACATAGGCAAGAATTTGCCTAATCACACAATAGCTATAAATAAATTACCCACTTAATTTGCTTGCAAAAATCTAACTCAAGGTTGTTTTCCCTCTTGCTTTTAAGTAGGATTCTCTTGATTTCCTAAAACAACTAAGGTTCTAGTCAAAACAATATTCTAATAAAATTCGTAAACTTTAATAATCACAAAAAATGCAATAAATACAAATTAGGCTTAAACCTCACCTACCCATAGTTCATCTAAGCTAGTAAAGCCAAACCCTAATTCTAAAACCCACGACAATCAAAATAGATCTCATCTTCTTTCAACACAACCCATTCTCTACTTCTTTCTTTACCTAAACAAGAACGAAAGATGAACTTACCTTAGACAAGCTTGATTCTTTCTCCTTCCCTAGCTTCTCTCACGACTCTCTTCTCTTTTTTCTTTCTTCTCTATGTTTTTCTCCTCACTTCTTTTCTTCTCATGATTTCTTCTTCTCTTCTTTCTTATTGAAGACACATTTTAGCCTTTCCTTCCAAAAATACCCCTCTTCTTTGGTTGTCCTTTCAATTTTTACCCTTCTTTCATTTAATCTACAAACCACTTTAATCCATTAACTGCCATACTATACTATAATTTAATTCTAATCTTTCTATCCAAAATTGTAATTTCTACTCATGCCTACTAAATTAATAACTCAATTCTAAGAAAATAAAAATAAAACTAAAAATAACAAAAATAAATAAATAATAAATAATTAAATAATTAAACAAATAATCAATAAGTTAGAAGAAAAAAGTTTCGAGGTCCAACATATTGTGCGTTGATTATGTCTTGAATTTTATTTTGGATGGGTTAAAATTTTGTGAATTGGGAATTTATTGATACAATTGAGTGGTTGATGAAGACAAATTGATATATGAAAATTTAGGTTGACTAGGCATATGAAAGAGTGACACATGGCCTAGTGATTATGAGACAAATGGCCTAGTGATTATGAGACAACTGGACTAGTTATGGAATGACAATTGGTAGTGTAAAAGAAAGACACATTACATGACTCTCCCTTTGACAAGTGGCATGACATGTGTCCCACCTCTTTAACACACTCTTGCACCCATGTCTCTCACACTTGCAAGACCACCTTCTTCTATGTTTAGGTCTTATGTTTTCTCCTTCTTTCTCTTACCAATGACACACTCATATAATCTCCCTAACCCTTAAATTTTTGCCCAAATTTCATAACCTTCCACTTGCAATTGAAACCCTCCTGTTCCCACCTTGTTCTTGCATTATACCTTGTCCTTACATCTTTAGAGGGGTAGTTAGTTTGAAGATTGAGGAGGTTTTGAGTTGAACAGGTAAGTGATTTATTGATCTATCATGATATATGTTAACATAACATTCATGGTGATTGAATTGAGATGAATTGCACGTAGGGTTGATGATGAGATGTGCTTGAAATGTGGTAAATGAATTGGTTTTGTTCTTGATGCATGGAAACCCTAAATTATAGGATGTTTTAAGGATAATTTTAGGTTGGAATTTTGAAGTATAATGAAGGTGAATTTATGCTAAAGAAAAGTACTAGTGTAGTGCTCTTGAAATGGGAAAGAATTAAGACTATATGTGTTAAACTGAATGATAGTTTCTATTTTGAGTTTTGATGCTTGAAATATTATAATTTATGAGTTACTAATAGAACGATTTTGAGTTGGAATTGTAGATGAAGTTGATGAGGAAATAAAGTAGCTTTAAAGTAAAATGGAGGTTTAATCAATGGACTATTATAATGGTGTTAGAATCTAGAAAAAGATTGAAGGAAATGGATGGTGAGCTGTTTGCTCACCCATCCCACGATCGTGGAAGCTACATAGCTTCTTCCCACGATTATAGGTTAGGAAGGGATGGATAAATGTATGATTAAATGAATTTAGAGTAATCGAGATTTCTTAAGGCATTGGTCTAATCACCATTAAGTTATGTACAAGATATGATGAATGAATGAACAAGATTTGTGAATAAGGATACATACCGGGGAAAGTCAATTGAGCATGCTTTGAACATGATGCATATACATGTGCATGATTGAATACCCATTTGATAGAACAATTGACTAATGTGTAATTATGTGCGTATTGTATGACTATAGACACTCAAGTTGATCGTCAACACCTAGACATTGCCGGATCGTCAAGGCAATGGCTTTTTGGAGCATACTGTGAGTTATCCTAAATGTGTAAAATTAATTATATGTATGTTTTTGTTTGAGTTATATGTTTAGTGAGTTGAACTAGATGTTTCTCACTATGCTTGAATTGTTCTTGATTAATTTTTATATATTGAACTATTACTGGTATGATTATGATAATTCCGGGTCATCAATTGTCCAAGGAGATCATTATTCAGGACTATATAGGAAGTGCTTAATGATTGTAAGTGAATGTGGGAAAATTGTGTACTCAGCTGAATGTTGAATACCGGACTTTGATTTGATAAATATGCGATATAACTGTGCACACTGAATGAGACTTATTGATAGCATAATATGTGATTTAAAGCATTTTCATTACATTGATATGCATGATTAGATAAAGGAGTTGTGACCAAAGTGACCAACGTGAAAAAGAGCTTAAAGCTCATAAATGTGCACACAGAGTCACAAGCTCAACGATTAATGAGCTCGATATTCACAATGGGTATAGGACAGTATATGAAATAAGCTCAGTATATGCAACAGATACAGAACAGTTAAATAGGTGTTCAGTCACAACAAAACAAAAATGAAAGTGGAGTCTCCTGTACATTTGTATATATATCTTTACATGCATCATGTAAATGATTGCAAAGAATAACTAAATTAAGTTGATATTATAATGTGCAATATTTGTGTACATGTTGATGAAATGAACGATTGGAATATTCTGCAATAATTATACGAAATATTTGTAGATCATGATAAACTTGTTGGAATATGAGGTGATGTAAGGGATTTATTTATGAATGATGTGGTATACAAACCTGGATAAAATGATATACTTGCGAATTTGGTTACGTATTTGTGATATTTGTGTCCTGATTCAAGTGAGCATATCGATGATGGTTTACTCACTAAGTTCACAAACTCATCAAAATTGCAATGTTAAATTTCAGTTGCAAGGGAGTTCTAGCTCCTAAATTGATAAAGTAGAAGTATAGTACCTCCATTTTGGGGACAAAATGTAGGTACTATGGTATGATCAGCTAACACTGAAGAGTCTAGTTAGAACCTTTTGTATGGAGTTGTAAACTCTTACATGTTACATATTGTATAGGTAACATCCCAGACCACCTGCCCACAAAAATTGTCCACTTTGAGTTACCCCTAGGGTCAAACCCCTCACAATTTTGCTCTTCCCACCCTTCGCAAAATGCGTCTTATAGGGTAGAGGTATCTGTACCCTTATAAGACATATCTCGTTCTCTTCTCCAACCGATGTGGGATCTCACAGTATATACATGAGTTATGAGTTATAATGCAATGACAATGTAAGCTTATGTTTGTGAATTAAATGAGGACATTTAGTTTTTCGAATACTTGTGTATTGTATGGTGTCATAATAAGTGAATATGATTGCTCTAACATGTCATTCTCATAGGGTATGTTCTTGAATGTCCTCTGGATGTTTGGGTATATACTCTATGATAGTGGGGTGTTACATCCTAATTGGTTGTGACTATTAGCAGCTTTTAGTTAGGGATGGCCACCCTTTAGATAAAATTCCTTTGTTGTATGCAATCTATTATCTTCTTTTGAGTAAGTTGTAAGATTCTGTCCTATGCACAAAACAAACATTAATGAGCATGCTTAATAGTATCATTGAGTTTCTATAAAAAAAAAACTTAGGCTTTTGTTTCACTAAAATATCAAAGTCTTCCTTTTTAAGTGATTGGATGCTAGTATCTTCTAATCTATATGCCAAAGGGAAGGGAAAAAAGTTGCAAAGACAATGCTTGCTTCTCTTCTAATTTTCGAGATCAATAACAGTGCACAAATGCTTGATGACTAAATTTATAACCTACAATGTAGACTCCGGAATTTCAAACCTTGAATTCCTATTAAACAAAACAAATGAAGTGGGGTCATATCATTACTATAATTTTTCAGGTCAAATTACTCGTATCGTATGGTTTCTATAAAAGTATCAATTTAATAAGTTCGAGCCTTGGGAATGGAGAAATATGTTTGGCCAGTACTTTACCCCTTACGGACTGATCTAGTACGAGCAGAGATTAGTCTAGGTGTGGATAGCTTAAAGGCATCTTCCCAAAGTTGGGACCCTCCTAGGACACCTTGTGACAAAAACAAAAGAAAAGAAGTATCAATTCAACATTTACTATGGCACCCCACTCCCGTAAGACTCGGACCCGACATCGATGATGATATTTGAATCCGTGCTCTACAAGGGTGGGATGATACAACACTTAGTCAAAACGCCATACAAATTTTTTTTTGTTCTGAAACAAACATACACTTACATATATGTATGTTGCGGAAAAAAAAACTTACAGAACAAGCCGAAAAAATAAAGTAATGACCACGAGGGTCCTCATATACAAATATCATGAATTTAGGCTAAGATCCTCATACTAATTCAGGCGCATGCTGATCCTGTCCTCTTCTATCACTCTGCAATCACGATACACCTGTTGCCTAAAGGGGACTCTTCTGAGTCCTGAAAAATAATTGCAAATTTTTTGTGAGTTTTTGCAAACTCAATGAGTGACCATCATCGATGGTCCGCTCACTCATGTACAGAATCAAATTATAACATATATACACATCTCTGTCTATTGGGTATCATTTTACAGTTCACATGGATCTAACTTTATCTCATAATACACTTTCTCAAAATTGCCCATTTACACATTTACAGAAATCCACATTCTAACATCCCATTTTTGATACAAACATATTTTACTCACTTACATTTTATTATCATTTGGATGTGACCAAGTGCCTAAACTGTCCCATCGAAGGGCTCAATAATATCTGACCCTTATCCAATGCTGGATACAGGGCTCACTATACTTTGAGCCTGAGGCTCTAAATTTCTCATGAGTTCAAAGCTCATTTTCGCACATTGAGCTAAAAGCTCTGATCGGTGGTGACTCTAGTCAACAGCCCTATTGTATCATACAATGCTAGGCATATAATAATATGTCATACATTTTACAATTTGCTGTACCCCATGAGTGATATCAAATCAGTATATGGCATTTTGCCTATCATTCAATCAATCATATCAATCAAATGTAGTAAATAACACTTTTCAATTTATTTCAGTGTTGTGACCAAGCGCCTTTATTGTCCCTATAAAGGCACATTAATTGTTGAGCCGTAGGCTCTGGAATTGTCCCAGTAAGGGCTCATTAATCATCAAGCCAGAGGCTCAGAAACTGTCCCATTAGGGGCTTGTTAATCGTTAAGCTTGTAGCTCTGAAACTGTCCCATTAAGGGCTCATTAATCATTGAGCCAGATGCTCGAAAATTTTCTCATTAAGGGCTCGTTAATCGTTGAGATTGTAGCTTTGAAACTGTCCCATTAAGGGCTCATTAATCATCGAGCCAGAGGCTCAAAAACTGTCCCTTTAAGGGCTCGTTAATTGTTGAGCTTGTAGCTCTGAAACTGACCCATTAAGGGCTCATTAATCATCGAGCCAGAGGCTCAAAAACTGTGGGGATCGTGGCCTAATTATAGCGTTGAGCTAAAAAGCTCTGATTGGTGGTCACTTCGGTCACAACTATCACTAACTGATTTTGCGTTCATGTATGAACGGCATGTGCCACATTTCAATCACTTTATTAACACATTCCTATATCACATTCATTTCCAATTCATCACAATCTAATAATTGATTCACAATTTGTCATATCAAAAACACATTCACTACTTTACATACCCATAACTTTTTTTTATATCAAAACACTTCAATACTCCGGACCTTCTGTCCGGAGTTCACAATCAACACTTAACACCCCAATTTACTTCAGAGAAATTAAAATCACTGAACTATAACACAGAATAATTTGAGAACCGTCTAGGTCACTCACCTAGCTTCCGCACTAACGCCTGGAAGTCTCAGAAATGTCTAGGGCTGACTTTCCAAATGCCCCTATCACAATTCAAACACTCTATTTTACACATTGCCCTTTCAGAAGAAGCTCAAGTAGCAATTTACAAAAATAAACACATCGTGCACTTTAGTGACATTCCTAGCACTATCTCAATATTTCACCCTCAAGGTCTTCATTAATAATCAGAATTCAATCGATACTCAAATCATTCAATTCGTTTCAGAAATCCCAAATTTATTCTCCAACATATAACCCTATTTTACACTCAACTTCTATCCCAATTTTAAAACCATTAAATACGGATTCAACACTTCCCTCCTTCATAAAACGAGGAGACCAATTTCTCTAGTTCATAACAATTCAGAAAATATCTCT
>JANTPM010000245.1:29459756-29473271 GCA_025434745.1 Erythroxylum divaricatum | reverse complement strand
AGAATGTGTCAAGTATTGACACTATTTGATGTTATGATATAAAAAGTTTGAAAGTAAGATTTCGAAAAGTGCCTTCGAGCAATCCAAATTTTTTGGTTTCAAATTATGTGTTATGTGGGTTTGGTCAGGTCCCATCTGTGGGACGAGTGCACACTTGTCCGTTTTATCGCCTTCTCCCAGCTGCCCGCTAGTGGCATGGAGCTCCGATTTCGGACTCCCTTCACGGCTACACTGGACCGCTATGCTGAAAAGTGTAGTACGTTCTGTTCACGACTATACAGGACCGCTATGCGGGAATGTGCAGTACGTTCTATTTTGGACCGAATCAGACTATTGATGTGTTATATGCTTTTGGTTCATTTCTAAGTGTGATGCATTCATGTTTTTAAATTTGATCTTAAAATAAGAAAGAATTCAAAATTTTGAGAAATGAGAAGATAAGATTTGCAAATGTAAGTTTTTGGAAATGTTGTATGAATGGTTTGAAAAGTGAAAGATTTGAAAGATAAGCTTTGAAAGGTTTCTACTGTGAAATGTTTAAAAAATGACAAACTTCTTGAAAATGAGTTTTTTGCTTATTGTTCAATTTATAAATATATTATCCACGAGCTGTGTAGCTCACCTCCCTTTCATCTTCATCTCCAGGTTTTGAGCAGAAGATCGGATGAAAGAAAGTCAGGCCAACTGTTCGTTTTCACTTAGTTTGTAAATGGTGTAGTTTGGATTTTTAGAAATGGTTTGTAAATGGTTTTGAATGCCATTTAAGTTTGATAGTGTATCTACTTCGGAATGTAATTGACTTATGGTTTATGTACTGAATGTGAGATATAAGTTTGTATATGATTATTGGGGTTGTGTATGAAATTGTGTTTTGAACTCAACTATGGATCTGGAGATGTAGAAATAGGTTTGCGCTTGTGTATGTTGAGATCCCGGACGGAGGGTCCGGTGGATTTTGATATTTGTATATTGGATTGGGCATGTTAGAAGTGTGTTTTAAAACACTTTGCATATTTGGGTTTATGAAAATGTAGCTATTATGCTGCCCAATTTTTGGAAAAAGAAATAATAAAAATCGATTAAAATGATGATTTATGTGATATGTATGATTGTTAAGAAGAATATATAATTTGAGTTTTGGATTTAAGAATGAATTTCCTATGGGAAATTATATGGATGTGATCGGTATAAGAAAGAATGAAAAAGAAGAAAAAAAATGTATACCGGATTTCGGATAGGATTCGTCTAGGTTTCCAACGCGATTATGTTTATCTGTTCTTTATGTTCGGATGTCGGATTCGCTTTTTAAGTGTTTGTTCCGCTTTCGTATTTCCGATTCGTGTTCGATTCGATATGTTTTCGCCTTGATATCCGATTTGCTTTCAGTTCCGCTTGTTGTTTTGCTTTGTGTTTTCGTCTTCGCTTTGGTTTGTTCTTCGCTTTTCGCATTTGTTTTCGTATTCGTGTTACGTTTTTCCTTTCGATTGGGATCCGGTTTTCGGATCGGGTCCCAACATTCGGAGTCAGGATCAGGGATGAAGGGAGATAGATGGAGGCAGTGCTGAGGCTGAGGGATGAGCGTTACACGAGACTGTGAGGGCAAGGGAGGAGGCGGGGCTACTGGCAGTGACTTTCATTAATCAGAGATAAAACGATATCTTTTTTGCTTGCAACAAAACGACATCGTTCTATATTGTCTTTTATTAATTGTCTTATAAATTAAACGATGTGTTTTACTCTTAAAGAAAAATGACACCATTTTTTCTTGTCTTTTATTAATTGTCTTATAAATTAAACGATGTTGTTTTACTATTAAAGCAAAACGATATCGCTTTATCGATAGAAGAAATTTTTTTAACATAAACAAAATGATGTCATTTTTGTTTGGATCATTGTGCGAGTTATGGGCCATGGGTCGGGCCGCTCGGCTCAAGCTATGACCTGACTACATTGGCTCGAGGCTCGCCTACAGTTTGTGACCCGCGACTCATGGCCCTTTAATCACAGACTGTGGCTCGACCTGATTTTTTTAGGCCATATTTGTTAAAAAAGTGCTCTAAAAGCAATTATCTTTAACACTTATTGTACAAATCTTTTTATTATTAATAAAGGAATTCTTCATTATTTCTATGTGCATACGTTTATGGATTTGATGTTGATATTAAATTGATTTAATGAAGTCTTTAATACAAAACATAGTATGGAGGAAATCATGATGAGATCATAATAATGAGACCCCTATCATGTATAATTATGTTAGTATCTAAACTTTCCCTAGTTGTAGGATTAATGAGATGAGATATCATTAATTTAGATAGACTAGCGCATGCTATACTCCTTGATTAGATCAAACAATAGATCTTATAAGTTGTAGACATGAGTAATTTAGAGTTAACATGTTAATGCTTACTAAGGGTAGTAAGTACATTGGATTGAATTACTATGAGACAATCATATGTATATTATATTCTAGTGTCAATGATAGTCTCATCATAACAATGGTGCAAGTATCTTTTGACCTGAGGTGCTCAAGGATATCTCAGATACTGATCTTGTGCTTTGACTTCATTCATCGATGCCTTTCGAGGGTTATTCATAGGGTATTGATTGGGTACAACTTGAGGTATTCGAAGGTAATTGAGTAGCCAATAAAGGATTCACCACTCCTAATAAAAGGGAATGATACCCACGACTTCTTGTAGGGATCATTACTCGAGAGACTCTGTCTAGAGCAAATTTATGTCATGAAGAGAGTCTTCAATGATACATAGAATAATGAGATCCTTAGGATAAGATATAATAACACTTGGATTAGATATGACGTAGTCAATCTAGTGGGAGTTAACACTTTAATCATACTCTGAACCAAGTGGGTATAGATGGTTGAAAGGATAAATTACATGGCAACATTACATATGGAAGGGTTCATAGTCAAACCATTGACTTTCTGGTCAATTGGAGGTCAAGACATGTTGTTAGATACTGCTCTTAACTTACTTAAATTAAGTATTAATTTAAGTGACCAACATAACTGGAAACCTAATGGGTCACACACATAGGAGATTCGAAGGATGAGTAAAATAGTATTGAATGGTGATTCAAGATATGAGAGAGTATTTTGGGATTGCATCGCGATGTGATCATGATAGAAAACGTTGCATAGAATGGATTAGAAACAAGTGTTGTTGGCTTCCATTAATGCATGCTATTCATGGTCATTAACTTCTCATAACTTCCATTAATGCATGCTATCATGGCCATTAAGTTCCCATAACTTCTATTAATGCATATTATTCATGTTCATTAACTTCTCTTAACTTCCATTAATGCATGTTATTTATGACCATTAACTTCCCATAACTTTCCATTTGTGACGAGGGTTATAGAAGGCCAAATGGTGCAGAAAATTGAGATAATTTTTGTACATCTTGTGTAAGACACATAAAAAGAAAAAGAAAGGTTCTTTTTCTTATACACACACTTTTTCTCTTTAATTCTCTCAAGAGTTCTTGTCTTTGTTAGTACAAAAAAAGAATTCTAGCCATCTCCTAGCGATGTTTCATCCTTCTATCTTTGTTTGGACTTTCATTAGAGACAGTTTGCATTGATCGTTGTGGTTTGCAACAACCTAACGCGGAGAAGATTAAAGAACGAAGAAGATCGTCAGAAAGGTATGTAAACATCTTATATTTCATGTTTTTATTTTTTGTCCTGTATCTATATGCATGAGTAGATATGGTTTTTGAGGTACCGTTTTATTTCTACCGTGTATATTTGATAGATATTATGTATGAGATGCATGATCGGAACCTAACAATACCCACCCGACCCGTGGGCTGGTTTGACTAAGCCAAACCTGTTGACCCCGAGCCGAGTTGGGTATTTTTTGCCATCCCTAGTAAAAATGGCTACTAGAGTTAAGAATTTGTTTGAAGGTAAAAGAAAAATTAATATTGTGAAGAAATTTTTTAATTTTTAGTGTATACTAAAAGATCTTAGCTATTTGTATTATTTAAAAATATTTTTAAATTTTAAATTAATTATATTTAAATGAAAATAAATACAATTCTAGTTTTATATTATAATTAAAAGTTAAAGATATTTTAAGATTTGAGTTAGTAGCTCTATTATTAAATTAAAATTAAAAAAATTAACATGTTAACTATTAAAAATATTTTTAGGCCTAAAAATATATCTGCTTTTAATTTTCTAAAACTAATATTTTTGGATATTTTGATATATTAGTCAATCTATCGACGTATGTGAAAAATATAATACAAAATGTTGTGGTATAACTTAGTACTTGAATTCGGTATGATACAAAAAAAATTTATTCCAATTTTTGATTAATGTGATCAGTATTGACTAGTATCGATAGGTCCTTCACTTAGGATTTATTCAAAATTCACTTCACAAAATTTCCATTTAAATTATTTTATAAAAAAGGAATTAAAATATTTTCCTATTCAACTTAGGTAGTCAAATTGTACAAGAAGTACATATTACCCTTTAAAGTTTAAGATTATTAAAGTATAGTTAAACGATTTTATTATGTAGGTTGATTAAAAATGCTTAGTAGTTACATTTGATAAGATTCGGGCAAATCAAGAATCCCTCTTTCAATATTCCACCTGAGCGAGCTTGAGGCTCCACTCGAAGTATCCTACCAAATCCTAACTAGGGATGTCAAAGGGTCGGGCCGGGTTGAGTTGCTCTTGACCCGACTCCGCATTGGATGGCCCGCAGGCCGTTCCAGACCATCCTTATTTTTTATAAAAAAATTTACAAAACAATGCAATTTTTGACAAATTGACATCGTTCCCATGGCCCGGTTGCGCCGAACTATTTTAGGCCATGACTCGGTCAATCCGAGCTAAAATTGGGACAGATTGGACCGGTCAGACCAAAATTGTCAAGCCTAATCCCATCGGTAATTTAAGAAGATAAAGTCGTATCAATAGTTTTGGTGGGTTACTTTCCTGCCATTAACATTAGCACTTCAATTAATAGGACACGGGTGGGAGTGATAAGTGTTAAGTTTAATTGTCAGGCCTATGAAACAATAGAAGTTTATATACGAGGTTTAACACTTTAATCCGATAAAATATGCAAAAAAAGGAAAAAGAAAATCACGTGATTTGATAATTAGAAAGAATTATTACTTTTTTTAATTATATTAGGTATCTTGGCTTAGCTGGACTAATTCTAAGTCCCTAAGATCCCACCTTAAGAGTCCTAGAGGATGTAAACCTGAAACTCCAAGATCTTTCAGGTTCTTACATAGCCTGTACACTTCTACGCATGAGGAGTCTTCACATACTTGATTATTCAGCTGATGATTGATCATTGGCCCTACTCAACATCAAGTTTCCATTAGCCCCCAGATTTTCTAATAGCTCCAACTCTCACACTACCGTTAGAAGCGAAACATCCGTAATTGATCCGATAAAAAAACTTTGTCCAGGGAGTTAGAGGATCATCAACAAGAACATTTCTTATTTTTTCTCTTTGGCGTGACTCGAACTCAAGATCTCCTGAAAGGAAGAGCTTTTTTAGTGAGGAGTTGAAACTATTTAGATCACTCCTTGTTACTTTTTAACATTGCGCAATGCTTACACTAATTATTCCGCTATACAATTACCAAACAAAAAGTCAAATAGTAGTCATCAATTAACTTGTAACCATATGTTTTTATTTAAAAATAAGGTGTTTTAAGTTACCCGTAAAAACTCACATAGCCGTATTATTATTATTTTATTACTCTAATCGCCGTTTTGAAAAGCGTTTCGACCTGGCCCCACGAGTTTTCTGGAGTTAACATTTAACAAAATGTTTTATATAAAAATGTATGAAAGAACCTAGTACCATTGACCTGAGATACATAAAATTTGAGGCATTAAAATAAGAGTTTTCAACTTCATCTACATGAATAAACTTCCACATTAAGCTCTGTAAAAAGGTTCTCTCTTAAAGAGAGCATGGGTTGCCTTACTAGATTATATGAATCCGTGTACTATAAATTTATTGCATAATATTTACTTTCTAGATAGTTTAGTTTAGTTAATTTTCTATTTAGAGTAATTAATTTGTTGAGAGACATATCCAGAGTTACTCATGTAGCTTGTTTCTTTTTTATTGGGATGAAGTTTAGAGTCTTTTTTGGTAAGTATAGTTATCTTTGAAATGTTCTATATGGATGTTATTTTCGTATTGCCTTACTTATTTGTATTATTAATGTTATTATTGTTTCTTTTTATTATTTATTTGTATTTATATATTTAATTATTTTATTACATCTTTCATGTTTATTTGGCTTATTTACTTAGTTATTTTATTTTATTTTATTTGACATATATATGCATATTTATTTTTAATTTTTTTTTAATATTTTCATATCATATTACAAATGAATCTATCAAAAATAATTTCTTTACTAAAAAGAAATAAAACTGTATAATATCAGACTTGTCCAAATCTCGCACTATGTGATGATGAGTACGCTCTACGTAACACTAACACCACACGAACACCATAATTAAGATGGCTGCCAAAGTCAACTTTTGAAAGATCTTGTTTGAAGACAAAAGAAAATTAAATATTGTAAAAGTGTTCTTAAATTTAAAACTTTTAGTGTGCATTAAGATTCTAAATTTTTTATTTTTAAAATATTCTAAAATTTAAATTAATTATTACAGAATAAAATAAAATATAAATTGATTATAATCATAAATAAAAAAAAGTTGAATACATAGTAATGATCATAGGATAGAAGATTAAGAAAAGTATTATTGGGATTCCCGTATAATTTTTGTTTAATTGCGTCAGTAGTTAGCATTAAGGTTAATTTTGTAAATACCATACTAAATTGATATCGATTTTAATATTAATAAAGTATTGTTTTATATATTTTTTGAAATTACGATGTATTTAAGATTTATTCTCTTATTGTAAAATTTATTATATTAATTCTAAATCTTTTGAATAGTCAATATTAAATAGTTACTTGTAATAAAATTAGATTATGAAAATCTGAAATAATAATTAAAATAATTTCATAGGATATAAAAAAATTAAACATATAAGCTTATGTTTTTAATCTAGAAACAATTATTCAAAAATAAAGTGAAAAGGAAACTAAAAAGTGTGTGAAAGCAAATTTTTGAATGATGAAAGTAACCAATAAATATAAAAGGTATTTTTATTTAAATGAAAATTATTTTCTTACTAAAATTTAGTTCTATATTATAATTAAAATTGAAAATTATTTCAATTTTGACTCAATAATTATATTAATGAAATTAAAAATAATAGTTTTTATAACTATTTGAAAAATATTTTTTTAAAAAAATACTTAAACATAAAAATAATTTTTTAAATATTTGAAAGTATTAGTTGACATTGATAAATGTAATGTTGTAGTACAACTTGAAGTTGTTTTGGAACAAGCTAATACTTGAATTGGTTAGTAAAGAAAATTCTGACGTCAATTTTTGGCCAATATGATTAATACCAACCCACACTAATACGAAATTATTTGTCCCAAGTTCACTTCATCTAATTCCCATTTTATAAAAAGGAATTTAAAAAATTTCTACATATCATAATTTGTTAAAGTTTTAAGATGATAATAACTTAAGTTTATAACATTGCGCAATGGTGAAAGTTAATTGAAGAACAAAAAGTCAAATATCAATTGATTTGCAGCCATATGTTTTTATTTAACCATAAGATGTTTAAGTTACCTATAAAAACTCATAAAAAAGTGACCTCTATTATTATTATTTTATTACCCTAATCACCTTCTTGAAACGCGTTGCGACTTATCCTCTCCATCAGTGTACTGTAGTCAACATTTGTTTTGTATAAAAATACATGGTGACAAGAACTTTTAGGCTTATACTTATCGACTCCCACCATTGACCTGACCTGAGATAACGCTTTCGTAAAGAAAACTTGTGGCATTAAAAGATGTTAGTATGTGGTTTGAGTAACAATAATAAGTTCCATAAGATTCCGTGAATCTCTCTTTCAATATGCCAGCCTCCAAGTCCACTTCCAGTATCCCACCGGATCGCACACGCATCCGTTATTTAAAAACAACAAGTCGCACATCCTGACCTAAGCGAAATTACTTACATTAGTTTTTAGGTTTATAAAATTGCGCAATGGTGAAAGTTAAAGTTTTTATTTTTTTTAATTAGAAGAAAGGTGATACAATTATATAATTAGTCTAGAGAAATAAATTTTCGACATATCCCCTAAAAGGATATAATGACATCCAATGGGTGTAGTATTAAAATCGTGATTCTGAAATCAAAACGTTTTGCAAAATTTGCAAGCTAACTTGCATATCTGTTGTTCTCTCGATAGATATATGAATATACAACAGTCCAGTTTTGAGTAAATAATTCATTGATGCCCATGATGAAAGGATTGAGAGCCCATGATGGAGTAGTCAAGAAAGATAAGAGATTCAACACTATTGTGGAGTCCATTTCTAATTCAATCTGCCGATAACCTTTATTCTAAACGAGCGTGAGCCTAAAAAATACTTTTCAGAGTTTTACATAGACAAATGAACACTAACTTAAATTTTGGTTGAAGCCTCCAAGTTAAGTGCCAGTATCTTAAAACTTTAAAATATAATTCTTTAAAGTTTTAAGATAATCAAAGTACAGTTAAAAGATCTTAGTGTGTAGTTTGACTAATAATAATAAGTTCCATAAGATTCCGTGAATCTCTCTTTCAATATCCCAGCCTCCAATTCCACTTCGAGTGTCCCACCGGATCGCATCCGCATCCGCTATTTAAAAACAAGGCCTTTTCTTTTTACCTCTCAGTTACGGGTGGAAGTGATGAGCACCTCAAAAGATTTAAATGTTTATTACTTCTAATTGAGGGCTTCATAAGGATAATCCAGCACCTCAATTTCGTTAAATGAGTTACACGTATTAGTTTTTAGGTTTATAAAATTGAGCAATGGTGAAAGTTAAGTTTTCTTTTTATTAAAGGAAGAAATACGATCCTTAACCAAATGTCAGGGGTTCGATCCTTAGCTTTAAGTATGGAGCAGCCTTAAATCTTTGTGCTAGTTGTCCCATCCTGTGAGGTGCCTTTCCATCAGCGAGGGGATTAGTATTGGGTCCGCCGGCGGATATCTTGGTTAAAGACAAAAAAAAAGAAAGAAATACGATACATTTATATGATTAATCTAGGAAAACAAACACCCGACATTCTTCTAAAAGAATATAATGACACCCAGTGAGGTGTAGTATTAAAGATCGTGATTTCAAAGTCAAAACGTTATGCAAAAATTCGCAAGCCAATTTGTACATTTGTTACTCTCTCGATAGATATATCAACGCACAATTGTCCAGTTTCGAGTGAATAATTCATTGATGGGCATAATGAGAGAATTGAGTCCTTGATCGAGTAGCCAAAAAAGATAGGAGATTCAGCACCGCTGTGGAGTCTACTTCTAGTTTGATCCGCTAATAATCCTTATCAAAAAATACTCCTCAGAATTTTACAGAGACAGATAAACACTAACTCAAATTCTGGCTTAAGCTTCCAAGCCTAGCGCCAATAGCATAAGGCGTTTAAGTTATAAACTAGTTCTAAACCCCGTGCTTTGCACGGGTTGTTATAATATTAATAAGAATATTAGTTATAATTAATAAATGTATAATTTGAAAAGAATTTGCTTATTATTAGTCATAACTTTATCAAATCGTTATTGTTATGAAGGATAAAACTAATAAAAATCTGGAATTAAATTATATTATTTAATAGCATTAATAAAAACATATGTATTAATAAGAAGAATGATAGTAAGTGGAGAATTAATAATTAAAGCTCAATTTAAAAAGTTATATTAATTATAATAATTAAAGAACCATAATAAATTTTAAAAATTATATAATTGTGAAAAATAATAACAAATATAAATTTAGCACAACTTATAATAATTGTGGCAGTAATTTGTAAAATAAGAAATTATAACGAAATTAGAATTATCATATGTGAAAACAATTAAAATAATAAGAATGATTAAAAAAAGATAACAAATTTATAATAAATTATAATATAATATCTAATAAAAATTCTTGAAATCCTCTAAAAATTAAATGTGTTGATAACGAATGACAAAAAATAAGCATAATTTTATCCTATTTATTATCATTAACAAAATTACTAATCGTAATAAAATCGTGAATAATTTTTAACAGTAGCGCATTCTGGCGAGGGACATTGGCTTAAGCATTTTTTTTTCAATTTATCATGAAGAAGAAAATTTATAATAATCGTAATCAAATGGTGACTCAACAGTAGGGAATTCTAAAATTAAAAAAAAGCAGCAGGCAATTCTGGGGAGGGCGAGTTGAGGCGTGGCCCTCGCGAGTCTGGCCCAATGGTGAGACTCGGTCTGGCCCAATGGTGAGACTCACGAGGGTCACGGCTGGCCCTCGCGAGAATATATACAAACTCTTAAACATTTAGTAATCAACTTTATTAAGAATATAACTTATGATTAATAAATGAATAGTTTGAAATAAATTTGCTTATTATTATTATTAAAAACTTTTATCAGTTCGTTACTGTTGTGAAGGATAAAACTAATAAAAATCCAGAATAAAATCATATTATTTAATAGCAATAATAAAGACATTATTTATTAATAATAAGAATGATAGTAAGTGGAGAATTAATAATTAAAGCTCATTTTAAACAATTAAATTAAATTGAATAATTAAAGAACCATAATAAAATTTTAAAATAATATAATTGTGAATAATAATAACAAATAGAAATTCAGCACAACTTATAATAATTGTGGCAGTAATTTGTAAAACAACAAATTATAACGAAATTAGAATTATTAATTGTGGAAACAATTAAAATAATAAGAATGATTAAAGAAAGATAACATTTCTTATTATTAATTATAATGTAAACAATATAATTAATAATTTCTTATTATTAATTATTATTGTTTATGATTTTGGCAAATTTAACTGTATATTAGTTATTATTAAAAAATATAATAATATTATTAAAAATATTTATTATTATTCGTAACATTATGAAATTGCTTATTATTATAAAGTGTATTTTTTTGTTATTATTAATCGTAAATTTACTATGTAATTTTATTTCTATTATTATAATTACTGTTAAATGTTATTATTAAATTTATTGCACACTATTTATAAAATATCATTATTATTATTATTAAATTCCTTAAAAATATTTAAGATTATTATTATTATTACTGTTATTTTTATTATGAATATCATTATTAAGATAAATTCAATAAATATTAAAAAGAAAATGTCGAGGAGGCTTCGAGAAAGCGTCGCTCACGAGGGCGAGCTCTCACCCTCGCGAGACTTGGAAATATTCCAAACTTCCCGAGGGCGAGCGGTCGCCCTCACGAGCGAGGCTTTTACCAAGCCTCGCGAGGCTGCACATGCTCCAAGCCTCGCGAGGGCGAGGTAAGATTGAATATAATTTTTTTATTTTATCTTTGTAACTATTATTCTCTATGGGCTTATAAAAATAATAATAATCATAATAGTGTGTAGTTATAATAATAATTATTATTATTTTATGATTATTGTAATAGTAATAAAATAATGTTATTTCCATTGTTTTAATAACTGTTGCCAAATATTATTATTATTATTATTTTATGATTATTGTAATAGTTTATAAAATAATGTTATTTCCATTGTTTTAATAACTGTTGCTAAACATTCAATAACGAACTTCAACAAGAATATAACGTATGATTAATAAATGAATTGTTTGAAATGAATTTGCTTATTATTGTTCATAACTTTATTGAATTCGTTACTATTACGAAGGATAAAACTAATAAAAATCCAGAATTAAATCATATTATTTAATAGCATTAATAAATACATAATTTATTAATAATAAGAATGATAGTAAGTGGAGAATTAATAATTAAAGCTCATTTTAAACAATTAAATTAATTAGAATAATTAAAGAACCATAATAAAATGTTAAAATAATATAATTGTGAATAATAATAAGAAATATAAAAAGTAAGATAACAATTTTATTATTAATTATAATATAATTTGTAATAAAAAATCTAAAAATCCTATAAAAATTACATTGGAAGAAAAGACAGGAACAAAAAATAAGAATTTTACTGTTAAAAATTATTATGATTATTTAATTATTGTTAGTAATTTAACTGTAAAAAAATGCGCTTTAATGATGGATGCATGCATGTCATTTTCGTTTGAGGAGATCTCGCGATCATATCATGAGGACTGCGATAATCATGCTTTGTTTGAGGATGGGACTTTAAATTTTTTGACAGATAAAGATAATATTTTTAATAATATTTTAATTTTTTAATTTTATTCAATTTTTAGTCAGTTTTATAATGATCTAATATTGGTTAAATCTTTTAAATCTTAAATTTTATGATTAGAGGTTTAATTTTTGGTCTAATTTTTAAAACTTTGAAAATTATCATGTGATTATTATTGGACAATTATTTTAATTTTATTAAAATCAAATTTTATTAAAAAAATTCAAAAAAAATTACAGTTAGTAATTATGAGCATTTTTTGTAAGAACAAAAAATATAATAGATTTTACCTCTTATTTTTATAAAATTTTGTAATAAAGAGGGTAGTATTGTAATTATAAAATTTTTAATTTGAATTTGCCACGAAATAAAAAATAAAAACTTTTAAAATTAGCTGGCAGATGAACTTTCTGCAGCAACCTTTCCTTAAAATTGTCACTTTTCTGATGCCATTGTCGTTAGTCTACACGTGTTTATGTTCATTGTTCCATAATTATGCAATAAACCGACACTAACTACCAAAATGTGTAATAAAATAGAGAGTTAATTTATAAGATTCTCCGCCAAAATTTGGAAATTGTTATAATGTACGCGGGGGATAGATCTTTTGTATCCTTTATTTTATACCCTATGTTCTTTTCTAATCTTAACCATCTAATTTATTATATTGGATAATTGAGATTAAAAAGGTACAAAATAAGGGGTACAGAGGATTTATACCTTGTATGTGATGCTTGTTTTGATGAACTTTTAAGAAGTAAATAAGTACTTTTGTTCATCACAAAAAAAAAAAATTAAATGATGTTTTGCTGTAAAAGAAAAATATTTTTTAATAAATATGACTATTTTGGTAGACAAAATATAACTTTTTAATAAACTTAAATTTAGAGTTTCTCCAAAAAACATCTCAAATAATTTCTTGGGTAGATTTTTCAGATCAATTAATGAGCCTAATTTTAGTCTCTTTTGTCCTTATATTTTACATATAATTCTCACAATACCCACAGGCTCATCTTCATGTTTATTATGTATTTAACTATTTATTCAACTTCAATATTTGTTTTGGAATTTATATAATGTTATTTGACTTTTTATATGTTTTAATATATATTTTTTATATTAGTTTTACTTATATTATAATCTATATAAAAAATTTGGTTAGATAT
>JANTPM010000245.1:29418214-29440175 GCA_025434745.1 Erythroxylum divaricatum | reverse complement strand
ATGTTATGTGAAACGACGTGTTGCATGAATTGGGTGAACCATCGATGATGGTTTCTCACTGAGTTCGCAAAACTCACTCAAAATTTGCAATTATTTTTCAGGCTTTGAAGAGTACCCCGTTAGATAAACGGGAGTATGCCTACTGCATGCAAGTCAGAGATTGAGGTTGGGATCAGTTCACGTTTGCATTAGTGTTATCCTGTTCTTGTGTAAATTTATATTTCCACAATTCCCGCATAATAGTGCTTTTTATTTTAGTGGGTCCCAATTGGTTATTGTCGTTCTATTGATTGTGATGTGATCACTGAAAACGTTTATGAACAATATTGGGCCCAATTTGGATATGGATATTTGTGCATTAAATGGCTAAATACTGTTGAGTGTCTTCTTATGACTGAATGTATTATGATCGAAATTGTTTACAAATTAAAGCGGGCCAAATCGTTTACTGATTTCCGCACATACGATTATATTAAAAAAATGTCATACTAAGTTTTTGGACTGTATTTGAGTGCTCTAGCATACCGCCCTCGTGAAGCACGGACTCGGATATCACCCTCGATGTCGAGTTTGGGTCTTGCGGCAGTGGGATGCTACATTCTTGCTCTTCACTCTTTGGGTTTACTTCTTAAATGTCCTGCAATGAAAAATAGTAGTTTGCAGTATCAATTGTTCTAAAAATCAATTTAGTGCAATTACAAATTATTTGTGACAATTTTACCTTCAAACTACATTAATTCATAACAAGCACTCATGAGCTAAATTAAACACAATATTTAATAATAAGAGCCAAAAAGTATAACAAAAATTATGAAATTGTCACCAAATGATATAGGAAACTTGGATTCAATCAAATTCTCCCGCATTTAGACCTTTGTACTCCTGGACAAAGTTTATAAAAGTCAAAAAGACACAAGTGTAAAAAAAATACTAACCATGTTTAAAAATGAGAGTAGAGAATCGGTTAAATAACTTCCTCATAAATCAACCCAAGTAGACTGAAAGAGTGCTAAGAAAATAAACGCTATAAGTATTTAATCCAAGAGATTGAGCAAAGGAGATTTCTCTCAAAGAAATGTGTTTAATCTCTTAAATCACTTATCTTGAAACAATTTCACTCTACAATATGTTTAGTCCATTCTCTTCCATAAGCTTGTGATAATTCTACCTCTCCACCACAAGAACTATAATTTCGAGAATCAAGAGGACTTTCAAGGATGTAATGTACGGAAGGCTAAATGAAATGGATTAGATAGAAGAAGAAAAATGAGTACAAGCATCACAATTATTTTCCAATGAAACAAACGTCAACTATGCGTAAGAAAATATTTGAACAAACAGCAAACATAATCTAACACATTTTTTAATAAATTTTCTCTTTTAAGAAAGCTTTATGCTTTTTTAAGCTTTTTGGAACTTTTTAGAACTTTTTCTTTCTTTTCTTGTGTTTAGAAACCCTTGTTTTTTTAGATCATCTTTAATTGGAGATGAGATATTCACATTAATTGTAAAATATGCATGTACTCAAAAGATGGCTCAAAGGGGCTAGCAATGGTTAAGTGTTTGGGGTTTGTGTTTAGGTAAGTAGGGTTTTTAAAAAGAATGACTCTATCATATTAACAAAATTTAAGTTCATCAAGCTTTGATCAAGAATTAAAACAAGTTTTAGAGAGATATGAAATTAAGCAAATACACACAGAAATGAAAGAATTCAGGCCCAAATATCCTTCTAGCAAGGTTAGTATCTCAATTAAGCAATCTTAAGGTTTAAAAATGCATAGTGCTACTCTCGTAGTGTACCCTCACTTGCCTCTCATGAAAACATTGAAAACGGAATTAACCAAAATCAACAATCATTTTTAAAAAATAGATGGTTTTCCAAAAATACATGGAAAACTTTGAAATTTATAAAATCTGTAAGACACAGGAGTGAGAAGAATCTAATTTGGGAGAATTATTGAAATGAAGAAATTACGAACTAAAAATTAACAACGTCGCCATGGCGAAACCAAAAGCTAACCGTGGTAAAATATTGCAAAGAAAAATAAAGATTTGAAAAAACATGCAATTCGCTCAATTACCAAGTTTAAAAATTTGCAGAGGACACACAAATCACTTGTACAAGCAATTAAATGGCCAAAAATGATGCATAAAGAAAAATTGTTAAAATGGAATAACCTCCCCCACAATTAAACATCATATTGTCCTCAATGTGAATAACAATCAAAACACCATGATGTATTGAAAAGTAATAGGAGGGCTATTGAATAATAACACACCGGGAAAAGCACAATGAGAATAATATAAACAACCAGCCATTAATTGTGTGAATGACAACAATGTAACTGAGTATCCAATAGACTAAAAACTAAAACATGACTAGCAAAGCCAAAAAGAACAAATGACTCAAACTATTCCATGGGAGTATCAGCCCCAGATCCAGATGGACCTGCTCCAAATGTGCCAGTGTCAGTCAGGGGGTCATCTTTATTAAATGGTAACTGGAAATGAAAATGCTCGGTGAGCAATGCATCCATACATCAGCGATACCGCTTATCTTGTTCATATAAAGCCTCTCTCTCCTTATGTCGGGCTATCTCCTGGAAGAGAATATCTTGAAGATGGGAGAGATCTGCATAAAGTCTGTCGATTTTACCAGTGAGGGTCTATAAAGTAACAAACTCAGGAGTGTCCTGAGTTAGAGGATCATCCTTAACTGATGTCGTAGTTGCAAAGGTTGCACCAATATCATGAGCATGGGTGGAGGGATGAGGTGGGTGAATAGTAGGTTGCTTGGCGCAGGCATACCTAAAGAGTGGGGCCGGATCAAAATAGCTGTCAGTATCAAACTTTGGGACATTGTGTGCTCAGAAAATGTCAGAGATAAGGTGAGGAAAGGTGATGGCATTGGTGAATTTGGCCATAGTGATGGAGTCATGAAGAGCGAAAGTGATAGCATCAGCTATATCAATCGGGCAACCAGTCATTAGGAGGTAGATGTGTAAAGCTTGTTGTTTGGTGACATATGTGAGGTGAGTGGTCAGGATGATATTGTTGCAAACTAAATGAAACCAAGGATGATCCACGAGTCAAAGATCAGATCGTTTGAGGTAAAGTTGGGAATAGCGGGGTCGATGCCATTCGGCACCCTATTGATAGAGGGTGCAAATAATATCGTCCGAAGGGTAGTTGTGGATGAGCTGATCATAATGGCAATGGAGAATGTTAGGAAGATTGAAATGGCGATGGATACTAAAGGTGGTGAATGCATTTGGTGCTTTAATACCACGGAAGTTAATTTCTATGGTATCATTGAATCTGGCATATGTGTAAAAATGGCGAACAAATTTATCGTTGCCTTAAGCACGAGGTTTTACTAAGGCTATGAGTTGAGAAGCAACAAGTTGTTGCACAAAGGGATTGTCAGGGGGAGCTAACAGAAAGGGTCGCTCTTTAATGAGAGGCTTAGTTTCTACTTTCTTATAAAGTTCGACAAAAGTAAGACTATCTAAGGAATCAGAGTCATTAAGAGGGATAGGAGGAGCAGGAGGGGTAGTAGGGGCAGGGAGTTTCACCCGAGGCATTGTCCTACAGAAAATGCACATCGAAACATAACTAAACAAACGAGTAAAGCAATCCAAAAATAATAACCTAAGCAACTAGCAAAAGCATAATCAAAAATTCTAGGTAACCTAAACAAAAATGAGTCTAAAGTGAAAATAGAAAGGAAAATAAAATAGACAACCAAGTCTACCCTAAACACTACAAAAACTAAGAAAAAGGAAGAGAAGAAACACTTACGAAAGATTTAAAGTTGCGTAGAAAGTCGGAAGGAAGACGTTGGATTAAGGTTTTGAAGGTGTGTCAAGGCAAAAGTGAAGGTAGGGAGGAAGGAGGGGGGTCAAAAGGGTTAAATAAGGGTTTGGATGTGTGAAATGATAGAAAAGGATAGAGGGAATACGAAAGGTTAACAGAAAATAGGGGTGGAATGGTACTTTCACGGGGTAAAATTTATGCAGATTAAACCTTCGCTGCGACGAATTTAACTCTAATCACAAAAACAGGAAAAATATTGAAGTTTTGTCGCGGCAACATGGAACCTGCACCATGGCAAAATTAACGCAAAAGAAACAGAGAGGAACGATGGGGAGTTTGCTGCGGCGAAATTAACCTGAGAGGAACATAGAGGAATGAGGTATCTTTGCCACGACGACGTGGACTTCACTCCACGACGAAATTTACCCTAAGCAATATAAAGGGTGTGAAGACCTTTTGCCGCGGTGAAATTCACCTGAGAACAATATGAAAGAAATAGGTAAGTTCGCCGCTTTACCCGAAAGGAATATCAAGCAAAACAGAAATAAATGTTCAACAAAAGAAACATGACTGACAAACAAATGACATAAGCTGGGTACTCAGTAACCTTAAAGAGCATATACAAAGTCATATGACACTAGATAAGCTTAACAAAATAAAGTGCAACACAATTACTCACATCAATTTCCTCAAACTTGAAGATATATCATGCATCAAGCTAATAAGCACAGCAAAAATAAAACAGGATACAGAACTAGCATGGGAATTATTGAATTGAAAAACTACTAATTGAACCAAAAGCTAAGCTAATGTCCTACTGAAATGGTTTCTCCTGCATTATTTTTCAACAAACTAATGCATCCGACAATGTCATAATCAGTCATAGAGCAAGAGTAAGTAAACAAGTGAAGGAAAGAAACAACCTGATGATTACGGAGGTTCCTGATTCTCCTGGTGAACCTTTGATAGATAGCCATGCTGTGGTGAGACAACTTTTCCACTTTTCACGTCAGTGTCAGCCTCACAATTTCAGATTCACCTGAAACATTAACGGAAAAGCTTTCTCCCAAGGGGTCATTATTGATAATTGAAGAATCCAATGAGTACAGTGCAGAGCTAAAGTAAACATTTTGGAATTCAAATTAAGAGCTTGCATCATCAATAACAATATCAAGCATGTTTACTCCTAAAAACGAATAATCCTCATGAGGATGTTTCATTGCTTCGTACATGTTAAAGCACACTTTTTGATCTCCTACCTCTATGGTGATGGTACCTTCCTTCATGCTAATCATAGTACTAGCAGTCCTTAAAAAAGGTCTACCAAGAATCAATGTAATGTCCTACACAACTTCAGACGACATGTCAAGCACATAAAAGTCAACTGGAAAGACCAAACTCTTAACCTGGACCAAAATGTCCTCTATAATGCCCGCAGGATGCCTAAGAGACCTATCAACCAATTGGAGAACTACAGATGTAGATTTAAGACTCTTGACTCCCAATGATATGTAGACAGACTTAGGAATAACATTAATGGTTGCCCCCAGACCTAACAAGGCTCTCCCTATGGTAACCTTACCTATAGTGCAAGGGATAGTGAAAGATCCAGGGTCTTGGCATTTAACAGGAATTTGGGGTTTAAACAAAGCAGACACATTTGAGCTGACTTGTACTCTTTCATTTGTTCTGAACTTCCTTTTGTCTATGCACATGTCCTTTAGGTCCCTAGCAAAGCATGAGACCTTTTCACAAGGTCAAGCAAATGGATATTGACTTCTACTTTACCAAACAAATCAATGATATCTTTCTCATTTTTAGTTTCAGTTGTCCGTTTGCTCATCAAATACGAATTAGGAAAAGGAAGGTCTTTAAGATGTACCTCCTTATCATTGGCTTCATGGGCTCCCCACTTGCTTGATTCCTGGTTGCTTTCAAAATTTGCTTCTTTTTTCTTTAAAGATTTGTACTCCTTTTCAGTTAAAAGTTCTCTCTCTTTGGAGCTTTCAAACTTCTTGATTCTTGCAGTTGTTGAAGGAAATTCTTCACACTTAATCTCTTCTTCATCTGCTCCCTCATCTTGATTGATGAACCTCACTTTCTTTCCATTTCGAAGATTTATGGCATTCAAACTTTTGGGGTTCATAATAGTATTGGAGGGAATAGTTCCACTGCTCCTAGCTTGGTTCTCACTCATGTTATTGGATAGTTGAGTGATGTAGGAGTTGATATTCTCAATCTTCATCTCCCATTGCTCCATTCTCTTCTCTAGAGCATTGAACCTAGCAACATTTTTAAAAGAATCCTATTGAATTAGAGAAGCTATGGTGTTGAAATAGTTATTATTCGAAGTCCTCTCCTCCTTCATCAACGCCATCAAGTTATGCAGAAGTTGATTAGTGTCTTCCTTTGGTGGGACAATTAAAGCTTGCTGTTGGTTATGGAATTGGTTTGTAGAAGAACCCCTCCACCTTGTTGAAATATGTTTGGACCTCTTCCTTCTTCATTTCTCTAATTAATTCTAGGATTCGCTTTCCATCCCTCCTTATAGGTGTTGGAATAGGGATCCTATTTCTGATTGGACTGACCCTGATAAACAGTAGACACCTCTTTATAATGACCAGGGCAGACATTAGAGATATGCATTACTGATCGACAAGTATCACAACTAGGTGTATTAAGATCCATAAAAGATGTTGGACTATGCACACTCATGTTTTTCAACTCTGCAGTGATGAAGGACAACTACGAAGTCACTTTACACTCCAAAGAGTCAACCTTAGACTCCAAACTTTCCATTCTTTTGGATTGAGCTATTAAAGCTCCCAACTCATGTACGCCTCTGGTGTCTCTAACACTGTACTATTGGTGATTTAGAAACATCTTCTTAATTAGATCCCATGCCTCCAAAGTTGTGAGGTCAATCAGAGAACCTCCTGAAGCCACATCCAACATACCTTTGTCTTGACATTTCAGTCCATCATAAAAGTATTGCACTAACTACTCATCAGGTATCTGATGGTGAGGGCATCTAAACAATAGATCTTGAAAACGGTTCCAAAAGTCGTGGAGGGACTCATCATAATCTTGACATGCCGAGTAAATCTCCTTCATCATTGATGAAGTTCTGGATGCTGGAAAATACTTTTCCAAGAATGTCTTTTGCAGATTGGCCCAACTATAGTAGGCACTCGTCACATGTCTTGAAAGACTCATATACCACTCCCTTGCTTTACCCTCCAAGGATAGATGAAAGACTTTCCATATTACTTGATCAAGAAAAGCTTCCACCGGTTTCATGTTCTGAAAATGATGGACAACGATTGCAAGAAAATGTAGGGATCTACTCTTATCAAGCCATGAAATTTAGGAAGAGAGTTAACAAGCAATCCTTTAACTTCAAAATTCACATCAAAATTAGGGCAAGTAGCAATAAACGGATCATAATACACATCAGAGATAGTAGCTTCCCTAATGTTCCTCCTTTTATGATTTCCATTGTTCTCACTAACTCGCTCTTGCTCCACATTACCTCCATTATCACCATTCCTAGGTTGGTTAGTATTAAGGTTAGGGTTTTGCAAAAAAGCTAGGTTTTTAGCAATTATTGCTCCTTCTATTGATTTGTTCTCACTACTTGGTTGATGAGACTCCACTGAGATATTCTCCTATTCAATAACTACTTCACTTCTCTTTTTTTTCTCTCCTCTCCTTTCTGATTTTTCTCAAACGTCTCTCAATTTCAGGGTAGAAAGTTAGAAGTTTAGTTTTCTGGGACATGCAAGGGAACAATTCAAACAAAAATAAAAGTAACAAAATTGACTTGCAAGCACACAAAGTCAAATAAAAAGATGAGATGAGATGGATGCAAGTATGTAGGTGTGTGAAAGTATGTATAAAAGTATCTATGCAAGTATGTATGTATGGATCAAAAAGCAATTAAAAGAAATGTTCAAAACTTTGTGGGTGTTAAGTATGAAAACTGCAAAAAGTTTAGTATCCTTTTGTTTGTATTTTCAAAATTTTGATGCTATGCAAGAAAAATGAAATCCTATACTATTGACAAGTATGAAGCTAAACTATCTAGAATGCAATCTATATAAAAGGATCCTAACCTCACTTAGCAGCAAAATGACAAAAACAAACCTAAACAACCAATTTCTTAGTTCCTCGGCAACAGCACCATTTTGATTCGGACCTTTGTTCGTACCCTTGGAGGTCAAATAAAAAATAATCCAAGGATTGCAATATAGGATGCAACCTTGGGTCATCTCACTTAATCAGAACCTAAAACGAATGGACCTAAGTTAACCTATGTGTCACGAAATGCAAGCTAATTTGGTAAAGAGGGGGTTTTAATCTTTGAAAACATTAATTGTACTAAATGGAATTGTAAGAAAAATATGTAAAATGTATTTTTGGATTTCTGGGAATAGAAAACGAAAAGATTAAGACAAATGATCAAAAAGTGATAGGATCCTCTTAAAACTGAGCTTTGGCTATCATAGTTCGAAGTTAATTTTTGATGGGAGTGGAAATCACTAAGTTTCAAATGGGTAAACCTTAAAGAACTCTTTAAGTCTAATATCTTAATCAATGGGAATCCATTTCTTAAAACCTTGTTAAATTCTCTTAGTGTGTGTAGTGGATAAATCCATACAACAAGTCACTTTGGAATCTAGAATCAACTCAATATCAAACACAACTATGCAAGATAAAAGAGAATCAATAAGATCGTAAATAGACATACATGATACTTCATATATTTAAGCTCAAAGTTCTACATAACCAAATCCAAACTACACATTGAATATCCAATACTTGATTAAACTATAATCAAGTATGTTCAACTACAAATTATAAATTCTAAACCTAGAAATTCGTTAATCATAGGTAAACCATGGATTAAGCTACTCCCTTTTTAAATTCATTGAACTCTAATCATTGCTACATCTTCAAGAAGAGAGAGATGCCTAGCCACGCATAGCTCCAAGAGACTTCAAACCGAGAAGCAATCGGAGGCACCCATGGTAGAAGTCGATGGTGAAAAAGGAAGAAATGAGAATGGATATGGGAGAAAATGATGGTGTGATAGGTGTGGAAGATGATGGAATATGAATATTCTATTTGTCGAATCCTCTTTTCTCATTTTGTATGTTAGCCCAAAATAAGTTTTTTTTCAAAAATGGGTTATTGGATAGGGTTGCATAGTTAGTTAATTTTTCGAAAATCATTCGATTCTAATGTCAATTCGAATATGTCACTGCGGCGAACTTTTCTCGAAAGATTTCCTCAATAATCTACTGATTTCGCTTCAGCTCTTCAAAGATTTTCTGATTTATTCGCGGTGAAACATCATCCTCACTACGATGAACTTTGCCTGTTGCCTTGTTGACTTGTGTTCTTTGTAACATCCCGTCACAGATGGGAAAGGGTAAATTGGTCATTTGGGATGGGTTAGATGTTTGTATGCATATTTCGGCTTGAGCATGCATTATATAGCCTCTATATATTTTCAGATAAATGGAAATTTGTTGCACATGCATATGAGTGTACATGCATTCATAATATTTTCCGGCATATGTGGGTATACATGAAATTACTGTGACAAATGTGATATTTGTATTTGAAAGTAGAATTGGAGTGAAAAATAAGATATAGGGGTTTGAAACATTGTATTGGAGTGAATGATCGTGTGTTTTACATTTTTGGGGACTTTTAGGAAATTTTCTAGAATTTTTTGGGAGACAATGTCCAGACCCAAAAAAAAATTACTAAATGACCGACTGATGGGATTTTCGGTATCGATAATGACTGTCCAATGGCATTGAAAAATTAGATGCATGATTTTAGGATTTATTACTTTGAGCCATTGGAATTTAGGAGAAAATTAGAATAATAATTGGAGATAGGGCATAAGAAGTGTCACTTGCCAAACATGGCTCTAAGTTTTTTTTTTAAACCCTTCTTTCCTTATTGATTGCCCTAGACGATGCTTTCTTCTCCTTTGAAACAAAATTGCTTTCATATTTAGCTCCTCCTCTCTTCTTCTTCATGGGTCTTCAACTTCCTTGTTCATCTCTTCTTTCTTAATTTCTTCTTGCTTGCTCCTTCTTCCTACATATACAAAACCAACCATAAGTTTTGTGTTGATGATGTTTGGTGTGGGTGTGAGTGATGGTCGTAGGTGTTGGTGAGAGGTATAGAGAGTTGGAGTAAATAGAAGACTTGAAGATTTTTGAAGCTTGAAACTCATTTAGGTAAGAATATTTTGGTAGTTAGAAGCTTTTATTGTGATTGAATATGCTTTTACCCCATGAAGTTATTAGTTTGATTGTTTAGGTATGTTATTTCTTGGATTAAATGATAATTGGTAAATGTTGATTTAGAAGTTGAGGAATGAGATGTTTTGAGTGTATTTAGTTGTTGTGAAGTGTTTTGAATGATGTTAGATGGGTTATATATTTGAAAGATGGGATGATTTAAGATGAAGATGGTTAAAAATCTGGTTTCGGGATGTTTTCTGGGTTCGCAAGTCACAACGTGCTCCTGTATGCCGTAGCGCGTGCAAGCAGGCACGTCGCGGTGCGCGCAAGCATGCATGCCGCAGTGCG
The DNA here is from genome assembly GCA_025434745.1 of Erythroxylum divaricatum. Classification (NCBI taxonomy): domain Eukaryota; kingdom Viridiplantae; phylum Streptophyta; class Magnoliopsida; order Malpighiales; family Erythroxylaceae; genus Erythroxylum; species Erythroxylum divaricatum. The sequence continues at coordinate 29,429,745 of JANTPM010000245.1, read as the reverse complement.
CGAGAGCATGCACGCCGCGATGCACGCATGCGTACAGGTCGCGGCGTATGCTAGTACTCTCGACGCGGCGAGTGTCTTTCCGCCGCAGCGAGGACCCATTCTTCTATACGGACATGCTTTGATTCTTTAGCCATAAGTTTTGATGTGGAAGTCCAAATCAGTTGGTTTTTGATTTATTACAAATTAGAGACAAAGATTTACAAGTTTTATGAAGAAAGAAAGTTTTGAATCAATCTTTAAAGATCTCAAACTTTGGATGACAGTTGAGTATAGAATTTAGTTTTGGCATAAGGATAGCCCCTATATGTTTGGAGTATAATTTTCATATTTCTGAAATAAATTAAATGATTTGGTGTCTATGAGTTCCTATCATTTAGAGAAAAAGGGTTGTAATGGGAAGTTTTAGATTAGTGCTGGAAATGTCACGAACATGCATTGTACGCATTTTAAATTGCTACATGTGTATACATACATATTTTCTGTGTCCATTTGGTAATGTTTATATACTTTGACTATTATAGAGACACATTTGGAGCATCGATCCACTAACGTTGTTGAGACTTCCAGGCATTAGTTCGGAAGTTATAGGTGAGTAACCTAGATGGTTCCTCAATCTTTATTTGGTTAAAATTCTGCACTCATTACCTTATGGAGATAACGGTGGGCTTGTGTGTTACTTATGATTTGGATACTAGACCGATGGTGTCCAAAGTATAGGGAGACTATGCCATAGAAGTGTTATCTGTTTGTGATTTTGTGACTTACTTGTTTCTGATGTGATACGTGAATTGATTGTGATACCGTACTGCCAAATTGTGAATAATTGTGCTGTAATTACTGTTAAATTGGGATGTATACATGTCATACATGAAATGCATGATCAGATAATGACAGTTGTGACCAGAGCAGCCACCGAGAGCTTAGAGCTCAACGTATTAGAGCCTCGGTCACAACACCGAAATAAAATGGGAAAGTGTCTCATACGCATTTCATATGCATTTGATTGAATATTTGGATTGGGTGAAAGGCGAAATGCCTTATACTTGTGCGATAACCATCATATGGTGTTTCTGAATGTACTATTGTGCAATAATCTATGAATTGCTTGACTATGCATGAATTGGGTGAACCATCGATGATGGTTCCTCACTGAGTTCGCACCCAAAATTGCAAATTATTTTTCAGGACCGAGAGAGTAGACTCCTAACTCCAGAGAGACTTATCCTGTCGTGTAGATCGTTTGGCTAGAGAAGTCATGGCACACAGGTTGGTCAGCTGGGATTTTTGGGGACGACCTAGTTAGGCTTCTATATTAGATTTCCTTTGGAGTAATGTACAAACAGTGAAAAGAAACAGACAGTTATGTAAATTACTGCTTTTGATGATATGAAATGAGACAAATTTATGGTTTCAAAAATTAATGATTTTCAGTATTGATGAGTAATGTACAAACAGTGAAAAGAAATAGACAGTTATGTAAATTACTACTTTTGATGATATGAAATAAGACAAATTTATGGTTTCAAAAATTAATGATTTTCAGTATTGATGTTTTATGATTTGATGACATTTGAAGTACAGTAGTGATTGTTCGTAGTGCACTCTTATTGTAGGATACGCATCGGAATGACCTACGGGTATTCCGGTGTATACTCTACGGTAAGGGGGCACTACTCAAACCATGGAAACTCTTAATATCACTAACTAATATAAGGTCAATCATTCCTTAATTGCCCTCAAATTTTTCTCATCAACCTCTATTCCTTTTGCACTCACCATATAACCTTAAAAAATAACCTAACTACTAGAAAAAATTTCCTAATTTATGTTACCTAAGTACATTCAAAACTTTATTTAAATGTTCAACATGCTCATTAAGTGACTTACTGTAGACAAGAATGTCATCAAAATAAACAAATACAAAATTCCTAAGATATTCACAAAAAACACGTTTCATAAGTCTCATAAAGGTGCTGAGTGCATTAGTGAAACCAAAAGGTATTCCTAACCATTCATACAATCCATATTTAGTCTTAAATGAAATTTTCCACATCTCCTTTAATACCAAAACGTATTACTAACCATTCATACAATCCCTATTTAGTCTTAAATGAAGTTTTCCACATCTCCTTCAATTCTAATTTAATATTAAATAGATTTAAAATCGAATTTGGAAAATAAATATACACTATGAAACTCATCAAGCATATCTTCTAATCCTGGGATAGGGTGATGATACTTTACAGTAGTTTTATTGATGGCACGATATTTTATGCACATACAAAATGGACCATCTTTCTTTTGGCACTAATAGGATTGAAACTGAGCATGAACTAAAGCTTTCACAACATAGCCTTTTATTAGTAACTCCTTTACTTACCTTTGAATTTCTTTGGACTTGAGATTTGTTTTATATGTTAGCCGATTGGGTGATTGTGCTCCTAAAATCAAACTGATTTAATGTTTTATTCCTTGTTTAGGTGGTAAATTGCTTAAAACATTTTCTTTGAATAGATCATCATATTTTTGCAAAACAAAAAAACAGCACTAAGCTAATCATGGATATAAATCAGATGAAATAAAAATCATGAATTCAGGATCCATGAATTGTTCTATATTAATCAAGATTGAATTAACAACTTAAGAAGGAATATTTTCATACCCACAGTATTAAAAAGGGATTAGGCAAGGAATAGGTTTTTGATCTTCACAAGTTGGATAAGTGCATAATGTGTAAACAAGCTAAATCTAATGTTTTGTCCCATAGTTTTTATACATATTTACCTATATCTAACCAACCTTAAATTGATATATCTATGGAATTCAAGTTAGGTTTGTCCAAGACTCAAAATGGAAAGAAAAACATATTTGTTTTCATTATTAGTTTTAGTGAAATATCAAATTATATTGGTTGCTCTAAAACTAATGATGCAACACATATTACTTACTTGCTCTTTAAAGAGATAGTTGTTTACATGGTCTGACTAAAACAGTAGTAAGTGATTTAGATGTTAAGTTCTTATGTCACTTTTGGCATACTTGATGGAATAAAATTAAAGTTAAACTCTTGTTTTCTACTATTGCACATCCTAAAACAAATGGACAACTTGAAGTAGTTAATAAGATTCTTATTACTTTGTTGCATACCATTATTCAAAAGAATCTAAAACATTAGGAGAAGTGTTTACTACATATTAAGTTTTTTATACAACCGTTCAGCTCATTCGACTACTACTTATTCATCTTTTTGAAATTATGTGTAGCTTTAATCCATATGTTACCTTTACTTATTAATGAACATTCTAATTTGGATGATAAACAAAAAACAAATTTTGTTAGGGATTTACGTGCACTAATGCCAATATGGAGACGTAGAATGAGTAATATGCAAGGTAAGTTAACAAGGGGTAAGTTAAGGTTGCAATTGAATCAAAGGATTAGGTTTGGGTTCATTTGCAAAAGGTATAGGTTCCTACTCAAAGAATATATAAGTTATATCTAGAAGGAGACGGACCATTTTCCAAATGTTGAAGAATATTAATAACAATGACTATAAGCTTGAGTTACTAAGTCATGATGGTAATATGAGTGTTACTTTTAATGTTATTGATTTATCTTTATATGATGTAAGTGATTTAATGTTGAATCCTTCTAAGAAGCCAGAGAATGAAGGAGATCCAATTCATGTACCCTACGCTTTCGCAAAATCCTTTGAAAGGAATTAGAGGTCTAATGACACAATTAAAGATTAATTAGAACCAAAGAGATTATGAATAAAAAGCTTCCAAAGACCCTTTACACATTCCCAATGGTTTAGTTTCAAGATTAAGAGAGAAAAATATTAAGGAAGTACTACATGGGTTTATTCAAGAAATTTTGAAAAAAAAAATTAGGCTAAAAACAAATGAAAGATGGAAAAGGCTATCAACAATGTCATTCACATACTTGAAGTACTTAATGGACCTCTTTTAAAGTCAAATGGGTCATAAATGTCTTGAATAACATACCTTGGCTACCTTAGTGAATTTTCTAGGAACACTGGAGTTTCTAGGCTTTCTTACTTGAGTTTCTAGGTATTATTAGGCAAGTAGAAGACTTAATGTTGAGAAACTTTTATATGTAATAAAAATTAAAATATCCACAAGTATATAGCTTATAAACTTGTACTATAGAAAGGTATCAATCCCATGAGGAAATATGAAAAATTAATTGAATCTAACTTTCTCTAACCTACAAAAATCACAACTTGGGAGTAGCTAGTGCGTGCATTTTTAGACCTGTATTTCCCTCTTGACAAAGACAACAAGGTTAATAAAGAGATTACAAATTACCAACAAATTGATAAGAGTCACTTTATGATATGTGGAAACGTTATAAGGATTTGTAAAAGAGATTTCCTAACCATAACTTACCCAAAGAATTCCTATTGCAAACCTTTTACAAGGGAGTTAATCCAACCTCAAGGGGCACCATTGATGCAGCATCTGGAGCATCTCTAATGAGAAATATAGTTGAGGAAGTAGAGGAATTGCTAGAAGAGATGGTGAGCAATAGTTGTCTTTGGACATTAGATAGAAGTAGAAAACAAACGATCTTTCATGATCCAAAGGGAGCCACTTCTGTTCATTTGATTACAAAAATGTAAGTGAAAATTGATAATTTAACTCAACAACTCAATGGCATGAAATCCTCTTCATTAGCTTTAGTTAAAGCAATTTGACATAGATGTGAATTTTGTGGATAGGTTAACCATGATACCATTAATTACTTTTTAACGCAAACCAATGAAACAAAGCAACTCAATTATATGGGAGCACAATTTGGTCAAAGAGGGGGAAGCAATCCTTATTCCAACACATATAATTCTGGGTGGAAGAATTACCTAAATTTTTCTTGGTCGACCAATGTGGGTAATCAACTGCGGAAATAAGGACCAACTAGATTTCAACAAAGTAATTCCAATGCTAATGACTCTAAATTTGACAAGAACATAGATAAGCTCATGAGCATGGATGAAACTTATAAGAGGTTAGAAGGGAAGATCATAAGCATAAATGAGGCCTAGAGAAGGCTAAAGGGAAATTCGAGAAAGTAACCAAAAACCATGCCTTATCCATTCATAACTTAAAGATTCAAAGGAGTCAACAGGAATACTCATTGTCAACAAGAAATTTGGAGAGCCTCTCAAGCATAATGAAGCAAACCTAAGAGAGTAACTCATAAAAATCACACTTACAAGTGGGAAGGAACTTGAGCAACTACACAGACACAAGTTGTAGCCCACTCAGTAGAAAAAGACCAAGAAAAAAATAAGGATGTATACATAAATGAGTACCCTCCTTGTATTAGCCCTTTGTCATATCCACCCAATGTCTCGTATCCTTAACGATTATAAAAGAACAAACTGGATGCATATTACAGAGTTCATAGAGAATTTAAAAATGTTTCAATTTAATCTATTTTTTATGGAGGCATTGAAACATATTCCTAAGTATGCTCGATTCTTAAAGGACATGTTATCAAATAAGCGAACTTGGGAAGAGAACCAAATGGTAGGGTTAACTAGTAGTTGTAGTTTTATAATCACCAGTCGTATGCCTTCCAAGCTGCAGGATGTAGGGATATTTACGATACCCTATGTAGTTGGTGAATTTGAATTCACAAAGTGCTTATGTGATTTAACGCAAGCATAAATCTTGTGCCTTTGTTGATATTTAGGAAATCAAGGCTCAACAAGGTAAAGCCAACTTTGATGCTAATTTAATTGGTTTAAGAGATTGTTTAAGGTGATGGAAGATGTCTTAATGCAAGTGGACAAGTTCATTATCTTAGTGGACTTCGTAGTTTTAGATTTTGAAAAGGATAAGAACTATCCACCAATTCTTGGAATACCTTACATAAACATAGGTAGAGCTATTGGCACCTGAATTTTTTTTAAAATAAGCATGATTAGATTAATTTTGGGATTTTTCTAGATTAATTTATGTTGGAATTAATTACCATGTTAATGTGGGTAAGATAATATGGCATAGGTTAAGGGCATTGAACTATTAAAGTAGTTGGAGAGTGTAAGGCCAATTTTGGCAAGTCACTTAAGTTTAAAAACCATAAGGCATTAAAGGAAGGGCAAGGTGGACTTTTCTCAATCATTAAGGGTAAAATGGGGAGAAAGAAGTGTTGTCTTCTTCCTAAAAAGGGGAAAAAAAAGAAAATGGGAAAAGAAGAAGTGAAATAACAAAACCAAAGAGAGGAAGAAGAGAGGTTTCAGTGGTTGAAAGGAAAGAAGAGAGTTAAGCTAGGTTTCCATCTTTTCTAAGCCTTCTAGAGAGATTAGGTGTTGTGCAAGAAGGGGAAAAGGTAGAGGAAGATAAGAGCTTTTTTTTGAACCAAGCATTTCTTCATTTGGTGAAGATTTGAGCTAAGAGCATTTCAAGGCTTTGGATTTTTGGAAGGGTTTGGTTTCAAGAGCTTAGTAAATGCATGGGTTTAAGTGTTTTAGGATCAATTTATACATTAGTTTCTTTGGGTTCTCATTTGGAAAATCCTATTAATTTGGAAATTGTATTTATATTAAAAAGGGAATCAAGAAGGACAAGCGGAGCAAGAGGAGAGGCATATTTGAACAAGCCATAATCAAGGACTTCAAGGTGGGTTCACTTTTATAGTTAAGAAACAAGCCAATAAAAGTTTTTTGTCAGGAAATGACGGTAAATAATTTTGCAACTACCTCATTCGTGTGCATTTAATGTTTTTAAATGCTGCAAGATTGTGTTACATGTTTATACATGGTTTGTGTGATGATTTATGAAAAGTTATTTTTAAAATGATTCTTTGAAATGATGCATGATTATGAAACCATACTTTTGTAAATGGTTTTTAATGTATAACAAGCATGTGAAATGCAAGTTTTTAAGAGAATGTGCCATTGTGGGCATCAAGCTTACAAGATTTTGAAATCTATGTGTTATGTAGGTTTGTGGTAGTCCCTTAAGAACCGTCACGTGCACGTTGACCCAAGTATAGGCTTCTCCTGCCTGCCCGCTAGTGACATAAAATTTTCTCAAGAATTCACGACTACACATGACCGTTATATTAGAAATATGTAGTGCGTCATATTTTGGATTTGCATACACATGAATTTCTGCATGGAAAATGACTTATAAATATTTTTGCTTGTTGTAAACTATAAAATTGTTACCCACGGGCTTTAAACTCACCCTCAATCTCCTCCCACACATTCACGTGATGACCAGGATATCGAGTAGGTCAAGGGGCAAGGTAGCACTCCTAGTTTTGATTATTTTATATTTAAAGTAAGTTTTGTAAAGCGAGGCTTTGGTTGCATTTTGAGCAAATCATGGTCCATGTATCTTTTGTATTTTGCGATTTTGATGTATTAATGTATTTGCAGCTTGAAATGCCCACTAAGGCTTTGTAAAAATTTTATCTTTTACGACAAATGAGATATGTTTGCATTTTTGCCCATGACTCTCTCAAGTTTGTGCGTTGCCTTTTTTTTAGTTTTCATAAGGGAAAAATTCATGTTCTAACTTCAGGAGAAAATCTGGATTAATATAGGCTGATTTAGGCAAATGTATCTTCTAGAAAGTTGTAGGTTTTTCTTTTATCTTTCCAAGGGTATATAATATGAAATTTTTGGACATCTGAGTTGAAAGTTATGGTCCTTATAAGGGAAGAGTTATCTTCTGCATTTTGCTTCTTTTATGTTTTGTTTTTTCTATGATGACGTGTTATCTGTGATGACGTGTCGTTTGTGTTTTATTTCTTCTATGATGACGTGTCTTCTGTGATGACGTGTCATATGTGATGACGTGTCTTTTATGATAACGTGTCCTCTGTGATGACATGTTGTCTATGATGATGTGTCGTTTGTGTTTTGTTTCTTCTATGATGACTTGTCTTCTGTGATGAATTATCGTCTGTGATGACATGTCGTCTGTCTTTTGCTATCTTCTATTTTCTACTCCATTTTTATCCCTTTAGACGATAGAATATGTCTTTAAGGTCTTAATAAAAGTTGTAGATCTTGAAGTTCTCTTTCTAACCATATAAAGAACACACAATTCCAATATCTGTAGGGAAAGTTATGATAATTTTCCCGATTTGTTTGTGTTTTTTCCATTAGTTTGCTTTTTCATTCGGTCTCTTTTGTACCTATTTTCTACTCCATTTTTGACCCTATATAAGAATGAATATGTCTTTGAGATCTTCACAAAAGTTGTAGATCTTGAAGTCTTCTTTTGAACCATATGAAGAAAACACAATTCCAATATCTGTAGGGAAAGTTATGGTAATTTTTTTGATTCATCTGTCTTTTTCCATTAGTCTGCTTTTTCATTTGGTCTCGTTTGTACCTACCTTATGGTCTATTTTGACCCTCAAGGGGATAAAATCTGACCTCAAGTCTTCTTCAAAGTTGTATATCTCTAAGTCCTCTTTAAAATTGCCCTAAGATGATCTAAATCCGATATCTCTAATGATAGTTATGTTAATTGTCCCAAGGAAGGTGCGATATGATTGAGGTCAAAACCCTGTACAATTCTTTCAGCCATAACTTTGTTATAAGATCTCCAAATGAGTTGGTTCTTGTCTCTAAATAAATAGGAGACATAGAGCCACATCTGTTCAGAAATAGTAGAAGTAAGCTATCTTGAAGATTGTCTTGGTGGGGGCACGTCATCCTTGTAGGATACACGTTCAGATGTCACTTAGGACGTCAGGCTCGTGACTCACAAGGGCGGGATGTCCAACAAAAGCACTGATAAGCATTCATGATGGTAAGTTAACACTTTAGATTGGTGAAGATCAAGTGGAGTTCAACATGAACAAAGCCTTGGAAAATTCAAAAAAAGCAGTGCTTACATAAAGATTAATGTTATGGATGAATGCATTCAAAAATAAAAAGAAAGCTTCTTTGAAGAAATTAAATCTTCAAAAGTTGAGACACACAATGAAGCTGAGAAGGTGAACAAAGTTGACTCTGAGGAAGACATGAAAACAAAGGATTCGGGTGTTCAGAGACATCAAGAAATATTAGTAAGAATCGAAGCACCCATACCACACTTCACAAAGAAACCACCAACTATAGAGCTAATATCTTTACCCACACACCTTAGATATAACTTTATAGGTGAAAGTAAAACTCTACCCATCATCATTTCTAAACAGTTGGACTGGGAATAAGAGACTAAAGTGATAGCAATTGATAAGAAGTGGATGAAGGCCGTGGGATGGCAGATATCTGACATTCGAGGTATAAGCCCAAATGTTGTTATGCATTGAATAAACCTTAGAGAAGGAAGTAAAGTGGTGAGGGAACATCAATAAAGGTTGAACTGTTGGGACCCCACCCTCACGATTCATGGACCTGACATCTTAAGTGACATCCGTTGGCCCCCGAATTTTTCGTATTGAATTAAGCATGATTTAAATAAATTATGAGGTCTGATGGATAAAATTTTGGATCTACTTGTTATGAAAATGTTAGTAGGATTTACTATATGGTTTGGTTGTATTAAAAGTGGTAAGAATGTATAAGGGCATTTTGGTCATGGCACTTAAGGTTTTAAGGCTTAAGGCTTAAATGAAAAGGGCAAAATGGGCATTTCACTTTATTTAAGAATAGAAATTGGAAGAAAGAAGGAAATGAGAAATGAGAAGGAAAGAAGAAGAGGAAACCGTATGAGAAGAAGAGAAGAGGGAAAGCTAGGGCTTGAAGATTTTGACGATTTTGATGTCAAACCAAGTAAGTATGAGCATTAACCTCCTTAAGTTATTGACTTAATCGTGTTTAGTGTTTGATAGAAGTGAAAAATGGGGTTGAATGTAAGAAATGAGTTTTCGGTTGTTGAAAGGTTTAGGGCACAAATGGTTAGAATCCTTGGGTTGATGAGTTTGTGACTATTTTTAAGGTATTAATGGGTTATAAATGTAGTATGGGACTTGAATCAAGGTTTAGATGTGTTGCATGTGCTTAAGGGAAGGATTGAAGTGAGAAAATGCTGGAAAAATCAGGTTCGGAGATGTTCTCTAGACCCGCACGTCGCGACGTGCGAATTTGTGTTCGCCACGACTTGTGAATTTGTGTTCGCCACGACGTGCGAATTTGTGTTCGTCGCGACGAGCACGGGCCGTTCGTCGCGATGAGCGTGGCCTTCGTCGCGATGAGCCCCCAGTTTCCAGCAAAGATGAATTTTGGTATTTTGGGCATATCTTTTGCTATAGAAGTCCAAATGAGGTGATTTCTAATTCGTTGTGGACTAGAGATAAAGGGTTACAAGTTTTATGAAGAAAAGAATATTATCAGATGTTTTCATTTGCTTGATTGTAGTGATCATAGGAAATTGACCCGAATGTTTGGACTTTTAGAAGAGTTTGAGTTTCTAGAATTTATGAGTATGCAATATTTGGATCCTCAAATTATATTCCTATTGATTGGAAATTTTGTATTTGATAAAGGGAAGCAAGGAAGGCAAGAGGATCAAGATGATAGGCATCTTTTAACCATGTATCCGAGCAAGGATTTAAGGTGGGTTTCATGTTTCAAGGAACCACGCTTCAGTATGATGATATTTTGTCCCGAGGTTGGGTTTCGAAAATGGGGCCCAATATTGGCGGTATCAAAGCAAGGTTAGTAAATGTTATGGTTTTGTTAAAAGTTGGATTCCGAAAATGGGATCCAATGTTTGTGGTATCAGAGCCCAACGTTATGATCTTGCATGGGCACATGTGTATGGGTTACACACATAAGCAATTGTTAGGAGGTTGAGGTGATAGAATTAGTAAGAAAGTGATTTTGTTGTGGAGGAATTTTCATGAATTATTTGAGGAGCCAAGGTGATTGTTTGACTGAGATTGACAAGAATTTTGGAATGATTATAGTAATGTGTCAAGGAAATTGAGATTTGAATTTCTTGATGCATTGGAAGAAATTGATGTTGAATCTCTACGTGTGAGATAAAGTTTGAAAGATGAGACACAGAATAGAAATATAAGTATGGAAGATCAATAGGTTGAAGTTGAAATGATGATTGGTCTATATAGGGTTCCTTAAGAAATGAGACCATTGGCTAGTAAAATGTGTTAAGGAATATTGATTTGTGGATATAGTGTTAAGAAGTTGAGGTGAGAAAATGATGATACTCTGTCATGATATAAGAAACAGAAAGTTACGGATAAGTAGATAGGAGAACTAGTGGATGGTTAAAGGGAATAGATAATGCTTCAATGCAATTGTATTGGAGGATGTATTATTGAATATGACCGCAATATTGTACTATGGTGATATGTTTTCGAAAGTGATATGGATATGAATGTATTACCATGGATTGTTTGGGAAAGATAAGGATATAAGTATACACGATAAGATTAGAGTGTTCAAGTAGAGTGCAATGGAAGCATTACTCCATTGAGTTTTGAGTGACTTGAACATTATCACCGTATGAGGATGAGAGAAATTGGTCTTCTCGAGGGATTAAAAGTAGCTGATGATGTGATGATGATAGCAGGTG
>JANTPM010000245.1:29379160-29393240 GCA_025434745.1 Erythroxylum divaricatum | reverse complement strand
ATAATCAATCAACAAATTGAGCATTTCATAAAGATCATAGTCCATCTTGTTCATGTTAAAATTAATAATGAATGGTAAAAAAATATCAGTAAGAGATTGTAATATCAAATTTTGTGACAACTCTTTTCCTAGTAAACACCCTAACTTCTTAAGTTGTTCTATAAGATCAATCATCTTAAGAACATGGGTTCCCACAGGAGATTTGGGCTTTAGTTCAAACTTGACTAGGGAGTTAGATAACTAATATCTAGCAGTCTTACTTTATGATCCATACATCTTCTTAAGATGCTCAATGATCTATGGAGGATTCATACTTTCATGTTGCCTTTAGAGTTCTGAGCTCAATGATGCTAGAATAATATCCTTGGCATTAGTACTTTGTTCATTGTACTTAAAATATGCATCTAATGAGGCATTTCCTTAATGGGTTTATCGATCATATCAATAAGTTTTCATGCATGAGAATAATTCTCATATTGCAGTACCAATCATCAAAATTGTTACCCACTAGCTTGTTAGCATCAAGAATGTTTCGCAGTGATATAATAGACATTTTTGAAAATTTTAATAAAAAAACACCAAAATAAGAACACAATCATATATGATTAAGACGTGAATTTTTATCTAAATGATATAACATCTTTAAAACATGAATGAGTCCCTTGGTTGTCAAGTCATTACTCATGCATAATTAAATAGTGATAAATTTTCTATTTTATCATATAAAATGTATAGTAGGCTCAATACTATATGGTTAGTTTTTAGGCCATTTCTGTTAGTATAATTTAATTTATCCATCTAAGTGATGGAGAATTAATTAAAATTATATTCCCTAAGTAGTCTAAGCCAAAAGTATAAAATTAAATAATTTTTTCTCACATATGCATCATATGCAATAAAAAATATTATTTATCCTTGAACTATAAGTTACCTGATTATCAGGTCATTCCTTGTAAACAAAATTAAATATTATTATCTTCTTGAGTGAAAAATTCTTTTTGATAAAATGTCATATATTATATCAAAATAAATTCAATAATTTTAAAGGGTCAAGATTTCATGTTATTAAAATAATTTTAATAATATTAGTGATCATATCACATGTTCAGACAACGTTCGTATAAGATCATATCACATGTTCAGACAACGTTCGTATAAGAAAATTGTATTTTTTTCCTTCATGTACAAAAAATGAAATAGTTTTATTGTATTCGTCTCTTTATTTTGGTTTTAAATGTTTAATTCAAAATAAAACCAAAAAACCAAGGTTACCTCTCACAATTCTACGTATTTTTTCTTTTTTTAAAAATAATTTTGTGATAACAATTAGAACAAAATTAAAATCTGTCTGAAAAGCTTTTAATAAGTTTATCGCACCATCTATTAACGAAAACCTTTTAAAGGTACAACAACCATTAAATGCATTTAATAGTTTTACCATGCATAAACAATATTTGTCCGATGCTTAGGTAATGAATTTGCCTTCTTACAGAACATTAGTTGAAGTGTTTCGGTTTCGGTGAAACACATTTCAAAATACAACCAAGTTTTTTTTTTTTTCTTGTCGCTCTAAAATCGTTTACTGTCAACCAAGTAAAATGTGAATTCGACGGTTATTGTCTATTCTAATGTAACAATTCTTATGTATATTAAATGAACATTTTTCTTGTGTTAAAACAAAGAGAACTATAAAATACGAAAATTATTGGTTAATTTTTAAGTATGATGTGAACGCAAAATTAGCTTTGATATTAATTGAAGAATCACAAACACAGCGAAAATAAAAATTTCAATCCTATATTTATTTATTGAGTTTAACAAATATATTAAAAATAAGAACAAACAAAATAAATACCTAAAATATACGAAGATTAATCGATACAAAACTTCAAAATTACGAAGTCTTTATGTACTTCACACTAAAAAAATATCATATTTTTAATACTTAATATGACTATAATTAAATTTTGAATAACTCTTTTTTCAAAAATAGAACAAAATAATTTTTTTCCTTTTCTCTTGTTTATTTTTCACGTACAAAGAGTGTATATTTTTCTCACCAACCAACTTGCACCACCATTGCACTTCGCAAGTCTTGATCAAACATATGTCACGTAAAGTTTATCCGTTTTTCAATCTTCACTGTTTCATGCACGTGCAAAAAAACGAAAAACAACCTTGCTTTATCTTCTTGTTTATATTTTAACGTTGTGGTATTTGATTTCAATACAAGAGTTCTTTCTTCTCGATGTTTCTTATGTTTTTGACCCTATCTGGACTCGGTGAAATTTGGATGGGCTGATCATGTACTGTAATCCAAGTTCAAAACGGGCCTGATCAGGTTTAGGCTTAACCGAATCCCAAAGAAATACGTGACTATGATCTCTAATTATCCATTCAGAGTCCATCGTAGATGAAGGTTGGGATGGATATGGAGCCCAACAGCCAACAATTCGTTCTTTGGTAGTTTGACCGATAAACCTCTTATAATTTGGTATTTTAAAAAAGGTTCTCAAATTTATCTTTATGATTTCATAAACCTTATGTTAATTTTTACTCATTATCGACGCCAAAGTTGCGAATACCATATTAGATTTGATACCAAATTGAGTTTTGATACGGTATTGTATCAGTACTGGTCAATATCGGGTACTGGTCTAGGTAACTTTTTAAATTTATAAAATAGTCTTTGAATTTTTTTAAAAGTTGCAAAATAGTTCATTGGTATATTATACAGTTGTACTATATATTTTATAAGTTTACATCAACTATGTCTTCGAAAATCATAATAATAAATAATATTACAATTAATATGAATAACAATAATTTTTAAATATTTCACATATAAATAATAACCATAATTAATATGAAAATATACTCTCAAACTATTACAATTTACAACAAGATTTCGTGATAAGAAAACAATCAAGTAGAAGTTAAACTTGAAATAAAAACATTTACAATTACATTACATATATAGAATTTAACATATACATCAAATACAAGTAAAATTAAAAGAAACAAAACAAAAACTGGAACGAAATTTAATCGTCTACAGGAGGATACCCCGCTATAACTGCATTGACCCCAGCTTTTATTTGGTACAAAATCTTCATCATTGAGAGGAGCTTCATTATAATTATCATTCAAATTTAATACACTAAATGACATATCAATACTTTCTCATCCAAGATTATCTTTCAAGTCATTGATATCTACTAAATTCGGTTCTTTAGAAACCATATACGCCAAAAGATCAATATCAACAATGAAAATTGGATTAGTTGAACTACTTGTGTTATTAAGACTCTTAGTAAACAAAAAATTTAATTATTAGAAAATTATAAGAAATTATATCAAAATTAATGATGACAATGACATACCTTTCCTAAAACTTTAGATTATAACGAACAAAAATTAAGTCATTCAACCTCTTATGCTTCAATTTATTCCTTTTCTTGGAGGAGGTAAATTCAAATGTACTCCAATTTAGTTCATAGCATGTTGGACTTACACATTAACTTAAAAATTTGAATTGCAAAACTTTTCAATTCTGGAATACCATTTTCGAATTGATCTTACCAAGAAACTGTAAATCGTAAGATAACAAAAGTAAAGTTATAAACAAAATAAAGTGATAATTAATTTTCAACAAATAGGAAAAAGGAAACAATTAATACTTGGAGAAAGTTTTTCTCTGTGTCGAATAGCAATCGACATTATAAAATTCCCATAAGATAACTTATCAAGTTCCATTTATGAGTTTAAGAGATCTTGTATCGCGTCAATAATTACTCATAAGATATCTTGTATCGTGTCAATAATAACAATCATTGTAATAGTTAAAAGCATTCTTTTATTAACTTGAGCTTGTTTAGTAAGATCTAGTTTAAAATAGACACTAGGATTCAAAAATATCCCAACTATAAATAATAGAGAAGAAAATTGTCTTTCCTTTCTCTCATAAATGATTGAAAGATATTGTAATAGCCTATTTTTATGTTAATGGTTAGAACCCTATAATATTACACATGGCCATATCATTGAAAATTCCTGAATTACATTTCATTCATATGCATATCCTTAGCATACACACATGAATTATAAATTAGTACACTTTGTAAAGATAATATATGCATTCAATTGACATATTTCGAGGTATGAAAGGTTTTAAATAATCATGATGTGATTTGTGTATTGTTTATGTCTTGAATTTTGGTTTGGTACACTATAATTAGTAAACTTGGAATTTATTATTACAATTGAAAAACTGATGAATTAAAATGTACATTTGGTCTAGGAAAAATACCAAATGGTAAGATAAATTGACACATGAAAAATTAGGATGACTAAGCCTATGAATTAGTAACATTTGGCCTAGAAAATTAAGTGACAAATGGCATAGCTAATTAATTGACAAATGGCAGCAATGGTTGTGTGACAAATGGACTAAGTAACTAAGTGACATAAGGCAACATATATACATGACAAATGGAGTACATGCCTAAGGACAAATGTTAATCTAAGAAAATGACACCTTGCACCTAGTTGAATTAAGCAAATGCTGGAAAGGCTTTTGCTGAGTTCATTTCTCTTCTTTTTCTAACTGTCTCCACTAAAACTTGCTTGCAAACATCTCTATATTTTGGCTTAAGTCTTGCTAAATTGCTACACCAAATCCATGCTTTTACTTTTACAAGATAGTCATAGAACCAGAAAATTGTTATTCTTATTGTGGTCTTTTATCCTAGTCGAAAACCAACCTATTTCTACCTTCAATTAATGATGATCTTGCATGCATGGAGAGTTAAGTTGGCTTGATCTTTAAGCTGGAATTTGAGCTAGATAAGTAAATAAAAGATTGATCTTTACGTCATGTTTTAATAGAAAGATTATGATGATTAAATTGGGATGGATTGTATATGATGTTGATGATGAAGTGTGTTAAAAATGATACATGAATTGGATACTTTTTTTTGTTTTGTTCTTGATGTATAAAAATCGTAGATTCTAGGATGTTTTATAGATGAATTAGATTGAGATTTGAAGTATAAATGAAGGTGGATTCATGGTAAAGATAGGTGTTATTGAAGTGTTCTTGAATTTGGAAAATTAGAGCTCTAGGTGTATTTCTAAAAAGTGATTGTTATGTCATAAGTGATCAAAATTTTGTAAGCCTTAGTGTAACCAATAAAGAAGTTAAATTAACCTGAAATGAAGTAACCTTAAAGGACATGAAATTTGGAAATTTTCAGGTGTTAGTGATGTCTCTAAGCTTGTAAAATTCGTGAAGTATTGAAGGTAGTAAAGTTACACACATTAGTGATGTTGATGACAAATTCTGGAATTTTAATTTCAGCCTTGTGTACATGTTGAACGAACTAAGAAATTTCACTCATAAATAGTATATTTGGACTTGATTAAGGCTAATAATGAGCCTAGATTGTTGATTGATTAATTGGTTAAGAGCTTGATAAATTTATGTAGTTAATTGATGTCATAACCTAAAGAATGAACTATTTTGATGTGGTTGAGTTCAAATCTGGAAATTATGACTTGTTTAAGGATTGTTTTGAATTCTAGAATTAGTTTTTTTTATTACAATGATTTGGAATGGTGTGGATGGATAGCTTACTTGGTTTTTAAGATAATATAAGTTAAGGAGGGAAGTTCGGAGGTTACATAAAGAAAGAATGATGAAACAGGAAAAAGGTATCAAAAATTACCATGTCACGATCGTGCATAATAAGTCATGATCATGCATGGGTTTAAATTCCTTTCTGGTTTAAAAATGGTTATTTCACGATCATGATTTATAAGGCTGGGAACATAGAAACACATGATTTTTAAGCCCTTCACCCCATTTTGCCCTTCCTTCTTCCACCTTAAACCCTTATATTCATCTTTCTTCCCATTTACTCACACTTCACTTATCTCTCTAAGATTTAGCCACCACCAAATCTCTCTCACTTCTCTCTACACTCAACTTAGGTTCTCTTTGTTTGTCTTGCATCTCTCAACCAAATCTGCCTCCCACTTTCCCTTATTTTGCATTTTACACACAAATCTTACTAACAAGATTTGGTGTTATTTTATTCATTCACATTTTTGGGAGGTGTTGGTGTGTTTTGTTGTATTTTTCATCAATTTTTCATATTTACAATTTATAATGGGACCAAGAATCAAGCAAAGTGCCAAACTCTCTTAACCAGAAAGGAAGACACAAGTAGCAGTGTACAGTGCGTAGAATTAGGATGGGGACTTTAGAGAACCTTTTCTGATATATTTGAAAAATGAAGGTATTATATTCCAAACTATTCACTTTAGATATGTTTACACGCCTAGGTACTTTGATTTTGATATCTTGGATAATCGTAGGTTGAAAGATAAGGTTGAAAGTTTGAGTAGTAAAATTCAATGGGACAAGTTCATTAATTTCAACTACATTATATATAAAGAATTAACCTGTGAATTTTATACTTCTCTTCAATTTAAGTTGCATAACTCTATTGAATTTTGGTTTCATTTATGAGGACAACCATATTAATTGAATTATGATGCTATCTATGAAATTGGTGAATTTTTGAATTAGAACATAATTGATACACATGATAATTTTCATGTTAAGAGGTATTAGACCTGATTAACAGGGTTGGATGGTTTTTGTTACATACCACTCTTATAGAGCATATGCCCGACATATCAGAGGATATTTGAGAACATACCCTATGGGAATGACGCATTAGGACAATCGCATTAACACATTTTAAGGCATCACACATATCATAAGCAAACCAATATTCATTTTGGCCCATTTCATTTACAAACAAATCCAGTCACAAATGTCATTACATTTCAAAATTCTCATGTACATTTTACAATAATTGAGAAATGCTATGCTTGATGTGTAATGACGATAGATATCTGTAGGTACAATTGATCCCTACCACTAACTCATATCTAATGTAGTAGCTATACTCCAACTAGACTAGCTAGTTCTCTTCCAAACATGAAAAACAATTTGATAAGTTTGTGAAACTCAGTGACTGAATCATCATCGATGTGCTCACCCAAGTCAAATCGTAGAAACAAACTATATAACAACTCTAATATGTAATTTGGTAATTTCATATCACATCATATTCACCATCGATTCAACATGTTTTCAGACAATTTAAAAATTCATCTCAATTCAATAAGGCATTTCAATTTGATCATTTAATACATATGGGAATGCATATGAAAATGCACACATGGTTTCCATTTCCCTTTCATTTTGTCATATTTCAACAAGTATTGCATACTAACATTGCATATCACTATTTCAAAACAATTCATCACAATCATTCATATGATACAAGTATAATTGTATATGCAAATGCGCACATAACTCCATTTTCATTTTAATTTGCTTTAACCGAGCACTTATTTACTGTCTTGTATCCATTATGGATACTGGGCTCATTTCATTTATTGTCCCATATCTATTTTAGATACCGGGCTTATTATTAACTGAGCCTATGGCTCTTTATGCACAATTCCTAAGCCTAAAGCTTTTTTCATGTTAGTCACTTCGGCCACAACTCCTTTATCTAATCATGGATATTAATGGAACGAAATGCATCAATTCACACATTATGTTATCAATACTTTTCATTCAATGTGTTCATGTCATTTATCATATTCTTTGGACCCGAGTCTGGCATTCAACATTCAGTTGAATACACATTTCATATTACATATACAATTTGAAAGCACTGCTATATACAGTCTCAAGTATCAAACTGCTCGGACCAATAATGTCTGGAATCATGGTAATTATATAAACAACCATTCAATAACTAAAAGTTAACCAAAAACAATTAAATCATAGTGAGAAATATCTAGATTAACTCACTGTACACTCCAGATAAGTTATTGCCTTAATGATCCGGAAATGTATGGATGTTGGCGATCACCATACGTGTTTATCATCATGCATACACACATAGTTCACAAATCACTAACTTGGTTAATCATATGATTATTCAATCATTCACATATATTTATGTCATGTTTCAGGGGATGCTCAATTGACTTTTCGGATATGTATTCATGTACAAAGATCTTGACCATTCAAATATTATAGCTTGTATATTACCACTTTGCATTCAGGTTTATACCTTGAGTAAGTTTAATTACTCTAAAATTCATCAATCATACATTTATTCAATTCTCATTCTTACCTTCCTTATGTTCATCGATGCTCATTCATTCATGCCTAATACATATTACTCATATCCTCAAGATGATGTTTGCATTCATAAGAACACCTTTATTCCTTTGACAAATCATAATGTCTAGATTTTGATACATTGATATCAAAACAATCCATTCCTTAAGTTATGACATCAATTAACAATCTGAATTTATCAAGCTTTTAACCAATTAATCAAGCAACAATCTAAGTTTATATCAAGCTCCAATCAAATCCAAATGCACTTATCCTCATATGGTTCTATCTTGATATTATTTTTATGATGATTACTACATATCTAGGCATCACAGATGCTCCGGAGATGCTTTTAGGTTTGTCAGATAGATTTCAGCCCTCTGTGGAAGAAGCTCCTATAGAGTCATGCCATGAACAAGAGGCTTTGTAGTTGACTTTGATTGTTGATTCAGAAGTTATCCTGAGGCATTGTAGTAAACACCTTCTAAACATTGCAAGTTGAATTGGTTAATGAGCTCCCAATTAAATGGGTGTTTTGGTGGTTTGTCAATAGGTGGATACATCCCGTTACTAATTCCAATCTGAAGGAAAGCAATTCTGGATACTTTGATTTTTGCATCCTTAATGGTTTCTGTTTTCTTAAAAAAAAAAAAAAAGGGGTAGCTACTAAAAACTTTGATGAATATTTCTCATTCCTTAGCAAATCGATCCTTGTAGTTTCTAATTGCTTGTATGAATCCTGTGAGAAATTTTGACAAAATCTGTAAATTGATTAGATAAATGGTGTCAATAAGTCCACTTTGGATGAATAGATAGGTAGTCATTGGATTGGCTTTAGGAAAGATAATTGTTTTAGGTCCATATCGTCCTTTGTTTTGTAGATAATATTGGAATAAATCCCTTTCATTAATCATTGATGAATTTAGTTTTATCTTATTCATTTAATCAATATATGAATGTTATATATATTCATTCATTATAAAATCTCAATTTTTATTGATAAATTGAAATTCATAACTTCAATTATTTGAATTTATCACTTATCCAATGATGAATTTTGTTCTATCTTGTTTATTTTATCACTATATGTATGTTTTATATATTTATTTATCATATAATGCCAATTTTTATTAATCAATTAATATTCGTAACTTCAATTAATTAAATTGATCACTTTAAGTATAATCTTTTTTATTCATTTCCTATGATTTTATCCTCCCTTCGTTACCATTTTATGTAAGTCTTATATATCCTTAATTTTTAGCTAAATAAAGTTTTATTAAAATTTTAAAGCTTCTTAAGTGCCTTGAAACTGATGCGGAAGTTCTTCCATGAAGCAATTTATATATAGATGTACCTTTTTTTTAGCAATTCTTTATTTTTTGCAACGTTTCATCATCCAGGTGGATTGGTTTAGTATAATCTGAAATATGCAGATGCAATAAGGAGATAATGTATCAATTTATTTCACCTGCACTTTCTTCATCCTTTAAAAAAAAACACCAACTTTATTCCCTTGACCATTGCTACAACCACAGTACACAAACCTCTCATTTTATTTCTCTTAGCAAGGAGCATTTTGCTGTATCACAACCACGTAATTAAGAAGAAAGCCGAAAAACAAACTATATTTGCTCCTATCCTAAACTGAGAATTCCTTCATTTGTTTAGTAGAGTTGGAAGGTGGAGTCGTAAGCAGCCCCAGCTTTCCAATCATAAGGGATGACATTTGTTGCCTGGACCCACTTTTGCCCTGCACTACCACTCACTTGCAACCTCAATGTTATTGCTCCCTTTGGTGGATTTGCTAGGTCCCAAACTGCTCCATACGCCCTTCTCATTCCTATCCATTGCTTGCAATCCTCCTGTACCAAAACCAAACCAAACCAGACCCACCATTTCATTCTCTGTTTGATTGTTAAGTAATTGACAAGTTGCTATTTCTTGTGATATCATCTCCGGATGCAACTTTAAGCGAAAGCAAAGGGTGAAATATATACTAGGAACTAGGAAGGCTGAAACAAATATTTACTAAGTTGTATTTAATTGTGTATACCTGCCATATTTCAACAGCCAAGATGTCATTAACGCCACCCTGATACAAGACAACAATGGCTAGGTATTCGTCGAACCTGCTGTGCTCGTGGACCTTTAACATTAGATTGTAACCATAGTACTGGCAAGGGATTCTTCGGTACTCAATATCGACTACACCGTAAGCAAACAAGTCTGCTGCCGTATTTGGACGTGCCAATCTCCCATAGGCCTTTGTGCTCATGATGAAGTCAGTCTTATCACCTTCACCGTAATCAGTCACCACTATATTCACCCCATCGTCAGTGCAAAGTTGCGGGACTTTGCACCTAACCTGGACGCACGTGAACACAAAGACTTAATTGTATTAATATATGTTACAAACATTATTTACGAGATGGGTTTAATATATATACCTGATAGCAAGCACCGCAGCCGGTGCCATTTCTGTAAAGCTTTGAAACACCAGCCACATTAGCATCGTTGACAGTCCTTCCATATTCCCCAAATCCACAGGCACCAGCTGCATTTAAATTAAAGATGCAAATTACCAAACAACTATATATGTGGCGTTACTCATTAATAAATAAGAAGAGAAGAACAAAAAAATGGCAAAACGCATACTTGCTGTCCCCAAGCAATCTGGGCTACCATAATAGGTTGCTCTAGAGGAAGTGAAGTAGTCTTGGGAGTAAGTTGTTTCTGCCATAAGAATGAAGAAGACAAGGAAGAGGAGGAAGTAACCATAATCAGGTGCAAAGCCCATTATAATGCTCGGTTCTAGTACACAGGAATATGGGATGAAGCTTGTTTAAGACACAAAAGGAAAAAAAAGGTACGAACTGAAGATGGTAAGAGTTATGAACTTAGTTCCCTTTTTATAGATGACACGAGGCATGCGGCTGTTTAGCTTTATGGGTGAGTTGAGTTGGTGCATGTGCCACGGAGACGCTTGTGTTGTGTGAGTCGGCCTAACATTTTTATTAACGATCAATACTAAGATATTTCGTCAAGGCATGAACAAATTATAGGAATAAACTATAGGAACCGCAAAGATTCTATGCACTCAAATTTCTAAACGGAAACTAAGTTAAAAAAATTCAAACCCATGATCAATACTTGTCATAAATTATTCATAGCTAAATCATAAGCATCTTGCCATGTTATAAATGAGCTATTAATTTGAGTTTTGTTTCTTCTAAAGTGGAGCATGAAGTCAGAAACCATTGAAGAAGACAATTAGAACACTTCCAAGGTTCATACTCTAGCCGCCTACTACATCCAATGGTAAATTGTCTGTAGTTGGTTGAATTGTGTGAAATATTTGTATCTGCTTTTCATTTTGAAACAAGTCTTTGCAGATTTGCTTAGCTAAAGAGGAAGTTTAAGACTAACCATCAAGGGCCTTAATTAGCATCAATTGGAAAACACCCAAATACAATTGATTTGGATGTTATTACATTCTTTTTCAAATCAAATGTCTAATAATATCAAGCTGTTTAAAACTTGAGTTAAAACTTTATCTCTTATAAGGGATTTATCCGAATCAAACAAAGATTAATCTAAATGTAGATGACTTAAAAGTGCCTTCTTATTATCGAGACTCGTCTAGAACAGTTTGTGGCCAACTTAATGTCTAATAGTAGCATGTCGATAAAATTGGACTCCACAATTCCAATCTCTTGCTGGGCTCCACATTACAACTTTCAACTTTAAAATCAGAAACTTTGAATGTCGATGAGTATAAGTAACTCAAGCTTTTGTAGATTTTTGGTAAGACGCAGTCAATTTGATATTGAACTCAACATTAGTCATTATTTTGTTGAAAGCTTATCCTTGTTTTATTTTTATTAAAAAAAAAGGTTAATGCCCATCAATTTGTTGCCAAGTTGGGAGTTTCGTGAGAAATCTCATTCTTTGTACTTGTTTCGGTAAATCATCAATTGGCCTTTCATCATATGCCAATTGTGTTAGGAGCTTAATATACTCGCACCACTTAGCCCATGAGTGATGCGTTTGGCTGTAACGCACTTGGAGATCCCTGTCAAACTTGGTCACCATAGAGGTCTTCGCCGTGTCAACATTTGGACAAAAGGAGTCCATATTAGGGGTGAGAGCACTCTCAATTATTAAGTCGTTACCAAAAAGGTCTTCTTCTAAGGCCTCCAAACCCACTTATTGTCGGCACATGCCAAAGAAGAATCAATGATATACCAAACACAATTAATTTCCAGGATTCTGAATAAAGTTTTTGGAAGAAATTGGGGTAGGTGACTCCGTTTTCTAGTTGGCCACTTGGCCACTTATGTTACACAAATTGGAACCTGTCACCAAAGAGAGCAGTCCAACGGTGATTTTCTGTTTGAAGTAATGTTATGAAACTCGAATCGGTCATTGAATTAGAGGCCTTATTGGTTATCGGTTTGATCGGTTCAACCACCAGTCGAACTGGTTTGACGTCATAATTATGCAATAATTATATTTAATTATATATAATATTAATAATATTTAAAAAATACAAAAATATACCAAAAAAATAAAAACAAAAAATAAACAAAAAATAAAAAATTTACTGAACCAGTGGTTGGACCGGTCTGACCGGTCAATTGACCAGTTTTGACCGGTTCTCACTGATTCAATTGAGAACTGGTTTTAAAGGATGAATCGGACCGGATAGCCGATCGGTCACCGATCGAACCGGTCAGACCAGCCGATCTAGTTCGGTTTTTAAAACAGAGATTTTTGAAGCATTATGACTATAATTGAGATCTCAATGTAGCAGTCTCTTATATTAAACCCTTGGATCTTTCAATAGTATTCATTTTACAAACTATAATAGAAAAATGATACATGAAAAATAAAACTGTATTAAGAATATTTGAATTAAAAGATAGGACTGCTATTATTAAAACTGAAAAAACCATTTATTATAATACCTAAATTTTAAAGATGATCATCCAACTCTTCTCCCCCACTTTAAAACGAGTCATTAATAACACAAACTAAAATTTTTAGAGCATTATGTATAGGATGACAAAGGAGAATTAAGATAATCAGTTAAACTAAGTCAACAATTTTTTTCATTAATTCAATTGTGTCTTGTCATTACGTATTGTAAAAGAAGTTCTTACAAAAAATTAAAATTTAAAAATCACAAGTAACTTTTATGATAATTTTGAATTTTATAGGGTTACTTTAGAAATTGTTAAATTACAAGAGAATTGAATATCTTTAATCCTAAAATAAAAATAAAAATTTCAGTGAAAGTAAAATAATGTGTTACGACCAATAATGAAACACATAATTACAAAAGTAACAAATTCTGATGGAAGTAATTTTAATTTAAAATATATTAAATTAATTACTATTAATATTTAAAATAATAAATATGTAATTATAAAATTAAAATTAAATCATAAATATCAAAGATGATTAATTATTAGTTCAATTTTGATTAACAAGATAAAGTAAAACTAAACTATCAAAGGTAAATAAAATCAATAGTACATTGATAAAATTAATTAATAGGTTTCAAATCTAGTTCGCAGTTTAATCTTAACCTACTTCAGATCTCAGAAAGAGAGAGAGTTCAACAATCCGAGAGGCGATCTCGAACAAAAAAAATGTGAAAGAGATCGATTATGTACTAATGGCAAGGTCCGGGATACGAATAATCGTCTTGATAAAGTTCATTTTTAGCTCTACCTTCTTTAGTGTTAAACCTACTCTAAAACGGTCTAACAATCAAAGGTAGCTTGAGTATCAATCGTAATGTTATTCTTGGATCTCTCCTTGAAACTATTAACATAGATTAACAACAAGTTATGTTAACCC
>JANTPM010000245.1:29363914-29376054 GCA_025434745.1 Erythroxylum divaricatum | reverse complement strand
ATCAAACAAGCTAGAATAAGCTCTCTAGATTTCGTGTGATAATCGTATTGCGTAATAGGAAAGTAGTTTAATCTAGGCAGTAACCACGTAAGCTTGGGTCATTTAACATATATTATGTTATCCTGAATGACAATCAACCATTAGTTTACCAAAGTGAATCAGAGGTATAGCAATTACGTATTGTAATTTAGATTTTGGCAATAGTAGGTTCATACATAAATGATATATTTCAACTATTTAAATCATTCACACATAAATCTTAAAACATTAATTAGAGAATAACATAATCAATTCTAAAATAGGGAAAGAACAATACTACTAGATTATGACATTCTTAAATATGTTTGTTTGCCTCGATATCTCCCTTTGAACCAGAAGGATGAGTTTAGCTCCTCATAGCTCTCCAAAGCACAAGAAATCAACCCCCTTTCATGTCTCTAAAATCTTCATTTCCCCTTTGGCCTTTTAAGTGTCCTTTTTATAGTAAAAATTAGGTTATATCACAACGCATAGTCAAACATATGGCATATAGGTGACCGTGTGTGAAAATTGCAAGAGTCTAAACTTACAAGCTCAAAGTGAGCTACGGTCAAAAGTTAAGTGTGAAGGTACTTGATAAGTGATTTATTAACTATATATATAGTCCCTAATGCATAGTGATTAATGTTATGTTGTGCATAAAATACTTATTTTGAATTATATATTTCTAGGCAAAAGTTGGAGGATCAAGAATCAAAATGAGCTAAACATATCCATGGAGCCATCCTATCGATGTTCAATCTTATTTGCCTTCATAAAATGAGAAGGAGATGAATTAGGGCGAAGATGGGATAAAAAATGAAAACACGACCATGTAACTCTTTGGAAGTGTGTAGAAGCGCGAAGATGCAGTTTCAGCACTTCTAGTGACTTACACAGTCCTATACACAACCGTATAAGTTGTAATAACTTTATTTCTTTCATTTTTTATCCCATATTCATACTAATTCATCTCTTTCTCGTTTATAAAGGCAAATAAGATTGAACATCAATAGGATGGCTCCAAGGATAATGTTTTTAGCTCATTTGGTTCTTGTTTCTCCAATTTGTATCTTAAAAAATATATACCAAAAATAAATACCTTATGCACAATAAAGCATTAATCACTAAACATTATGAACTATATAAATAGTTTTTATATATATACACATGGGGAAAACAGGATGTTACAAGAGGTATGTAAACCTCTGAGGGGGGTCTTAATACCATCCTCGTTGGTAACCAAAAAGGTATTAATGGCCAACAAACCTTAGAAGCAACTAGTGGATATGGAATTGCTTTGGATGAGATGGATGCGTAGCTATATATTGAAAGGGGAAAGTATTTAGGCAATTAAAGATAAAGATTCTAATTAATTGTTCATATCTTAGTTACTTAAGGTAAGGAAGTTGAACCTAAGCATACCTATTATATATGCACGGTGGCACCTTAGCATACCTATGGTTACACAATGAAGAATCTCAACATTGTATGAGACAATAGCGACTAACTGATGGTGGGGTCACCATGAAGCTGGCTCCAGGTGAAGTGACTAGTAGTCAGTATCCTGCCATCGTGCCTCTGGACATAACGAGAATGAAGCTGGTAGAGAGGAGTGCCTGTCCGGGACCAGAGGAGGAGTTAGTGCACGTCGAGATGTCAGGTTGCATGCAGTACACATGGTGAAGTCTCTCCACAACACTTGTTGAAGACAAATGTTACCAGCGTGCCATACCTATTGATCACTGAAATGCTGCGTTTTGTTTAAATGACAGCTTAAGTCTATAATGCAAAATTGTGTTGTATGTTAAATAGTGTTGTAAGTTCCTTGATTCCGTCTTTAATGGAGTAACTCCATGATAGAATGATCTGTGGAATCTTAATGACAGATTATATGGAATGTTTACAAGTGTTTATGGCAATGTAGGGACATGTGAATGTGAATGCTTGGTGCTTATAGCTTTGAGAGCTATATTAGCATAGAGCAATCTGTATGTTGTCTTCTTGACGCAGCATTATATTCTTTTACCCTCTTGAATTTTAATTCTAAAAAATAATGTAAAATTTGCATCAGTAGCATATATTAAATTAAGATAATCCCATTAAATGCTTGTACAATCTACATCTTCTATGGCTGAAGCTTCAAGCATCGATCCTTCAGTTTGTTCAGTGCACATTCCATTTATGTTATTCCACTGTGCGCAATCCAATGGCGTGCTACAAATGCCTGAGAACAATTCAATCTTTTCAGACAAAAAGAAAATAACATAAAAAGGAGGCCAATTTGATAGTGACATCCATATCGCACAAAATGAGTGTCGTTCGCAATACACATGCCCTGTTCACTCGGAAGACACGATGAAACAATACAGAATTGGGCGGGACCAAATATTAATCTGCGGTTGATAAACAGCCAGTACAGCATCCCATCCTTACATTTGCTAGATTTAGGATGATAAAAAGGAAAAATGGTCGGGTAGAGAGGAAGATAAAGCATACTCTCGCAACCAACATGCCTCTGTGGTCAGTCTCAATCTTGAAAAACCGAAAAAGAACGAGAAAAGCCAAGCAAAGTGTAAAGTTTCTTAATCAAATAGTCAATCAGCACTTGTGTGGGTAATGCACTTTTCCAGGTGTCTTTCTGTTGCAGTTTTGAGGAAGACAAAGTAAAAAGCAATAACTAGAAAGTGCTGAGCCATGAAAACAGCAAGCAACTGCATATTGACTAAAAAAAATACTTGGAACGCAAACCATAGCAATTACGTAGTAGGATTAAGCAAAGGGTGCTGAATGAGGATGTAAATGGAAAGAAAATCAGATAGACTTATAAAAGTATTTATGTCTATTTGCCTATTTTTTCATTAACCTCACCCTCCATCGCCTTTTTTTTTTCCTACTCCTTTCTCGGTTTAACATTTTATCTTTCAGTGGATTAACTGTAGCAGACTCTACGGAGGAAAGAAAATGATTTAAGCTTTAACTTCATGTAGAAATACTAAAGTCAATACTGATCTGTTAATCGATATTACCATAGGCTATGAACTAGGCAAGGCTTCTCCTTAATGGTTGCTAAGAAATCTGAGGATCAAACTCCAAAAAGTTATGGTTAACTATAAGCAAAGGTTGACGCGATCTGCTTCCTAGGAAGCTAATAAACTGAAGACAGTATCAATTTTCAAACCAGTGTCTACGCAAGTGGTGTTCTTACTTCTGGACAACAGGATCATATTATTGCTGGACAGCTCATATTACTCCTGAACATGATTCAGTGAAAGTATACCAAGTTTTACTCATTGGAAAATAAGAAATAAGACTGAATAGATTTTCAGTTGTTTTCTGGATAGGATTAGTTTGAAAAGATCTGGCAGTCGTTACTTATTTTCTATTTCTATAATAGAATAAGTCTTGCATCCTACATAAGGGAATGCAATAAAGACAAAAATATTCATTCCAAAACAGTATACATGGTGAGATCCAGGGCTCTCTTAACGAGCTCTATTCCTTTTTTAAAACTAAATAGATGAGGAAGGCTTCCAAGCAATGCCGCTAGATAACTTCCACGTGCAAGACCCTGTAACCAGATTCAGAGCCAAGGGCCATAACAATTTGGTACAAAGCAGTCAGCGATGGGGGACCCTCGAACCATTCAGCAACAAATTGAGGCTTTCAAATCGAATAAGGGATCAAGTTGAAAAGGAAAGAGAAAACAGTAAGATAACAGCTAGACTAGATGAGATCACCAGAGAAATGACAGCTAACAGAGGAATCCACTGAGAAGTAATGATTAGGGAGGAAGGAGAGAGCACAAGGTGGAGAATGGTGAAGGAGGGAATTCATACCCATGTACGCAGAGCTGGATTGTCCTCACTATTACAATTCTTTTCACCCCTTTAGATGCCTAAGCCAGTGTGAACACTTCATTCACCATCAACAAAATCCTATGAGAACAAGGTGGGATTGAATTATTTCGATATGCAAGGGGATGCCCAACTCTGGTCCATGAAGTTAGAAAGGGATAGGCCATAATTGATGGGAAGAATTTAAAATCAACTGCAACTTGGATCAACAATTCATAGAAAAAAGGTGGGAGCACTATCAATGATGCAAAAGAACTTAAAGTACATAAAAGAAATTAAAAAAAAAAGATTAGTCAACCACAAACTTTAATTTGTGGGATGAAAATTGGGAATTGAGTTTACATCAAAATAGGCTGAAATTTAGACTGTGTTAGGATTCCTCATTAGATATGAACTATTAATATATGTTATTCTTTTTTAGATATGCTATCCTAGTTGTATATTGTTAGGAATGATATTAGGGGAAGGGATAAAAAGGGGAATAAACCTAGTGTTTGGAGAGTGTACTCGAGGAGAATGAAAGAGGGCAGAAAGGGTAAGTTAGTTAGGAATGATGAGTTGGCATAACAGAATGGTGAGAGGGGGGTGTGAGGTATGGTTTTTGTGTGGAAGGAGGGAAGAGAGAGGTAGGCAAAAGTAACTTGTGTGAACTTGGGCAAAGAGAATAGAATTCTCCCTGAGGAGCATCCTCTTGCTCTGGTTTTTAGAAGAAATCTGAGAATCCTATTGTAATAGCAGTGCTAGTCACTCCATACATTGAATAATATATTGCTCATTAGCTGATTAAGCTTGAGCTTCCTATCATATATGACTTATAGAATTTCTATCATAATAGGATTTAAATTAAGAACCTTTTTCTACTAGAATAAGATGGTCGTTCTATCTAGATAGGTCTTTTATTTCTATAAAGAGTTCGTTAGTGTTAAGATTGTGTCTTGTATCCTATATAAGGGAATGCAATAAGGGCACTATTATTCACTCCAATAACATACATGTTGAGATCCAGAGTTCTCTCTTAACGAGCTCTAAATCTTTTTTTAACAAGTTAGGTAGAATAGGGAGAAAGTCTTCCAAGCTTGAGGTGCAAGCAAAGCTGCTAGAAGACTTCAAAGTGTCAGGTTCTATAACTAGATCCCAAATCATGGGGCCATAATAGGCATTATATAGGAATTTTGATAAAGTGAAAATGTACTTACATATTCATTATTGGTGTGAAGGACAGAGGTCATTATCACCCATGAGCTATTATAGAAGCAAATCATGGCAAACAAATGCAATCTAATCATCATAAATTGTCGATAGGATGACTAACTAGGGACTCTTAACTTACTTGAGTATTAATTGTCACTAATGGCAATTTCTTTCTAGTTATATAAGTTGAGCTTTCTTAAGATCAGAAACAACTCCATGGTCTTTAGTGCCTCTTTCATTATATATGACCTGAAAAGATCAAATGAGTAGGTGAACCAAAATGCTAGCAAATCACCACTAAAAAGTATGTTTAAGTACCTTGTCTATAATGTCGTATTCAATAGCCTCTGATGGACTAAAGTATTTTGGCCGACTCATGTCAGCCTCAATTTGCTCAGGTGTCTTCCCAACATGCTTTGCCAAGAGATTGACCTAGATTATAATTGAAGCAGCACAAGTAGAATAAATAATTTAAGTGTTTATAAACAGACATAACCTTTACAAGAGAATCACGTTAAACTAATGTGTTACTTTTTTACTCTCTATCCTACTCTTTACTTTCAATGGCATCAGAGCTAATAATAAATAATAAAAATCCTTATTTAATACGATTATATTCTTATTTTATAAATTTAGTTCAATTATTAATCCATTAGAAATAGGGTTTCAGGACTTCTTTTATATATTTTTCCCTAATAACAATATAGTAAATTTTCATACGTATTTTTTTTTCTAAGACTATGTTTGGTTAAGGGTTTTTATTAATGGAATGGAATGGAATGTAATATTATTCCATCATTTGAGAGGAGGGTTTATAATGGAATAGGATGGAATGGAATTGAAGAGAAAGGTTTCATACTACATTCTATCTATCCTAAACAGTAAAAATGAAAAACTTCCGATTTGGAGAGTTTAGGATGAAATGTAAAATGATAAACAACTTTTCACTATATTTCATTATAATTTAGGATGAAATGTAAAATGATAAACAACTTTTCACTATATTTCATTATAAACCCTTCTTCCAAACAACATTTCACTATATTACATTTTAATTCCATCCCTCCCAAAGAACAATTTTCTAATATTACATCCATTTACATTCCATTCCATTAAATTCCATTCAACACCTTACTTCCAACCAAATATAGCTTAAGAATGTCTCTTGGATATTTAAGAGATTGATAAACTCTAAAAGTGATTTCTAAAAGCCTATAATGCGATTCCAATTTTTTTATTTGTTTGAATTCCTAAGTATGATTCCTAGCTCTAATATAGATCCTAGAAGTGATTCTTAGACCTATCTTTGATTTGAATTCCTTAATTTTTAAATTTCTGACCTAAATTCAGATTTCCAGCATCCACTATTTTCAGTTTGCTTTATCAAGTAGTCCACATTCCCATATTCATCCTATCATCAACTTGGTATTAGTGCTTGGGTTCAACAATGTCCACATGAAGCAGAAGGGTGTACAGAGGATTGAGCTGGCACTACAATGGTGACATACAGCAGATTGATGTGTAAGGGATAAGTCAACGATCAAGAGATAGATGACCTAACCGTACAAATTCTGAAAAGGCTAGATAGAATTGAAGCACGTCTTGAACAAGAGACAACTCCCATAAGAAAGAATACAACAAACCAACAACCTAAACTTGATGGTGAAGGTGGGACAAGGTAGAAAAATAGAAGATGAAGCAACTGAACAACAAGCAGAAACATCTAGATAACAAGCTGGAACAACTAAGCAGCGAGCTTAAACATGCACATAGCATGCTAAAACACCTATACTACAAGCTAAAACAACTAAACAGGAAGCTGAAGTGATTAACTAAGTACTAATGGTTCTGGAGCAAGTTAGAGCTGGGTTCTTGCTAAAAAAGGTGCCTTTGACATTGATGAATTTGACGAGATGAATAATTAGGATTAGGTCAATATCCACGAGGAAAATGTATGGCAACTATTGATAGTTAAGGTTAACTTTCATCATGTCAGAGAGAATGATAGAATGATACAGAAAAAGAATAATTCAATTAGAAAAGGAATATTTCTAGTTTGATTTGTTCTTAGTTGTTTACGGTTTATGTGATATTTCCCTAGAAACTGAATGAGTCACGTGCCTTCCACTCTCGCGCATACTCTGATTCAACTAGAAAAGGAATATTTCTAGTTTAATTTGTTCTTCGTTGTTTACGGTTTATGTGACATTTCCCTAGAAACTGAATGAGTCACATGCCTTGTCCACTCTCGCACATACTCTGACAATATGTCCAGGAGTTTTTTCTTCCTTCCTTTTCTGCCTGTCGAAGAGTTTTTTCTTCCTTCCTTTTCTGCTTATTTTTATTAGAATACAATATGGGCTTCATAAGGGATAGAGAGAACACTATAACAAAACCCTGGTTTTGTTTGTAGAAATGCTCAACATACCTTCATTCATAACTGTAGCAGAATTAGTAAATATGGTTTGACAGTTACTAATACCTCCACGAAACGAGGACAATAACTGGACATGAAAAATAAAATAACTTCCTAACCCCACTTCCATTAACGCAAACTAACAATAACCATAACAAATTCCACTAATAATCTAAGACCTACAAAAATACATTTTCTGAAATATTAGTCTTTGTGACATGTGACATTTCAAGTCTGGTAAGGAATAACAAAAATCCTTATTAAATTCACATTTTGAAATTTATTTGGATTTCCTACACCATTAGGATTAGGGTCTCAAGACTGAAACGATACATGTCTTTATGTACAGAATGTTTAAATGAATAAGAATAAACTAAGTTTTCAAGTGTGAGACTTTGTTATTCTAGAATTATTCCTAGATAATTAGAAGTGATTCCTAACCGCTAGAAGTGATTTCTCAAAACTTACGTTTGTGATTGCAATAATTTAGTTTGTTTCAATTCCTAGGTGTGATTCCTAGTTTTTGATACAAATCCTAGCAGTAATCCTTATAATCTATTTCAATTCCCTTTTCTTTTTAATTCCCAGCCCTAACTAAAAGTTCCAGTAGACCCGATTTTAGTTCATATGCACTTTATCACCCTCTGTTCGTCCCTTCAATATTCAATGATTTACCCACATCACATCACTTGTTATAGTAAGCAATACAGATAAAATTGCAATTCCAGCACCAATAATCAAGAAGAATAACAGAATGGGAAGAAAATATGGCTAAATTTCCATACATAGCCCAGAGATAACATCATACCAGTTCAGCTTTCACATTCTTAACTTCTTTTCTTGCAAGCTCAATATCTGTTGCTTGACCTTGAAATTTGCCAATTGGCTGACGATTGACAGAGAAAGAACATGGTAGCCTCATGTCAAAGAACTAAGACCAGCCACATAATGCAGCCCAACAAGGTAATAGAAAGAAAAAGTATGAATGAATAGGAAGAACATACCTGTTTTATCATAATAGTTGACGAGGGTAAAGCAGAACGATTTCCCTTTGAACCAGCAGCCAAAAGTAAAGCTGCTTCTCCCCAAGCATTGCCAACACAGAGTGTGAATATTGGAGGCTTGACATACCTGGAATGGAACAACTTAGTTAAAGATGAAATAACTAATCTCTCAGGTGTAAATATTACAAGGCAGAGAACAGTTTTGACACAAACAGCACCATCACTACAGTTATATGCCCACATGCACACAAACCAAAATCACAATTAGCATGATTACAACACAAAGCAATTTAAATAGTACCTATGTTGCCTTCATAGAGGCAAAGCTATGCTACCGTTTGAAGAAAATATCCATAAATTTAAATCCTTCAAACCAATAAAATATGTTGGAAGAGTTAACCCCAAGCATATTACAAAATCAATACCAAAGTATTACATTTTCTAAAAATTGATTACACAGACACTACCCAAACAATCTTCCCCAATAATCTGAAGCTTGAAAAGAAAAATGGATAGTTTTAAAGCACTGTGGATCTCAACTTGAAAAGTAATGTTTCGTCACCTCAACAAATTTCGCACTTACCATTGAATCACTCTTGGCATAGCACATTAAGGCAGTTCATAATTGGTCAAAGTATAAAAGTTAACAAAGAGAGCTCAGGTAAGAGATGAACACTTGATGAGGGGATGCCAAACCATCAAACTAAAATTCAATTAATGAACAATTTGTAACAAAATAGAACTTTAATGAAAATGACATTTAAAGGGGACAAAGATATATAACCCCATAACATCATAGACTGCAAAAGCTTCTGTCTCATAACCCAGCTTCTCTCCACCCTGAAAAACAAACGTAATTCTACTCATAGAAAACTTTCTTGTAATTCTAATTTTCTAAAAATAATCAAATAAATTTAATTAAATGTAAAATAAAATGGAATATGATAAAAAAAAAAGAAATATGATAATGTAATAATAAATATAGTAATAATATCAAACTAGAACAGTAATTGACAAAATTTCAAGTGAAACAATTGTCTACAATTGTCATGCTTTTGTGTGTCTGCGTGATCCTGCACGACTACCAGCAAAGGTTTAAAGTAATGTTCCTTCATATGTTGCACTACTATTGACACCATATCATCTAGACAAGAAGAAGCTAAGACAAGGAACAACTACAACTACAAATACAATAGTAAACTTACATATCTTTCAAAAATTTTATTATCCGTAGATCATTAGGTGAATAGTAATATAAAACATCATCAGTCTATGCATATTTCTTATTTTGGCATAATAAGACATAACAATGCAGACAATACATGACCTAGTGGTAGATTTAGCCAGTAAGTTCTCAAAAGATTAATAACAAAACTATTAAACTTGTAAACTTCTTTATGAAATTTTCAAACAACCAACAGATTGAAGATTTCAACCAATTAGATTCCAAAGTAGGAGGCCTAGAATATGATAGATAGTGGTTTGGAAGAAGAGAAATACAATTAGAGTTTGAAGAAGACATCTGAAATGACCTTCAAGATAGATAAGTCCATGGACTTCTATTTTAGAAATTTTATTTGTACTAGTAGGACAAATTTTATCGATTGATTGAAAACCAAATCTCCCTAAATCCTACCAATAAAACTAATAAAAGAATCAATGCAGAAGATACCTAAATGAATCGAGAAAAAAGTAATTTAGAAAAACTACTAGTAACTCTAGGACAGTTGTGCATCAACAATTTTGGGCAGGTTCAACTACTAATCTAACTTCTTCTATTCTATTAATGAATTCTTTCCTTCAGCCTAACTTGTCAATGATGAAGGAAATGTTAACTAATGTGGGTTTGAAACTCAACTAACACTAATAACAACCATTGGCACACAGCAGTACCATGATTGTTAACCCCAGCAAACTGTGTTCCAACTCTGTAAAGAACTTTGCAGCGCTAGAATTTTGTAAGTTTATAAAATTTGTCAGTTCTCTTGTTTGAATAAACGCCAAGAAAACAATTTTAATACAATCATATTTTCATTAGACCAAAATAATGTTAACCTTTGTTGTTCCGGTGGAGTTTATGTATAGGTAGATAGGCTTTTCTTCATCTTCATACTGAAGGTAAAGAAACTCTGCCAGTATTAGCTCCGTAACAGAAGGAACAAGAGACATGCCCAGGTAAACAATCCTATTTTTGAACAAGTAAGATGCTAAATCAGGAGGAGGCTGTTCCCATGCACTTCCCCTTGTATAAGGAATAACCTGCCAACAAAAGAGTGATAACTAAATAAGGATTTGCAGTTCCCGTAAATTTTCCATTAACTTTTATTCTAAACAAAATAAGAACAGAAAGTTTAGCGAAATTCCACGAAAAAAAGTCATGAATAAGCGAGGAAAATATCGGACTTGCAAACAAACTTAAAACAAAATTTATATCTTTATAAGCACAAAGAAGATATAATGTAGAACAAACATGAAAAAAAAACGAATATTTTGAAAAAAAATCCCACTATTAAGCTCAGATAGATGGCTACTAGCAAGATAAGATAATTACAAACCAATTTGGGGTCTCCTAACCAAAGCAAAAATCTAATAAACAACCAATTCCGAAGTAGTCCTTATACTGCAATCAATTATCTCATGTGCCAACTTCTCAAATCCCTTGTTCTTATATAACCTATCTCATCAAGAAATGCATAGATAAGAATGAATGCCCAAACAAAAGCATGTATATCAATTAACTACCATGGTAACGACATTTCTTTTGCGTTTGGAACTGGAAATTGATGTAGGATTGAGGCAGCCAGGTCGGAGTTTAATGCCAGAGAAGCTCCCCGGAACGATTCCCTCGAGAGAGGAAGAGAAGAAGTTGATAGATAAATTTAGGTTTCGATTAAAACTTAGGTTACGTGGAGTGATTGTCGACGATGCTGAAACATACGGGTTCAGGGCCACCCTCGATGTTGTTGCGGTTGCGACCTCCATTGTTGGTGAATTTGGAGATAGAGTGAAGAGACAATAGTTTGAACCGAAAAAAAGGTACTGCGAAGCAGCCATTGATGGGCCAGTTTCATAATAACATTTGCCCGTTGGTAAAGAAAAGGTCAAATTAGTAATATTTTCATCATTATACATAAATTTTAATTTACCCCTCAAGTTGTATGAAAATATATATATAATTTTTTCATAAATTTATTAATGCTTAAGCAGATCAGATTTAAAAATTAAAAATTAAAAATTAAATAAATATTCTCTTTCTCTCGTCCCTTTCTCCTTCTCTGCTCTCTCTTTCTCTTCAACTTCTCTTCTAATTATTTTCTTTTGTTCAGAAAAAGAAAAGGATATTTAAACCTACGAATTGGTTGGCCTTGTTTGATTGTTGTCTAATTAGCTAATTTTTTAATTGATTGACCAAAATCAGCTTTTTAACTTCTTCATAAAGTTATTCTAATCGTTTGGTTTTTAGGGTTGGGTTAGCTGATTTAACCCAACCAGCTAAAAATTAAAAGCTCCTTATGAGTAACTTTTTAGGCAATCAATTGATTATCCTTTCCTATAATGTCGATTTTACCCTTAAATTTTGTCACCTCATTTGCTCTTTAAATTGTTTTGTTAAACTTCATTTGGATTGTTATATTTTATGTTTGGATGTATCAT
>JANTPM010000245.1:29302640-29317429 GCA_025434745.1 Erythroxylum divaricatum | reverse complement strand
AAATTGTATTATTGTAATATTTTAAATACTTTGTATTATTTTTAATTTTATATTTGTATGATGATGATTGTTTTTTATATTAATTATGGTTATTATTTATATGTGAAATATTTAAAAATTATTATTATTTCATATTAATTGTCATTATTATTTATTATTATAATTTTTAAAAATATGATTAATGTAAAAAGTAAACTAGTAAAATATACAATATAACTGTACAATATACAATATACAAATTGATTATTTTATAAAATTTTAAAATTATTTCATAAATTTTAAAAAAATTACCCAAATGATAATTGATACTAACAATATTGATACAATATCGTATCAAAACTTAATCCGTTATGAGTATTTGTAACTTTGATTTGACTCCTTGTCAGAAAAAGAACTTGAATTCAATTTATCTTCTCGTGAGATATTTGGTATGAATCTTTGCTCATGCAATCATTAGCAGTAAACATCAAACCTTCCACTAAGCAACCAAAAAACAGAAACCAATTCTGGAAGAACCCTGCCTCTACCCACCTTAATTAAAAAAACCGCCCTTTTAAATTTTAAAACCTCTCTTTGAACCCAAGTTTCTCTTCTCTTTCAAGATTTTACCCTTTAACAACATTCAGAGTCTCACATTTCTTCTCTACTCATTCAAGTGATTTTGCTTTCGTGGGTTGTTGGCAGATCTTGGATTTATACTTTAGCAAATTGAAGTATCAAAAGTTTCGAACTCTGTATACCATTACTTAGGTTCTCTCGTTAGAATACTTGGCCTCGAGCTATTTTTTTCTCTTTTCTTTTTCTTGCTCTCTCCTTTCAGTTCAATCTTGCTGTTGATTGCTGGATTGATGAGCTGTTCTGGATCTTTATTGTTTTCTTAAAAGAGACTGGTGGGATGATAATAGTTGCAGTGGAAATGCGTTCTTTTTGGTCTCTGCAATTTCTTTGTGCAATCTCTCTTGTTCTGTTTGTGACATGCGATTCCTTTCCCAAAGATGAAGGTATGTATCGCCATTTTAGTTCTCAGATCTTGGTTACCTGCTTTATTGGAAAGCTGTTGTGCTGGGAGAAAACGTGGAAAAGCATAGTGTACGAGGATTCTTTATTTTGCAGTTGATGTTGTCTGAGGTTTCATAAGATAGACTCTTCTTCGTCTTCTGCCAATAGACTAATTGAATGCTTTTAGGTTGTTTACTTCGCCTGTTCCAAGATCCATATTTTGTTTAATCATAGTCCATTTATTTATTTATTTTTGGGTTCATTTAAGTTAATTGATCTGAGTTCCTGTGTTCACAGTTTTGTAAATATATTAGATATGGACACTCTGGTGTCCATAAGATCATAATTGAAGTGAATTGCCAGAGAATCCAAACCATTTTACTTATTTAATGTGGGCTTTGGGCAGGTTTGGCTCTTACTGCATTCAAGGAGGCTATATATGAAGACCCACTCCTAGTGTTAGCCAATTGGAATGCTCTAGATTCAGATCCTTGTGATTGGCCTGGCATTTCATGCTCCTTTACTCGAGATCATGTCATCAAGATGTAAGACATTACGTGTTACTTTCTAAGTTTACTGAGAATTATGTGTTACTTTCTAAGTACTTTCTGTTTGTAGGTTTGAGAAGCCAAGATATATTTAATGGTGTATTGTTTGATGATTGTGTATTCCATTTATCCATGGAGGTTCATTTTGCAGAAATATATCTGGATTATCTTTGAAGGGATTTCTTGCACCAGAATTGGGTCGGATCACATATTTGAAAGAACTGTATGCCCCTTTAAGCACTTGAGCACTTCACGCCACAATCCAAATGTACTTATTTATTGTATATTGAATCGAAGCCTGTTCTCGTCATTTTGTACTGTGTAGAATCTTGCACGACAATTGTCTGATTGGGACTATACCGAAAGAACTGTGCATGCTGAAGTACCTTGAGGTCCTGGATTTGGGAGTGAACCAATTAACAGGTTCAATTCCTCCAGAGATAACCAGTCTAACCAGTGTTAAGAAGATGTAAAATATCACCTTTAATGTTGTAAACTAAAGTTGGCTAGAAATGCTAGAGAGTTTTTCTTACTTCATGAGTTCATGTTATTGTAGGAACCTTCAATCCAATGGGTTGACAGGGAGTTTACCTCCTGAGATTGGCAGTCTGAAGAACCTTCAGGAACTTAGGCTTGATAGAAACAAGCTTCAAGGACATTTTCCTGCTGATAAAAATTCAGATTTCATGCCTAAGGTACACGGAATGTAAGTAAAGAGTTCTATTGAGCTCCATATTCTCACTTTTTGGTACAATTTGCAAAATATTCTAACGTATGGATTTAAGTGTGTTTAACACAATTTTGAGACAATTTAAAGTTGGAAAACCGTATCCATTACCAATTTTTAGTCCATCAATTTTTTATTACAGTTTTTAAGGTGTTCATATTCATAGCAGAAATTTACTAGCCATGGAAATAATTTTTGGGCAAAATTCAGCTTTTGGAGATTTTACAGAGGAATATCATTACATCTGTCAATTTTACTTTGCTCCTTGAATAACTTATTATACGTTGGACATTGGTCACGGTGTTAGCTAGTTGCTTCCAAAGATGTGTCAAAATCCTGGAAATTATTATTTTGTTGTGCATTTTTTTCTTCTCTGGTTTTCTTCATCAAGGTTCATTTCTGCTTCAGGTATGCATCCATTGCAAACTTAACTGGCTTGTGCAGAGCATCTCAATTTACAGTGGCTGATTTCTCGTACAATTTCTTTGTTGGAATCATACCTAAGTGCTTGGAGTACCTTCCAAGGTTTGTTTTGTCAGCCTTTCTTCCCAGCTCATTTATCTTAAGTGACCTACTTTCTAACAATTTGTGTCATACAGGACAAGCTTCCAAGGGAACTGTCTTCAACACCAGTATGTTAAGCAGCGTTCTGCAGCACTCTGCGGTATGTGCAGCAAAGCTTTCCTGTCAAACTTTTTTTTTTTAAAACTTCAGATGCAGATTAAAATATTAAAAAAATCAGAATTCCCCACTGTATTTGTAACTTCCAAGTTTGTAGCGTCCCTTTTCTGAGTGAATCTGGTTAGAACCCAAGGCATCAAATTTGATATTAGAAAATTGAAATTCTCTTAATAATGGAATACAATTTTATTTTATATGCTGAAACTGGGATCATCTCTATACTCTGTTCTGCATGTAAAGTCTTACTCTGCATTCTGAAAATCTCTCGATCATTGTCCCCACTCCTTAGTGCTTCCTCAGATGTAGCTTTGAAATTCTCTTGCTATTTATGACATTATTGTAAATTTAACAAAGTCTAAAGAAACTTATATTGTTCCATTTGTAGATGGTGCCCCACCTCCCAGGGCCCGGCAGACATTGAACTCTAAGCATCAGCCTCTTGGGGATTCATCCAAACTGCATCAAGGAACATCGAAACCCACCTGGCTTTTGGCTCTGGAAATAGTGACAGGAATCATGGTAGGCTCTCTCTTTGTCATTGCTCTTCTGACAGCCCTTCAGAGATGCAAAAGCAAATCTTCAATCATCATACCTTGGAAGAAATGTATTAGCCAGAAGGAGCATATGACAGTATACATAGGTTGGTTAACCTTTTAGCACCATCTGTACATAGGTTGATTTACCTTTTAGCACCATCTAACTGTACATCAGAACTCTTATCATTGTCTTTATCGGTAAGTTCGTCATTTTCATTTTTGGTTGATTTGCAAACAGATTCTGAGATGTTGAAAGATGTAGTGAGATTCAACAGACAGGAGCTTGAAGTGGCCTGTGAAGACTTCAGCAACATTATTGGTTCTTCTCCTGACCGTTTGGTGTATAAGGGCACCATGAATAGTGGTCCTGAGATTGCTGTGATCTCCGTCTGCATCAAAGAAGAACATTGGACTGGCTATCTTGAGCTGTATTTCCAGAAAGAGGTGACCAAATGCATAACAAATACAAAATCCTTTGTCAAAGAAATTTTCTGAAGATTTATTGTTTTCTTGGCATTAGGTAGCTGATTTGGCTAGATTAAGTCATGAAAACACGGGAAAGCTATTGGGTTATTGTAGAGAGAGCTCCCCATTTACAAGGATGTTGGTTTTTGAATATGCCTCAAATGGCACACTTTATGAGCATCTTCACTGTAAGTCATCTTCTTTTACTAAAAAATTTGTTAGGGTTTCTTAATTGGATCAAAGCGCTGAGTACTAGTCTAAATATTTGCAGATGGAGAAGGATGCCAGCTATCATGGACACGGCGTATGAAAATCATCTTAGGCATTGCTCGGGGACTCAAATATCTTCATCAGGAACTTGATCCCCCTTTTACCTTATCCGAGTTAAATTCAAGTGCTGTATATCTAACGGAAGACTTTTCCCCCAAGGTATACCACAAACGTTGCCTTTCTTTTCAAGAAATATGTATCTTCTTTGCAATTAGTTTGAATCAAGGACCATGTTAGCATACCAGAGATGACATAATCATATTAGTATGATGACAGTATAGCCATAGGATTGACTTAGCTTTGTTTGTTTAGAAGTTGGTGAGCAAGATCAGTAAAACTTCGATGTTTGCCATCTGGGTAAAGGATAATTGAAATGTGTTTCTGCATCTATTTTTCAATATGGTCAGTACTATGCCTTAAAGTCAACATATAGCATGTCTTACCTAATTATTCCCCTAGTTATATTCAAGTTTATGCTAATCACAAGATGGACATCAAGGTACATAAATGAGATGCTGTGAGGAAAAAAATTCAATGTTTTGCAGTTGGTAGATTTTGAAAGTTGGAAAAGTATTCTTGAGAGATCAGAAAAGAACTCGTTGTCCATTGGCAGCCAAGGTGCTATTTGTGTACTATCAAACTCTGTGGAGGAACGCCATCTTGATATCCATGGCAACGTTTATGCATTCGGTATACTTTTACTGGAAATTATAAGCGGCAGGCAACCACACTGCAAGGACAAAGGGTGCTTGGGGAAATGGGTAAGGAGATCTTTGAAGTATGAAATTTGACAAATCTGTTATCTGGAGTAAATACAAAACATGAAACCACACAATTATGCAGGCGAAGGAATATCTTGAAGTGCCCGAAGCAATGCCTTATATGGTTGATCCAGAGTTGAAGCACTTCAGATATGAGGACCTCGAGGTCATATGCAAAGTGGTAAACCTTTGCATCTGCCCAGATGCCACCAAGCGGCCATCAATGGAGGAAGTAAGCTCTATGCTAGAGAACAAAATTGACGCTTCTGTGTCTGTTGAGATGAAGGCATCTTCTTTGGCTTGGGCGGAACTTGCGCTTGCATCATGATGCAGGTGAGGGATTTAACTAACAGTTTAATTCAGATACTTTAACCAATGTATTACTCTTCAAAGCCCTCTTCTCACAATATTTTCTTTCCCACAGTTAAGTTTTATTGGTGGTCCTTGTAAATGACAGAAGGTTGCTCTCATTGTATACCACTGGATGATGATTTCAATCACAAGATGCAGATTAACGATTGAACGCATAACGACTTATTTCATAGGATACCTTTATTTAAACTTAATACAAATATTTAAAAAAAAGTTTAAATTATTTTTCACCATCGACCCATTCAAACTAACCCCTTCTAATTAGTGAGAAAGTACACTTTAAATCACTAATTCTGTTAGTTTAATCAATGTTTTAAAAACCGGAGCGGTGACTGAACCGAAGAAGTAACTGATTTAAGGGTTAATGGTTTAACTGGAATTCAATTGTGTTCGAATCGGTGATTAATAAATATATAAAATTTTATTTTATATATTATATATATAAGATAATTTTTAAACATACTATTTAATTATTTATTTATCTAATTGTAAACCTAACTTAAACCTTCAAACTTTAAAATATACAATTTTTTTTAAAGTTTTGCCAAATACAACACAAAATAAGATAACAAATTTCATTAGTTATATTTTATTAAAAAGATTAAAAAATATTACTAATTATAATATTCATTCAAGTTAAAATCATCAAAATTAAGATATTTTAAATAAATCGGCCGGTTCTTTCTTTCACCGGTTCAACAGATTTTACCGGTCCGATCGTAAAATGAACGAGTTAATCACTCACAAAAATATATGGGCTAAATCGGACCGTTTCAAGCTCCGATTCATCGGTTTTCCGATCCGATCCGACCGATTCGATCCGATTTTTAAAACACTGAGTTTAATAGAAAAAATATTTATCAATTAAATTATCTACCGAAAACCGAACTATTTCTCTTTCTACTAAATTTTATTACTAATTCAAACTACAGAGTACAACAATCTTAACCATTCTGCCATCTCTCCAATACCATTTGATTACATAACATTCTCCAACAATCTTAACCTTTCTGCCATCTCTCCAATACCATTTGATTACGTAACATTCTCTAACAATCTTAACCTTTCTGCCATCTCCCCAATACCATGTGATTACGTAACAT
The DNA here is from genome assembly GCA_025434745.1 of Erythroxylum divaricatum. Classification (NCBI taxonomy): domain Eukaryota; kingdom Viridiplantae; phylum Streptophyta; class Magnoliopsida; order Malpighiales; family Erythroxylaceae; genus Erythroxylum; species Erythroxylum divaricatum. Next base: position 29,310,967 of record JANTPM010000245.1, on the reverse strand, counting down.
TCTCAAGAATATCGATTGTAATAATTATCAAACTGTACCAACTGGCAAATAAAATTTGTGTTACAGAAGGGACAAATAACTAAAACAAACATTTCAAAACTGCATTCATTTGTGTGACATGAGCAAATATCCATTGATAAACAAAAAATCAATATTTAACGCTTGAGCTCAACAATGATGGAACAGAGGGTGTTATAAAGCTCTTCCTTAATCTTCCAATTTCTCAAAGAAGCAGAACACAGCTACAATTAACGTTTGGCACGAGAGTAATGATTGTCATTAGGATTTCTTTTCTGACTGAAAACTGCTAGCGCCTTCCTTACTGGCGGTTGAAAAGTTCTTTTGTCAGTGTGGTGGCTGAAGACGTCATCTGAGTAGAAGAAGTCATCTCCCTGAAAGGTATCATTTCTTCTATCAGCATTAAATCTTATAAAATTATTGGAAAAAAAATATCGTCTGTGAGGAGGAACCAGAACAAGGTCAGAACAAAAAGGAAGAAAACCAACCTGTTTATTTGTTTTCTTCTTTGTCTTAGGGTGCAGGAATTTTTGTGGCAGTTGATCTTCACGTAGAATAGGATTCTTTGCAATGGCATTCCTTCCTCCTTGCGGCAAAGGCAATGAAAACTGCATCAAGCAAATGTTCAGTAACATATAAATAGGAAGCTTCAGTAGATGGCTAAGCCTCTGATACAAGATCCCATAGGATTTTCCATCAACAGAACATTCTAATGAACTGAATGATCATACATAGAACAAGTAATAGAAAAAAAAATGTTAAAGGGAGTGCACTTTGCAACGAAAATAGACCAGAAACAAGTATTCTATGAAAACAAGTACACAGGCGGATTCAAAACCAAGACACAAAACCAAGTGTAGAAACACCAGCTAATCTCGTACATTGACCCTTAACCACATTTTGGTGAGAATTATGCTTACTTTTGTGCCACGCAGAGTGATCCTTGGTCTTCTGGCTTCCATAGTTATCCCATTCTCACCTACTGTGATGGCTACTTTCCTCAGGGTGCCTCCATTTCCACATTCCGGACAGAAAATCCTTCCAATTTCAGCAGTCACGGTATAGCAGGCATGACACCTTAATATCCACCTGCCAAGGAAGCCAATTTAAACATAAGTATTTTAATATATCGTCACTTACCAAGGAGACTATCTCAGGGATATATAAAATCCCAAACGTATTTCCTTGGACATTTCATTTTCTTCTATTTCCAATTGTCATGTTTTGATAGTTAAAGGCTTTCTTCTCCAAGTCAGCAAGGTCATAATATGAACATCTCAACAGAATGTGAAGCATAACAATGCATGCTACATACTAGAAAAACAATTCTGTACCTGTGCAGCTGACGGATTTGCATTCCCCCAGGTGCCAACAGTCTTAAACCAATTTGCAGAAGAACATTCTGCATTGCAAAGTCACTAGTTATACAAGCCACACTAGATTCTGACAAGGATCTGAGCATCCAGCTTTGCTCACTACCACCATCGTCCACATTTGATGCATCAAGACTCTTGTCGGTGTGGCTTGAGATCTCAAAATGATTCACCTCTGAATTTAGACCATCGTCTTCACAAACTTTACCACCAATGGTTGTATTGTGATCAGATGAAGCTAACATCTCAGAAGAATAACTGAAGTCTAGTCTATCAGAATCCATGTTATCTTCTTCTTCTCCTTGTTCAATGCTTACCTGACTTTCTTCCACCCTCATTTGATCTAGTACAGAAGAGAGTTCTTCACTGCAGCTCTTATGCTCTATCATCTCACTCTCATTCAAGGTCCCATTTACAGAATCTGCTGCTTTAGAACTTTTCAGTAATATATGACCTTGGTCACTAACTTCCTTGACAACATTGTTACACGCACTAATATCAAAATCTTGTTGACTATCTTTCTCAAAGAGAGCCTCATTATGTTCACGTCGAGCTTTTCTTCTAAGATATCTCCTATGTGTACTTCGACTGACAGCAGGTCTCCAATTACCAGCATCATCATCAAACTGTCCCTGAGATGCATCAACTCCAGCTGCAACAATCTTCTTCCCTTCTATGTTAATCACCGTCTTCTTTGGCAGATACCTATCGTGTCTTCTAAATCCATGTATGGCATCTTCATGATTCTCGGAATGTGCTTCAACCATGTTCGCCATCAAACCATCTGAAGATTGTTCATCTACAGCAGTAACATTCAATCTTATGTCCTTCAAAGGAACAATTCTTGAACCAGTGTTCATTCCATCTCCTGCTTCACGTTCTAGCGCTTCCCATTCTTCCAAATTAGGAACATTAGAACCCCAACCAGGCATGTCTTTTTCAGGCAACTTCTTTACATTGACTGTGCGGATAGGAGGAGGAGCATCCCTAAGATGTGTGATCCCATGTATCTGTGCCTCCAATGTGTAAGTAAGGGCAACTAGTTTAAGATCAACGTCTGAAAGGGTCTGCAAATCACCAGTAGCCCTTGCAAACTTAATAACTGTAGATGAAAATAAACATAGAATCAACATGACTATGAGCTTCGAGATAAAACTTTAAATATTGATAATCAAAGCCAAAAAACTTCAAGATGAAAATAGTTCTCCAAGGAGTAACGATCAAGCTAATACACTGTGTTGTGGAAAAATAAAAAAATCGAAAGATAATTTCCAGGTAACATTACCTTCAATGAACAGATAAATATAATCAAACTACTAATAAGACTTGTAAATTTAATAAAACATTATAGACATACAACCAGCTTTCAGAAATTGTAATGAAACTAAATGTCAATGATATTGAAATGAATCACCTTTACAACTCAAAAGTCCAAATCTTTATATCCATTTTCCAACAGATACCAATGTAAGCTTCCCAAAATAAAAGGTTTGTCCAAGAAGTATTAGTTCCGGATATTATTTGAATAAGAACCAACATTGAGACACAAAATTTTCTCCTCCAAAATAAAGTTTCATTAATATGAAGGACGAGAAAACGAGGAAGCTTATGCACGGAGTAATATTCACATTAGTCGAAAAACTTGGCAATTAGTGAAAGTATAAAGTGAATTTGCCTAAACAGGAGACAAACATTTACCAATCGTGCAAGTTTAATGGCACGTGCACACAGATGAGCAATGAACCTAAATATTAATTAGACTTGAACCAATATGAGCATCTCACAAAGGCAAACAAAGCAGAAGAGTTTCTCCCACTGCCCAAGTAAAAGAAACAGAATCTAACAAATCAACTAAAGAAAGCAGGCAAAATACCTTTGTTGAGAGCTTCAGGGGTGGGTTCCATGGAGTCGATAGTGAAAGGAACAAAGGAGAGACGGTGGCGGGAGACAGGGTCTCGAATCTCGTCGAGAACTTCAGGGACGGTAACAAACTTGTCGGCCAAGTGGTGGAGCTTATCGCCGCCGTTGATGACGGCGTTGGCGTCAACAACCGCCATGGATATTCCCCCTTCGGACTTGCAACTCGCCACGAAGGCTTGGGTTGTGGAGCACGTCGACGGGGTATGCAGCTTCTCCGGCGGCGAAGGGGTCTTCACGACGTTGCTCCAACATGTCTGCGGCGCTGATGAGGCACCCATTGTTGAAGCTGGAGAGAACTGAGAAGTAACAATGACGCGCTAAACCCTAAGCGGGTAGTTAGTTATAAACCAAATTCCCTTTTAAGGCAAAAAATTTCTTTTATGAAATCAGTTACTTTTTGTAATTAAGTTATATCTTTAAGTAAATTATAGATAATAATAGTATGAAAGCCCAATTCCCTTCTACTAACAATAAAATTACTTTTGTTAATTAATATATAATAAAAGTATGAAGGCTCGTCAAGTTTTCCACTTTCTGTGAAAAATATCCCAATGTTTTTATCAATCACATTATAGAATATATCAATTCAAACTATTTTTTCGGTTACATATCTATTTTAAATCTTAAATTTATTAATAATTTAACTTAATTTCCAAGTTGAACCATATTTACTATTCAAGTCTAATTTATAAACTCTAACAAACTATTGAAGTATTAATTTTAATAATATTAAATATAAATTCGATATTAAAGTATTACATCAAATGATTGATATATTCAATTTTATTATATTTTTATTGGATTTACTATTTTGTAATAACTTTTTTATTTGTAAAAGTAAAAGATATCGTTTGTTTATAAATTTTTGGCAATAATGTGTAACAACAATTTATTATAACATTTTAGTTAATCTTTCTCTAACCAAGTTGATCAAAGGGTAAGAGGTCTTAGGCAAGAAAATCTCTTATCACTTTACCTATTTGTTCTCAGTTCGGAGGTACTCTAAAAATTGATTAAACATTATATTAGCCTAGAAAGATAATGCAAGTATCATAAGAAACGTAAGAGATTAGAAATTCATAGCTTATGAGTCGTTTGGTTCCACTTTTATTTTTCTATTGTGAATTTAGTTTTTTTTTTATATTTTTGGTTTCTGTTTTTAATTAAAAAACAAAAACTTGTTTGATTAAGATATTTAATATAAAAACTAAAAAAAATGTTTGCTTAAGGTTTGTAATGAAAAACTAAAAACAAAAACATGTTTGATTTTATCATTTTGTTTCTATTTTTTAATTATACTCTTATGTCCATCTTGTTTCCTTATTCATAATCTCTCGATACAGAGATTCTAAAGTTGTTAGGTTAACTGTTATAATGATGAGAATTTATGCAAAAGGGGATCACAAAGTTGAAGAACATCCTAGAAGGGTTACCTGAGTCACAGTTCACCTATGAGGATTACATGATGCTCTATACATATTCATTCTTTTGATAAACCTTGCTTTTGTATTGACAAATTCCTAATTTTTCCCTTGTTAGTTAATGAGGGTTTTAAATGTTTTTCCTTTACTTTTGCTTACAAGATGATCTATAACATGTGTATATAGAAACCTCAACATAATTACAAGCTTATCATCTCAGCTCAATTCGAAGAATTCACATATCAATTCAAGTTTCAAACCAAATCGGTAAGCTTGGGTTTGAAAAGAAAACCTCCAAAAAGCCTATCACCTGACACTCCGTCAATCCACCTCCAAACCACTCTACTGCTATTTGCGCCACAATCATCCCTTAATGACAATTTCCCAACCCTCTTCACTGAGAAACAAACCTTATCACCACCACCAAACACCTTCAATTTACTCGATTTTTGAAACACCTTCAATTTACTCGATTCCTGATCTCCATTGGCATCCTCCCAACCTCTTCCCAATCCAACCTCTCCATGTCTAATCTCAATATCAATATCATCGAACAAGATGAGTCCAATGAAAACGTCCACTTTAACCCTCCAACCATCAACAATTTCTTCCTATTTTCTCGTACCAATCGTGCCCTTTTTATTGTTGACCTTCAACTTCTAAGAGACAATGGAAAAAGCTTTGCTAAGCACCAAATCTTCGTTGCCTCCATTGTTGATCTTTTCTCAAAGAGGAAGAAGTAAGAACAAAGTGGTGAAGGCAGAGCATGGCTGAAAAAGAAAAGAAAGATAGTTAAAAAAATAAGGAAGAAGCATTAGACTACAGTTAAGTGTATAGTTAAGTATCTTCATAGGACGAAGAACTGAATGCTTGTTTACTCAGGAAGTAATCTTATTTTGACAGGATATATTGATTATGATTTTCAATCAAATGTTGATTCAAGAAAATCAGCTTCTTGTTCTATATTTATTTTAGGAGGTGGAGCCATCGTCTGGAGGAGTGTTAAGCAATCTTGTATTGCTGATTCAACTATGGAGGCTGAGTATGTTGCTGTTTGTGAAGCAACAAAGGAAGTAGTCTGGCTCCATAAGTTCTTAAATGATTTGAGGTAGTTCTAGAGGTAGGAAAATCCAATACACTTTATTATGATAATAGTGAGACGGTGGCTAATTTTAAAGAACTTCGGAACCACAAAGCTGCTAAACACATTGAGCAGAAGTATCATCTCATAATGGAGATAATAAAACATGGAGAGGTGAATATGGTAAAGATTGCCATAGAGCAAAACTTTGCTGATCTGTACACAAAGACATTGTCTCAAAAGAGTTTTGAGGGTCACCTCAAAGAGATGGGAATGAGTAATATGTCAAGCTTGCTTTAGGGCAAATGGGAGATTGTTGGAGTTATATGAATATAGTGCCCTGGAAAACAAGTGTATTTATATATAACTTAATCTTCTTCCAGTTACAGTTTTGTAATGCAAATATTTAGTATTAATAAAATAAAAGAGTTTGGTTTTATTTGTATAAGCATAATATAACTAGTCATAAGGAACCAAGATTCTTTTGTTAATAATATACATATACATGAAGCTGTATGGAAAATATGTGTATTATTAGAATCTAAATTAATTGATTCACAGTTGAATAATGAAGTTAGTCGTTTGATTATGGTTTAGACTGTAGTGTTGCGATTTATCTCCGTGTGAGTGAGTTTACTTCAAGGGAATGATGAGTTTCATATCATGATAGTAGTCGACTATGGATAATGGTATATTAAATGAATATGAAATCAAGTATGTTTTCAAAAGTAAAGTAGGTCGTTAGTTTAGTATTAAAACATACTTTTTAGCATTTTCTTATTATGGACCACAATCTCGATGAGTGGTGAACTCATATATGTTTATTATAATTCTTGATATGATCAGAATGGATTTTTACAGAGTATTAATCCAGGGTCTGCATGTTGGAATTATTAATTGAAATATGTATCCGGGAACATTCACTCAAATAAAGAGTTTATAGTGATATTACCACTTCTAGATGTTTTAAGGAGATTGGGTGATTAAACTAGCGTCAGTAGTTTGATGGACTAGCTACCCATCAAGTCTTGATGCCAAGATGAGGTCTTGTGTGTTAATCACCATATAATGTAGAATGGGAGATCTAGAAGAAAAAACCAACATAACGACAAAATTGTAATTTTACAATTTTGTTGTGCTAATGGCTATAATAAGGTTCTAAATAGGGTTTGCAATTGGACATAAAATAAGTGTTCTCATAATATTTAATAATTTAAGAATTCAACTAATTGTCTTTAGTGGAATGACATTTAGTTAATAAGCTAGAACTAATTCTAATGAGATTAAATTAATTCTGGGCTTATTGGAGATTGAATTATCAAAGTCCAATAAGATTATTGAAGTCCAATAAGATTCCCCTCTTGGCTTTAGAGAAGGTCATCATTTTTAGATGTTTTATCGAGATTGGTGATTAAACTGACGCCAGGAGTTTGATAGAATAGCCACCCATCAATTCTTAACACCAAGATAAGATCTTGTGTATTAATCACCATATAGAGTAAAATGAGAGATCTAGAAGGAAAAACTAATATAAGAGCAAAACGGTAATTTTATCCTTTATTGTGCGGATGACTGTAATAAGATTCATAATAAGGTTTGCAATTAGACATCTTATTTGAAATATGTGTTCTCATAATACTTAGTAATTCAATAGTTCAACTAATTATCTTTAGTGGAATGACATTTAGTTAACAAGTTAGAATTATTCTAATGAGATTAAATTAATACTGGGCTTATTAGAGCTTGAATTATCTAAATTCAGTAAGATTCCCCACTTGGCTTCAAGGAAGGTTATCAAGCAAAGTAAGAAATATAAATGGAGGTTTTAAAGCTCATGATTGAATGTTGGGCTTGCATTAATTAATGGTTAATTAGAAGCCTAAATGGAAATTTATAAATGGGTTAGATTTTGGTTTAATTTGATTAATTAAATTTAAACAAAATTCTTAAAGAAATGGAAAATGCAATTTCAATTTTATTAGGGTTGTGTGCAGCTGCACATTTGGCATTGAATTGCTAAATCAAGATGGTATTTATCATATTTTATCATCATTAAATGGAGTAATAATCTTACCATTAAATGGTTTAGTGGTTGTCTTTTAATGATGGCATGTAATGTAACCTTTTAACATTCATTTGAATAAAGATGAAAGAGATGTATTTGATGGATGATCTTCCTTCTTTCATCATTAAAACCAAAATTGACATGTCATTTTAGGTTATTGGCCTTTTCATATAGCCATCTTAAAACAAATGAGAAGAGTCTCATTTTATAGCTTCTTTATGTTTGATTACAGAATGAAGTGATGCATTGGATGCTTTTCTCTTCTTTCTTTTCATGTATAACCAAATTGACAAGGTGTAAGAGAGGTGTTCTTGCATGTTATGGACTCTCTCTCTTTTCTTGCATGTGTTAGTTGAAATTTGCATAAGATGTAGGAAAATCCCGGGATGGACATCACATGCCCAAGGTGCGGAATTTAAAATTTTGAGTCCCGGGACATTCCCGAAAGC
>JANTPM010000245.1:29264561-29277575 GCA_025434745.1 Erythroxylum divaricatum | reverse complement strand
CAAGTGACTAACATAATCGGGAACCTAATGGGTCACACACATAGGAGATCTGAAGGATGAGTAAAATGGTCTTGAATGGTGATTAAAGATATAAGAGAGTGTTTCGGGATTGTGTTGCGATGTGATTGTGGTAGAAAACGTTAAATGGAATGGATTAGAAACAAGTGTTATTAGTTTCCATTAATGCATGCTATTCATGGTGTTTAACTTCCCATAATTTCTATTAATACATGCTATTCATGGTCATTAACTTCCCATAACTTTCATTAATGCATGTTATTTATGACCATTAACTTCCCATAACTTTCCATTAGTGATGGGGGTTATGGAAGGCCAAATGGTGCAGAAAATTGAGATGATTTTCATACATCTTGTGTAAGACACATAAAAAAAAGAAAAAGGAAAGGTTCTTTTTCTTACACACATACTTTTTCTCTCTAACTCTCTCAAGAGTTCTTGTATTTGCTAGCACAAAGAAAGAATTCTAGGCATCTCTTAGTGAGGTTTCATCCTTTTGTCTTCGTGTGGACTTTCATTAGAGACAATGTGAGTTGATCGTTATAGTTTATGATAACCCAATACGGAGAAGATTAAAGAATGAAGGAGATCGTCAAAAAGGTATGTAAACATTTTACATTTCATGTTTTTGTTTTTTCTATATCTATATGCAAGAGTAGATCTGGTTTTGAGGTTCCATTTTATTTTTGCTACGTATATTTGATATATATTATGTATGAGATACATGATCAAAACCTAACAAGGATTTGCTAGAGGAGATGGCAAATAATAGCTGTCTTTGGATGTCGGATAGAAGGAGACAACAATCTACTTTTTGAGATCAAAAGGGAGTCATTATTATCGATTTAGGGATAGCATTACATGCTAAGATCGCTAATTTAACAAGACAATTGAATAGCCTACAAGCCACCTCTTCAACTCCAATTAAAGCAATTCAGTACGATGTGAATTACATGGTCAAGATAATTATTTTAGCACTGATTACTTCTTAGTGTAAAGTAACAATAAGGAACAACCTAACTATATGGGCACACAGTTTGCTCAAGGAGGAGGGAATAACCTATACTCGAACATATACAATCTTGGGTAGAGAAACTACCCATAATTTTCTTAGTTGAAAAATAAAATAAATTAATTGAAAAATCAAGGTCTACTTGGATTTGAATAAGATAAGTCTAATGTCAACGAGTCAAAATTGGACAATATTATGGATCAAATTATAAGTATGGAAGGGAAGTTCAAGTAAGAAATAAAGAACCACGCCTCTTCCATTCACCTAGAGGTTTAAGTGGGCCAACTCATAAACATATTATCTATAAGAAATTTGGGAAGTCCTTCAAGTAATATTAAAGCAAATCTAAGGGAGCAACTCAAGGAAATCACATTTAGTAGTGGGAAAGAGCTCGAACAACTAGTAGAGAAATAATCTAAAACCTACCTCGTAGGAGATAGAGAAAAGAAGAAAAAGGTTGAAGAAAAGAGCGAGGACCCTATTTACGTTGCTCCTCTGCCATACCCACCTCAGATTCCATTCCCACAAAGATTATAGAAGAACAAACTGGATGCACAATTCGTAAAGCTTGTAAAGATGCTGAAGACTTTACAATTAAATTATATTTTGTGGAGGCATTGGAACATATGCCCAAGTATGTAAAGTTCTTGGAAGACATATTATCAAAGAAATGGAATTGGAAAGATATTCAAACGGTAACACTAACCGAAAGTTGTAGTTCCATTATCACCAGTCATATGCCTTCCAAGTTAAAGGATCTAGGGAGCATTATGATACCCTATGTAGTTAGTGACTTGGAATTTGCAAAGTGTTTATGTGACTTAGGCACAATTATAAATCTTATGCCTTTTTGACCTTTAGAAAATAGGGCATAACTATGTGAAGCCAACTTTGATGCTTATTTAGTTGGCAGATCAATCCATCAAGAGACCATTTGGTATGGTGGAAGATGTTATAATTAATTTGGACAAGTTAATTATTCATATGGACTTTGTGGTGCTACATTTCGAAGTGGATAGGAACTATCCATTAATTCTTGGATAGCCATTCATGAACATTGGGAGAGCATTGATAGACATTTATGAAGGCAAATTACTTTTTCATATTGGTGAAGATCATGTAGAGTTCAATATGAACAAGGTATTAAAATATATGAAAGAAAGCAACTCTTGCATAAAGATAGACAATAATGGATGAATATATCAAAGAGCAAAAGGAGGTTGTTTTGAAGAAGTAGGTTCTAAGAAACAAATGACAAAGGACATAAAATTTGAAGAGTTTATGGAATTCTCTATTCAAGAAGTAGAAGTAGAAGAGAGGACGAGGGTGATTGTATAAGAAGAAGAAAATTTCACTAACACAAACTGTTTGATTCCACTAAAGATTTAGGGAGTTTCATCATTTTTGATTTTATTGATATTTTGTTATCGAAAAGGGCATTACTAAAATTACTTAATTTTTTAATTTGATTAATTATGCCCTATGGGTGGATGTAAGCCTCTCATAATTGATCCTGGTTGAGTTTTAAATGATGAAAGGTCAAGCTAATGACTATAACTTAGCAATTTTTGGTAGTTAGGTTTGTTTCGAATTCTAGTATTTAGTGTTTTATTTTTATGATTATGGAGTTGTTTGAATTGCTAAATTTCTTACTTTTAAAGTTATTACAAGTTCTAGGGGTTACATAAAGAAAAAGAAGAAGAAACGGGACAAGATGTGACAATTTTAATAGGTCACAATCATGCACTATTGTGACAGATGGGACAATTCACATGCCTCACGAGCAAACAAGCCTTACACGTGGAAAATCACTCCCACCCATTCTACCCCTCCTTCTTCATCCCAAACACTTTATATTCATCTTTTTTCTTCTTCTAAACCTACTTTATCTCTCCAAAACTTAGCAGCCACTCCCAAAGTCACTCACATCTCTCTTTATCTTAGGTTTTTCACTTACTTCTTGTTTCTTTCAACTATAAAAACATTCCTTTTACACATATCTAGTAATTTCCATATAGATATCACATCTTTAGACTGGTTCTTACAAGATTTCGTTGAACTTTTCTCTCTTCACTTTTTGGTGTATTTTTAGGTGTTCTTAGTTGATTTTGTAGGTATACACTTATCTATGGTGGTAAGAATTTTTTTAAAAAAAGCTAAAAGTTGACAATCGAAGGGGAAAATTTAGTTAGAAAAAGAAGGTATTTGATTCCAAACTCTTCACTCTAGAGTTAATGGTGCACCTAGATACTTTGATTTTGAAATTTTAAAAAATCTAAGGTTGAAAGATAGAATTGAAACTTTGAGTGATAAAATTCGAGGGGTCAAATTTATTAATTTGATTATATTGCATAAAAGGAATTAACCCTATAATTTTATCCTACTCTTTAATTTGAGCCATAGAATTTGGATGAATTTTGGTTTCGATTAAGGGGCCACCCGTATAGTTTAAATTATGACATTATGGAAGAAATCGATAGATTTCCGAGGTCTAACATAATTGAAAAATATGATAATTTTTGTGCTAAGAGATATTGGAAGAAATTAACAGGGTTGGATAACTTTATTGTTAGAAATGCCCATAATAATTTAATTCATAGTCCTAAGCATCTATTGCTATATAAATTCATAGATCATACTATTTTTGATAAATCTAAAAGTAACAAATGTTCCATTAAAGACTTATTCATTCTTTGGTGCATGGATAATAATGTCAAAGTTTGTACAACCAGTTATATTTTTCATACTATAGCTACTTCTCTTAAAAAGAAAAAGTAGTCATCTTAGCATGGGTCCCACCTAAGCCACTTACGGTGTGGTTCAAGACTTTATGTATGTAGCAAAGAATCGGGTGTCATAGTGGTGAAGCCTTAGATTTGCTCAGGTCAAAATTGATAGTGTGTCATAACATTAGTCAAAATAAACTAGACCTACTACTGTGGCATTGATAAGCCTAGATTGATTCTTCAAAGAGAGTTTGTAAAGATATTGAAATAAAAATAATTGGTATTTAGGTTGTGGGTTTTGTTTTTAAAAATAAGAAAACAAAATAAAGCTAAACTAACTAGCTAAAGCAATTTAAAGAAAACATGTGAAAAAAGATAAAAGTGGGGAATTCGGTAGGGACACGGTTCTTTTGTTAAATATTAGCCTACATCCTAATTAAATATATTTGAATGATTTGTTGTTCTCAAACCTCTCCTAGAAACTATTAATTATGGGTTAATAATTAACCCAAGTTTTGTCTTAAGTAGTGTTTAATCAAGATACGATTGTTAATTAAACCTAACCACCGAGTAACACAGGATATGATCTTTAGATTTAATTGGGTAGTAACATTACGAATTAGGAAAACTGATTAATCAAGGTAACAATCATATACGAAGTGTCACTTAACCTAGGTTATGCTATCCCTAATGATTACAAACCATTAGTTGCTACAAATGAATTCAAATATAACAATTACATATTATATTGAAATTCTAACAATGGATTTGTAATAAAATGATCCAATGATAAAATATTATTTTCATAATATCCAATGGATTCATACACAAATAATTGGACTATAATGATAACACAATCATTTATACACAAAACCCAAATCCATACACATAGGATAACAAAATCAATTTCTAAAGAGAGAAAGAAACAACAAAAATAGTGAAGGAATGCTTAACCGGGATGTCAGCATTGATGTCTCATCTAAACCAACGTCAGGATGTCTACCACTCCATGAGTCTCCCACAGTTGAGAGCTTCCATAGCCCTCTTCATTGTTATCTCCCGAAGCTCCTAAAAATTGCTTCAACCTCCGCCCCCTAAGGATGTCCCCCACAAAAGACTCAACCAAAAACTATCACAATTGTTTAGTTCCTCTTTTTTCTACCTTTTATTATTTTTCATTTTGCCATTGTATGCCAATGTTTTGCCTTCTTGGCCCAATGGGTGTTGTGTTTATGCTCCTTGTCCATATTGAATGTGTCGTCGTTTTCTCCTAGCCATTTGTGTTTTCGCTACACATCGTTTTGGTTTGCATTTCCTATCCACCTACGTTGCATTTCTGCCACTTGTTGTTTATGCATTTTACTACTAGCTTCCACTATCATTTCCTGCTTCTTTACTTCCTACTATTGCTATCATTTCGGCCTATGTTTTTTCTTCTTAGGCATCTCTTACTGGAGTTTTCTTCATGAACTGCTGCCATTTCCTACTTCTTTGCTTCCCAGTGCTGCTGTCATTTTGGCCTATCTTTTTGCTCCTTAGACATCTCTTGCTGGCATCTTTTTTATAGATTTTTGTCGTTTTTGTTTCTCTTCCAACTGCCATATGCATTGTCATTTTGATCCTCTTTTGTTGTTTTATTTGACATCTTCTTTATTGTTTTTTTATTGAATTTGTTTTCTTCTTGCTCTAATTTTCTTCTTCCTACTCCATGAAGACAAGTTAATATTAATCTTTGAAAAATGGCCCAAATATCGTTCTTTTGACTCACTTTAAATTCTTTGATTCCGAATTATGTCTAAAATCACATATAAGTTAAAGTGAGTATCTTGAGCAATTCATGTCATTAATCATTAAGTGTTATAGAATAATTATATAATCAATTAAGCACATAACAATTTTTCTCACATTTAACTTCTGGTCTTCCTCAGACAAAATATCAAAATTAAGCTCATATATCTAAAACATTGACTCATTTTCCATATGTTCCAAAAATACATAATCATAAGCAAAGATGAATGATTTTCAAAAATAATAGCAAGAACTTAACATTCCAAGCTTTTACTTATGATCAATCAATATTTAATATCTTTAAAAACTGAGCAATCTAATGGTAGACTTGGAAAATGTATTCCAACAAGATATGTTCTTGGGTACACTCATCACCATTGATAACCATGCTATTTCACAATTTTGCAAATCATTTCATTTCTCCACCACTAAAATTCACATGAAAAATCATGAATCAAAGGACTTTTCAAGGTTGTAATGTAGGTAAAGGTAAGGTGAGATATATTTGGGTCAAGTAGCAAGAAAGTCATTAAATCTAGTGAAACAAAAGTAACACTCAATATGATATCAATTGCATAAATTAACATTCATACAAAACTAGGTACCGTCAATTATGTCGAATGCAACACTTATATTTCACAACTTAAATTCAAGTTCTCATACACAAACCACAAGAAGTATATACTAATCAGAAAGGATCATTCATTCAATCGATGACAATACATTGAAACCACAAAGAGTGAACCTTCCAACACAACATTTACCTTATATCCAACATACTTAAATAACCCATTCAATACAACTTTAAGAGGATGCATTAATCTTAAATAACTTTTCAAAACTTACGGACTTCCTCCTTTATACATTTACTTAAACTTTTTTTTTCTTTTCTCTTTTTTATAAACATTAAAAGAAACTAAATTAACATGAGAATTTCAATTATAAGACATAAAATAACATCCTAATATTATAACCAACCTACACATATGTACACCCCCACACATACAATTTTGTACGTCCGCAAACTCAACAATCACAAATGATCCACTAGCTTTATGGCTTGGGTAAGACATTTGGTAAATTCAATAGGGTAAGCTATATGGATAATGTGGCTTATGTAACAAAGAATGCCTAATCACCTCCATGTTAATGCATGTGATAAAAATGTGGTCTTGAATAGAAAATCAAAGCAAAATTAGGATTACATGTGATAAAGGTCACACATTATTAAAAGATAATGAGATCGATATAAATGTGTCAGTCTAATAAGGTTTAAAATCTCACTAGCTTTGTCTACCACTAATCACTAATCTTCTAAAGATAATGCATATCGACCAATCATAAGAACAAAAGTACATGCTAAAGTTGCTATGAAATTCTCTTGTCAATTCATTCTCTAATCATTACTATATACTCCTAGAAGCAATAGAAAAGATAAATTGTTTATTTGTTTGCTTTATTCTTTCTCTCATTTTTATTGAAAACTTAAAACAAGCAAGAAACAACCAACATAGAAACACACATGCATAAAAAAATTAAATGCGTAAATGTAAAGGAAAAGAAATTTACTTCCCTTGGGTTGCCTCCTAAGAAGTGCCTTTGTTAAAGTCACTGGCTCGACTCCATGTTTTCTCCTCACATGGAAAAATTACGATCTTAGGGTATCACAGTTTAAGCCACTTCTACATGAGGTAGTTCAAGATAAGGCCTTAGTCAATGATCATTCACATAAAGTTTCTTTCATATCCTCTAACATTCAATCTCTACTGAGTCTAAGTAATTTAGAAAGATCTCAAATGTCTCTTCATCTTTTTCTTCCTCGTTTAATTACTCTAACCTGTTAGGTAAAAGTAAAGAGTCATTCTCATCAATAATTATGAACTCAATATTTACCTTTGAGCTAAATGATGTATCCTTTTCTGCTTTGAGCTCTTCCTCCACTTCTTCTTATTCTTCACAAACAATTCCTTGAGTAGTGCACTCAAGATTCTCAAGCTCCTCATCACTTTGTAAAGCCTATGTGCTAATGTCCTTTGGGTACACAATGGGTTAATATGGTTGCTCTTCTTCGATTTGTGATTCTGGGGAGTCGATTCTCACTGCCATCTCACCCATTTGGTGTTCCACAATTTGTATGCTCAATCTTATCTTCTACAAGGACTATTGTATACCCTCTTGAAGTTACTGTTATTTACTCTTTTGAAATTGAAAATTGTGAGTAGGAATAGTCTCGATAATTTGATCCAAAGATATTCTTAAGTTTTGTTGGCTCTCTAGCTCTTGGACATTAAACCTTATATCCTGCCAACATTTCCTTTCATATTGCTAGAATTGTAGCGTACTCTGTCAGATTTGATGTACATCCCGCTAAAACAGTTGCGGCATATTTTGTTGAACTTGCAACCTATCCTATTGAACTTGCAGCATATCTTGTTGAAGTTGAATACTACTAGAATTATAAGTATTGATAAGGTCATCCAGAGATGTCCCTGAGTCGTGATAAGAAGTTTCTGGTCTATACGGGAATTGTTGTGTGTCCTATATACTATCAAGGAAGTAATTCGACTGATTATCCCATCCATAATTAAAATTTGTATGATCACTCCAAACAAAATTTTAAGGTTGGGAATATGAGTTATGAAAGAAATTACTTCTGTCCATGAAAAAAATCAAAATTTAAATCACTAATACTAAATAGAAATTGAAAAGATCAAGAATTAACTAAAAAGAAACAAATTGTAAACAAATATGTACAAAACACCAATTAAAATCAAGAACAAAAACTAAGAACCACACTCCTTAGCAATGGTGCCCGTTGTAATCTTAGTCAAAATAAACTAGACCTACTACTGTAGCAGTGGTGAGTCTAGGTCGATCCCACAAAGAATGTGTGTAAAATTATTAAAATAAAAATAATTGGTATTTAGGTTTTGGTTTTAAAAATAAGAAAATAAAATAAAGCTAAACTAACTAACAATGGCAATTTAAAGAAAACATGTTAAAAAAATGATGAAAGTGGGGAATTCGATAAGAACCCGATTCTTTGGATAAATCTTAGCCTACACCCTAATTAAACATATTTCAATGATTTGTTGTTCTCAAACCTCTCCTAGAAACTATTAATCGTGAGTTAATAATTAACTCAAATTTTCCCTTAAGTAGTGTTTGATCGAGATATAATCACTAATTAAACCTAACTACCGAATAACCTAGGATACGATCTCTAGATTCAATTAGGTAGTAGCGTTATGAATTAGAAAAATAGTTAATCAAGGCAACAACCATATATGATGTGTCATTTAACCTAGGTTATGTTATCCCTAATGATTAATGACCATTAGTCACTACAAATGAATTTCAAATATAACAATTACAGATTATATTGAAATTTTGGTAATGGATTTGCAATAAAATGATTCAATGAAATGCATTAAATTCATTTTTTCACAATACCCAATAGATTCATACACAAATAATTAGACTATAATGATAACATAATCATTCATACGCGAAACCCAAATCCATATGCATATGATAACACAATTAATTTCTAAAGAGAAAAAGAAGCAACAAAAATAATGAAGGAATGCTTAATTGAGATGTTGACATCCATTTCATCTCCGAACCGGTTTCGGGATGTCTACCCCTTTATAGGTCTCTCACAGTTGAGAGCTTCCATAATTGTCTTCATTGTTATCACCCGAAGCTCCCAAAAATTGCTTCAGGCCCCCCCAAGGATGCCCCCCACTAAAGACTTCACCTAAAACTCTTGCTACTGTTATGTTTCTCTTTTTTTGCCTTTTATTATTTTTCATTTTGCCATAGTACATCTGTTTTTTTTTTTCTTTTCTTGGCCCAATATGTGTTGCATTTCTGCTCATTGTCTATGCTACCTGCGTCGTTGTTTTCTCCTGGCCATTTGCATTTCTGCTTAACATCGTTTTTGTTCTTCTTTTCCTATCCACCTAGGCTACATTTCTACTACTCCTTATTTGTGTGCTTTTCTACTAGTTTCCATTGTCGTTTCTTGCTTCTTTGCTTCCCACTGTTGCTGTCATTTTAACCCGTGTTTCTACTCCTTTGACATCTCTTGCTGGCATTTTCTTCATGGACTGCTGCCATTTCCTGCTTCTTTGCTTCCTGCTGCTGCTTTCATTTTGGCCTACGTTTATGCTCCTTGGACATCTCTTGCTGGTGTTTTCTTCATAGACTACTACCATTTTTTGTTTCTCTTCCAGCTGGCTTATGCATTGTCATATTGATCCTCTTGTGTTGTTTTATTTGGCAGCTTCTTTATTGTCTTCTTTTGAGTTGAATTTGTTTTCTTCTTACTCTAATTTTCTTCTTCTTACTCCATGAAGACAATTGAATATTAATCTTCAAAAATTGGCCTAAATATCGTTCTTTCGACTCAATTTAAATTCTTTGCTTCCGATTGTTTCTAAAATCACATATGAGTTAAAGTGAGTATCTTAAGCAATTTCATATCATTAATCGCCAAGTGTTATGGAAAAATTATATAATCAATAAAGCAAATATCAATAATCATCATCATTGTTGATGGTATCCTAAAACTATCAGGAGGACATCTTGTATAAGAAGTCTATTCATAAGTTTAGGTACTCTTATGTCTCGATAAATTCTATGTCGTACAAGCCTATAGTGATTGAGAAGTCCAAATAGCTCATTCGAATCATCTCCCTAAACAACTTGAACTAGATGGTGTTCAACCTCTGCTAATCGTGGCATTCCTTTCCTATGAAGAATGTGGAAAGCGTCTCTAATGTCAACTTCCATTAAAAGGGCTCCACGATCTCAAAAAACTTGGGCTAGGCACTGACATTAATAAAATCTTGAACTTGTTGGACCACCCAACTTGAACTAGTGCCTCTCAGTCTTTGTGGCATCCTATAATGAACGACTTGTCCTTTAACTGTTGATATTGCTCTTCATATGTTGTTGCATTGAAGAGTAGCATAGGAGGCCGCATGGGTGGATGCACTGAGCAAGCACTTCTTAGGTGTCTAGACGACTCCTCTCCTTAATATCGCTTATAGGGAACTTCCTTTTGGCACCATGGTTTTGTCATTGCCCTTAGAACTTAAAATAAATGGGAGAAAATTTCTAATAAATTAAGGCAATACCCTTTTCCCACTCTTAAAATGTATTATGCTCATTAATTAATTAAACGTGAAAAAGAACTAGAAAATGAAAAACTAAACTCTTAATAAAATTACAAGCAAATAATATAAAATAATTAAATAAACAAATAAATAAATGAAATAAAATAAACCAAATTAAGTAACATCCTAATAAATCACAAACTTAAAATTAAAAATATTATAATCAACAATTAAATTAACCTAATTATCAAATTAACAATTTGACCTTAACATTAAAATTGAAAACCCTAATCTGACACTTATGTAAAATTGATGAAATTGAACATCAAATTCATGAAAAAAATCAAAATAAACATGCGATTAAATACAAACCCAACTTCAATTAATGTCAAAAACAACTAATTAACCTTAATTTCATGCAAAATATCACAACTAAATAATTAGTGAGCAATAATTGCACAATTTAGCAATTCAAGTTGAATTTTTACCTAATGCACATGCAATTCATCAAAGTGAATCATTAAAACTAATAGGTAATGTTAATATTCAACTATTAACCAAAATTTATCAGAAATTCTCATAAAATCCCAAATTCCTAAAGTTGT
This sequence comes from Erythroxylum divaricatum, assembly GCA_025434745.1. Lineage (NCBI taxonomy): Eukaryota > Viridiplantae > Streptophyta > Magnoliopsida > Malpighiales > Erythroxylaceae > Erythroxylum > Erythroxylum divaricatum. Next base: position 29,266,303 of record JANTPM010000245.1, on the reverse strand, counting down.
CATTTTTGCGCAAAGATTCCATAAATCATGCAAAACTTCCAATGAATCATGCATAAACAAGTGAAAACAATAAGAAAGCTTACTTGGGTGTTGTTAATTTGGAAGAAAAATGCAAAAATTGGGATGGAAGATTGGAGGGACAATTGTATATAGTGAGAGAGAATAGAGAAAACGAGAAAGAATAAGGAATTATGGCATTTTTAGTGTATTGTGCAGTTACACGGGTATGTTTCTAACCATGTAAGTCTACACCAACATGTCTAGAAAGCTTTGTAATCATGTGCAACTTTAAAATTAGATGATTAAACATAAAAATTTTGCACTAAGCGCTATAACACATTAACATGCATACCCTAACACGCTAATTATGCACAATCTTGTGCAGATGCTTAATTTTCTATTCTAAAACACATTGAACTAGATAAAATCCTATTCTAATAACAAAATAAAAATAAAATAATATCGAATGTAATATAAATTTAAACTAATTCATGGGTTGCCTCCCATGTAGTACTTGTTTAACATCATTAGCTCAACATACCTTGTAAACTCAAGGTGGCTTGTACATATTATGTTTTTATGGCCTTATTGTAGGTCCCATGATTTCCAAGTATGCTACCTTTTGTGAAGTTTTCGGTGGACTTTTAAATGTAAAGCCCTACAAAATATCAATTATATTATCGGACTCACTGGATTCAATGACATCCATGAATCTAAGGGCATGATTAATGACATTATCTACTCTAAATATGACCTCTTCATTCTCCACCCTTAATGTTAAATTGCCTTCATCAATGTCTATTGTTGACTTAACAGTCGTCAAAAAGGGTCAATCAAGGACTAGAGGCACTTCTACGTCCTCTTTTATGTTAACAACTCACAAAATCAGTAAGGAATATAAACTTATCAACCTTAACTAGAAAATCTTCTACAATTCCTTTAAGATATTTTACCGATCTATCAGTTAGTTGCACACTTATCCTAGTCAGTTTAAAGTTCTCCTATTCTTAATTTCTTAAACAACAATAAAGGCATCATATTAATACTAGCCCCTAGGTTGGCTAAGGCCTTATCTATTTTTAAACTACCAATTTCACAAGGAATAGAAAAGCTCCTTGGATCCATTTGTTTTCTTATCTTCTAAGCTACTTTCACTTAACGTAGTCTAACTTCTTCAATTTCTCCTTGTTTGATATTATCTCTTTCAAAAGTTCCATATGCTTTGGTAGCTACCTAAGGGCTTCAACAAGAGGTCAGTTATATTGGAGTTGTTTCAATAGATCAAGAAATTTACCCAACTTTACATCCATCCAATCTTTCTTCACTTTTACAGGATATGGGATGACATGAAAGAATTTTATAGTTGAAGTTCACCTTCAGCTTTTGTGTGACTCTCAATAGTCACCTTCCTCTCTTTTTAGAGCAATTTATCACTCATCTGGGTGATTGTCGTTACACATTCCTTAGGATTCGTTTCGTTGTACTTAGCAAACTCCCCTTTGGTCTTTCAACTACTATCACTGCTAATTGGTTGATTTAAATCCCCAAGTTGTGTATGGAAGCCTCTATCCTTTGATATTTCTCATTAGAATCTTAAGTAATTTTTAACATCATCTCTTCCAAACTAGGCTTCTTAGGTTGAGGTGCTCACTGTTGGAATTCGAGTGGAGGGTTATTTCTTGCTTGGCCCTAATTTCCCTAAGAAAATTAGGGTGATTCCTCCATCCTAGATTGTACGTGTT
>JANTPM010000245.1:29243890-29254450 GCA_025434745.1 Erythroxylum divaricatum | reverse complement strand
CTGACTAGTTGTAAATCTCATAATAATTGAACAATGATATGACTTGGATCTCTATACCTTGAATGGTGGAGGCAATAGGCAGGAGGATTGAGAAGAAGGTCTCTCTATTCAAGCACTTCTGTAAAATCTGAGAAGTCAAACAAATAATAATTTGATGTTTGTTATATAGGTAAGAAACATAACATCCTATCCAAACACAAAGGTTAGCAAGTAATATACAACATTCATAACAAAATTCATCCAAGAACCAACCGTACATAGCAGTATCTAAAAAGGTGATTCAACACAAATAACCTTACAAGTGCATGTGGAATAATCAAGTAGCGGCGACAACATGCTCGCCGCGGCGGACGCCTAGCATGAGAGGGTTCGCCGCGGTCGAACCTTGGCTTCGCCGCGGCGAAAGATCAGCATCCACGCCGTGACGAACTCCCAAAGAAAACGCCGCGACGAACTCCTAATTTTTGAAACCAGAATCTTCAGATCCCATCACCTATAGCAATAAAAAACAATAACGAGGAGTTTGGATATTGCGTCTAACCTAAAAGAGAGGGAAGATGGTAGCAGGCGGGGTTGGCGAAGACCGGATGTCGTTGGAGAGATTCTAAATCTGACAGCATAAACGCAAAAAGAAACACCCATATACGTTAGAAGGGAAAAGATTCATATAGAAGGGAAAGAAGGGGGAAGAGAAGACAAGAAAATGAACAGAAAAAAATTACTTATCGTGCGTTTGGCAGTGGAGACGAAGCCGAACGAAGGAGGAGAGCTGCAAGGAAGACGAAGCTTCGTAACCCTGCGTTTAGGTTTCAGACGTAATAAAACGAGGGTAGTTCTGTCATTTCCTCATCCTATCCGTTGGAGAGATTTTCTTTGTAGTACAGATGAGGAACGAACATAAATTTTGTATCTATGTTTTTTTAGGATAGGACAAATTTCATTTCAGATAACAACCAAATACGATGATGGACAGGACTTTAACGTCCTTATCCACTGTCCTCACCTCTACTGACACTAACCAAACGCACGGTTAGACACGGAAATTCTACTGTCAACGTGTGTGGCCGAGAACTGTCGGCTATGAGCTGGACAACTTTCTTTCTCGCTAACTACAAGGCAAAGTTACCTTATGGACTCTCTTCGTTCTGTTTTGATTTCATTCAACTCTCTTTAAGGAGTCGTTGCCAGTACGTTACGTGATCACTGTGCCAGTATATTTGTATATAGATAGAAAGTGACGGGTTTCTGTTTGCTCGCTCTCAGTAACAGAAATGGAGGGTCTGATCAAGGGCTTGTTGGACGTAGCACTTGGCCATGGGGACGATCAACCCGATGAATCACGAGATGAGCGCTCCAGATCCACCTGGGCTCAGGTTACAGTTGCATACATTACTCAAATCACTCACTGTTAATTTCACTACCATTTCGGATTGCATCCAATTGGTTCCGTTTTTTAACCCGACAAAGATGTTTCCAAAATATGTAGGTGGTGTCAGACAAAGATCCGCAAGAGTCTGGCAATTTCCTGACTTCGAACCAATGGGACAACTTGGTGATGCCATTTCTTTTTTTTTTCATTGTTGAAATTTGGAATTTGAAGCAGTACTTTATGTTTCAATTGGTTCCTATTAGTTTTTTTAAGAAACAAATGTTCACAGGGTGAGAATCCAAAAAGAAATGAGCAGTGGGGGAATGAAAATTTATCAAGGTGGCCACAAAAGGTGGTTTCTTTTTCAATATATATATTCACTGATTAATTTATTGGAATCATACTACATTTTATTATTTTTTGAAACCTAACTGTTTAAAAAATCAGATCAAATCTTTCCTTTTCTATCTAATGTTAGACTCTATGTAAAAGAAATTGTTCTCTTTTAAAAATTCGTTTTGTTCTCTGGAGTGCAAGGATTTGGATGGTGAAGAAGAAAAATATGGAAGGAAGGAAGGTGGCTGGCAACATGAATATAAGGATAATCAAAATCAACGACATGGAAAGGTTTGATCAAGCAGCTCATTTCTAATATAAATAAACTGTCCTTTAACAATATTTAGGGAAAGATTTGTAAATTACAGATAGATATGTTATGATATCTTTATGACATTCTCTCGTAGGAACGAGAAAGTTGTAATGATGGTTGGGAGTCTGTGGGCAAAAAGCACCCTAAGAAACCAAAAAAGGTATTATCATTGTATTCATAGTTATTTTTCCCTTTAATTTTGCTTTGTGGCTTCTCCACCACTTCTAGAATGTTGCCACGATCTAATCTACTCATCAACTGCATTGTTGGGTCTAGTGCTCAACTGTATCGGATTCATTTTGTATCTTTTGTTTTTGGGTAGGTTTGTGAAAGAGAAGAGAACTTAAAGAGAGAGATATGTAAATGCGTTAATTATCAATCATCTTTTGTTGATGATTGTGGCCCTTTTGGTATTGTTGTAGAAAAACTATTATTGGTAGAATTTCTGTGAATAAGAGCAATAAAGTGTTAGGTAATCATTTTGAAGAATGCTATAAATTTTCTTAAAACTAAACTTAGAACGTTAGATAAAAGTATTCTATTAGCAAAATTATTTATAATGACCCGAAAAGATGAATAGTATTCTTATACATAAAGCATAATAGAGCATTGTCAAGAATAGATTTGGATATATATTATTTGTGTTGAAAAGACTTGTCTTAAATTGGTTTTAAAGAAACATGTAAATTCGTTCTATGAAAAAGTGGTTTTGAGGGAGCTGCATTCCAAAATCATGGTTTTAGAAATACTATTTCATGCTGAAATTCGTTATGTTTTTAACAAGATTGCGTTTGACCTAAACAATAGTTTAAAAATCATTGATATTAGGATGCACTGAAATTTGATAGGCTTTTGCTTTTTCACCATATTGGTGAATTCCAAACTTAACTGAATTTTCTTAATTTAATATATGGATTGTAGTTTATTTGAGATTGGGAGGGGAAAAGAGGGGCATGAATGTGGCGTTCAACCTACTTTAAAATGCTTATTGACAGGTTCAGATGGATCATTGGCAAACCTATAAAAGACCTCCAAGTGAACAAGAATATTCTGAAGATCTCCAAATTATTGCTAACTTAACAGCTTCAAAGGAGGAGCTTCAAGACCTATCAAAAGCTTGTAATAGGCTATGGGAACTTGACGTGAACCGTCTTCTACCTGGCAAGGATTATGAGATTGATGTTGGTGAAGGGAAGAAGGTCTATTGTAAGGAAGATGTGGCTAAAGGAAATCTATTTAGTTGGGTGAGTGAAGATGTATTCAGGAAGCCTACTTTCTCTCGTTTCTGTTCTCTTTTGGATAATTACAACCCCAATGAAGGATATAAAGAAGTTGTCACATCTAAGGAGAGGGACGAGCAAGTTGCTTTTGTAGAAGAAATTAGTAGAAGTTCACCTGTTAAATATCTTCACAATTATCTTATATCCAAAGGTATTGTGTCTGAAGATAAGCAAGATTTCAAAAGAATTTTGACAAGCCTCTGGTTTGATCTATATAGTCGAGGTGGTACCTCTAGATCGTCTTCTGCGTTCGAACATGTTTTTGTGGGAGAAATTAAGCAAGGTGGGGAAGAAGTTTCAGGATTCCATAATTGGCTCCAGGTGTGTCCTTTCATTCTGTGCTTTTCATCCTCAATTATTTGTGTTCTTCTAGTTAAACTTTGTTTTATTTCCATAATACCAATTCAATTATGTTTTGGTTTTTCAATGCTTCATTATGCATGAAAAACTTTGTTGATTTGGTTCTTGAAATGACATATTGAAGATTTGTGAAAGCGATAATCTTGTTATCACACTTATGTTAAACGTAAGACTATAGTTAGGTTTATATACAGAAAACCTATACAGTATATATATATATATATATTGGAAAATACACTTCTACCCTTAATTATACATTCTAACCAAAAATCCCCCTCAAGTTGGTCAAAAATATTACACATGCCCAACTTGCAGATTATGGTATGAAAGGCTCGACTATTGAGTCCTTTTGTGAAAATATCAGGTAGGTGTTTTTTTGACGTCACATGAAATAAGCTCAAGACACCATCAGTTAACTTTTCTTTGATAAAATGTCGATTAATTTCGATGTGCTTCGTCGGTTATGTTGAACATGATTACTGATTGCAACTTTGTTATCACACTGTAATGATAGCATGTCTTCTTCAACCAACTTCAACTCTGCTGGCAACTTCTGTAGCCATAAAAGTTCACAGACATCTTGAGTTATAGCTCTATATTCTTCTTTTGCACTTGATCTTCCAACCACACTTTGTTTCTTGCTTCTCCAAGTGACCAAGTTACCTCCCACAAGTAACCAGAGGTGGATCTTTTGTCATCTAAAGATCCGGTCCAATCCACATCTGTAAAGGCATAAATTCGAAGATGACCATGTTTTAAGAAAAGAAGACCTTTTCTTGGGGCTAACTTTAAATACTGCAAAATGCGAAAGATAGTCTGATGATGAGGTTCTCTAGGATCATGCATAAACTAGCTCGCCAAGTTAACTGGATAAGCAATGTCTGGTCTGGTGTGAGAAAGATAGACAAGCCCACCGACCAATTTCTGATATCTGTCTTTATCAACTGATTCTTCAGTTTCTGCTTGCAACTTATGATTGCTTTCAATGGGTGATTTTGCTGGTTTACATCCCGACAAACTAGTTTCATCCAAAAGATCCAGAATGTATTTCCTCTAAGAAATGAAGATTCCTTTTGTTGATCTTGCAACTTCAATTCCCAAGAAGTATTGTAACTTTCCATGATCTTTCATGTTCTCCTCACCCATCCGATAGCCTCAAACTCACTCCTCTCCTACCTTACCATGCTGTACTAGTTTACTCACCGAACCTTACCTCACACCATATGGAAATGGAAATTGTTGTTTCTACCCAACCCATTCCCCAAGTTGATTTGGAAATCCCAGCCTTAAATGGAGCTAACTTCCCACCGTTAGGAGTTAGTGTCGAAAGGAAGCAACAGGAATCGGAGAAGGTGAAATCTACATATCCATTGTAAGGGATTTTGGGAACCTAGGCAAACTATGATATGTGGAATCTGATGGGGACAACCGATCCAAGCTCCGATTGATTTCCTATAGCAAGGTGCTAAGAAGTGGAGTACATCTCTTGTGGGTCTTTTTCTAGAGAAGCGGTTAACTTTTCCAATCGTTAGCTATGGAGGAACAAGGGTTGGTGAATATAATGGTAAACGAAGACGAACTCTTTGTTTTCAAATTCAACACCGAAGAAAATACACAGAAAGTGCTGGAAGTAAGGCCTTGGCACATAATGGGGCATCCAATTCTTATTAAGAAGTTGCAACATGGAGTTACCTTGGATAGGAGCAAGCTTCAATCAATTCCTTTATGGGTGAACATCCACAGGGTGCCCTTGAAGTATTGGTCTGCGGAGGGTATGAGCTATATTGCCAGTAAAATTGGAAAACCCTTAGGGTTAGATGAGAACACTGCCTTAATGCGAAGGATTGGGTTTGCTAGAGTTTGCGTTGATGTTGATATATCAAGGAAGCTTTTGGATTCCCTTAGAATCATGAGGTTGGATGAGCAAGGAGAACTTATAGAAGATTCAATAGGAGTTACATATATGTGGCGGCCAAAGATGAAGAAGAGAAGTAGGTTCGGAAAAGAAAAGAAAAGCAAGAGGAGATAGCGATGAATGAGGGAGCGATGTTCGAGGCAAGATAAGGGTACCCTAGTAGAGGGAGAGGCATCACTTGGAGAGCAGAAGTCCCAAAACATGAATTAGGAGGAGATTCGAGTGGTAGGGAATGCTAAACAGGAAAAGAATCAAGTGGAGAGTACTATGACAAGGCTTGTAGCACAAATAGAGGGGGACAATCAACGGTCAAGCAATGGGGATCTGTTCACGGATTTGGCAGGAACTAGTATGACCAAGAAGGTAACACAAACTATGGGGGCTAAGGGAATAGGACAGGAGGCAGAGACAATTGGCACTCTAGTGATGGAAAGGGGTGAAACTTTTGGATTTAAAAGTGAAATGACATCCATAATTGTGGGTTTGAATATGAAGTATAGGAGGAGAAAGATAGGTTAAAAAAAAGAAATGATAAGGGTAGTAGCATGGAACGTTAATGGCCTCAATAGACTGAATAAACAACTTGCGGTTTAGGAATTTACTAAGAACAAGAAGTTAGATTTTGTTGGTTTATTGGAAACCAAAATAAAGAGGGAGTAATTGGAGAAGAGTTTATGGTTCCTAGATAAAGGACGAAGGGTAAAGCAATCATGATCATCATTTCAATGGGAGAGTGATAATCGGCTTCAATCCTCAAAAAGCTGAAGTTGTAAAGCAACTTGAAAATGACTAGTTGATACATTGTGGTGTTTTAATCAAGGCTACTGGGATAACGATTGCAGTTACTATGATGTATGCAACAAACCACAAATTCCAGAGACAACATGCATGGAATGAGCTGGAGAATACAAGTACTTCAATGAGATATCCATGGACAGTCATCGGAGACTATAACTGCGAACTCCAGGAAACGGTGGAGAGGACAGGTTTGGCTGATTTGAAATGGTATGGTAACTTTTATACCTAGAACAATAAGCAATCGGGGGCATGGTTTTTGTTGAGAAAGTTGGACAAATGTATGGTTAATGAAAAATGGATAGAAAAATACCCTACACGTAGTGCTACGTTTGATGATCCAGCTGTATTAGATCATAGCCCGATATTAATGGACTTGTCAACAGATGATAGGAAGAGGAAGGCCCCATTTAGGATATTCAATCACTTCATGGATAAACCAGAATTCAGAAATATGCTCAGCATGGAGATGCATAAGATGGTTTCAGGATCAAAGGGTTACCAGCTTAGCATGAAGCTAAAAGCCTTGAAAACCAAATTCGAATTGCTCAGTAGAGAAACTGTGCAACTGGAGTTCAAAGCTAAAGCTGCTGCTTTGGAGGAGCTAAAGAAATGTTAGAAACGACTACTGGAAGGACCAGATGATTTGCAAATGAGAAAAGAGGAAGACGCACTTGTGGAAAAGTATAATCAATTGTTGCTTAGTACCAATACTAAGGTAGAATTCTAGAATGATTTAGATGGAGGGCGAGAGATGTACCAAGTATTTTATGAGTTCTGTCTAAGCCAGGAGAAATGAAAATTCTATCAGAATGTTGGAAGATGAAGCTGGATAGATCCATGAGGACCTAGAAAGTAAGAAGGGGGTTCTCTTAATGTATTTTACTAGGTGCTATGGGACTGTAATGACACGTGAAGATCCTAGCAATTGTTAAAACGCTTGATGAAGAGGACAAGTTGGAGTTGGTTAGGGAAATAACAAGGGAAGAAATAAAAAATGTGGCTTTCTCAGTGAACCCTGATAAAGCCCAAGGATTGGATGGATACAATGGGAGATTTTTTTTTATAAACATTAGGATATTGTAGGGGATGAAATGGTGGAAGCGGTGGAAGTAGTGGAAGAGTTCTTTGAGAAAGGTACACTTCTCAAGGAATGGAATAAAACGTTTATCTTCTTTGTTTCTAAACACAGTAATGCAAAGAAGCTAGAACAATCCTGACCAATTGTCTTCTTTAACTTCCTATACAAAATTATCATGAAGATACTAGCTAATAGATTGAGAGCAAGCCTGGGGAAGTTAATTACTGCTTCTGTGGCAATCCTAATGGATGGGGAACCTACAAACTTGATTAAAGCAAGGAGGGGCTTAAGGCAAGGGAACCCTTTATCCCCTTACCTGTTTGTAATTTGCATGGAAGTTTTGTCAACTCTCCTCGTGAGCAATATCTGGAGACCCCCAGAACTTCAGTTCCATAGTAGATGTAAAGGTATGAAGATCACACCCCTGGCTTTTGTAGATGACTTGCTCTTGTTTTGCAAAGCGAAGAAAAACTCAATAGATCTAATCTTACGAGTGATGGAGGAGTTTCAAGAGATCTTAGGCCTTCGATAAAACCCACTGGAGAGTTGTTTCTACTTATCGTGTAACTCAAGTGGAGAGGTGGCCTCTAAAGCTTTTACCTGTTAGATATTTGCGCATACCTATATCCCAAAGAAGAGTTAGTGTAGCCGATTGCAAACCTTTGCTATACTCAATCCATTGAAGAATCAACCAATGGAGCAATAGATTCTTTAGCTATGGAGGCAGGCTATAGCTTATTCAGACAATACTGAGCAATCTTACTAATTATTGGATTAACCATCTGGCAGTTTCCAAAATTATACTAAAGGAAATTGATAAGAGACTTAGAGAATTCTTATGGAATGGCTCAAAACAAGGTAGAAACAAAGCAAAGATTAAGTAAAATCTACAAACCTAAACAATAGGGGGGTCTAGGCATCCATTCTGCACGGATGATTCACAAGGTGAGCGGAGGATAGAATTTGTGGTGGTTGTGTTACAAAAGGGAGTATCTATGGGTGAAATGGATACACAATGTTTTCATAAAGAATTGAGTATTTGGATATTAAAGCCAAGGCAAGAAATGTTAGGGACCCCAAAGGAAATCTTAGCTACAAGGCCATGGATGCAATAACAGGTATACCATAAGATTGAGAATGGAGAAAGCATGTTCTTTTGGTATGGCAATTGGTATTGTAAAGGTCCCCTATATCAGGTAAATGAGGTTCAACCCTTGAAATTGGTGATGAGATTAGAAACTAAAGTGAGAGAATTAATTACAAATAATGAATGGAGATGGCCATTCCGTAACAATAGAAGTGCCAACTTCATAATGAAAGAATTGCCTAGATGCCAGGAGGGAGAACAAGATGAAATTCAGTGGCTAGTTGATAAATCAAGGCAGTTTAACACTAAAACATGCAAAATACTTTTGCAGATTCCACAAAACACAAGGTTGGAGTGGGCAGAGCTAGTATGGGACAATGCAATCCATCTAACTCATTCATTTATCTTATGGATGTGATTTAATGGAGGGTTGCTTACGAGGGACATGATCAAGTTCTCCATAAGCACATTGCACTGTGAGTTATGTATGTAAAATCTAGAGCATCTTATGATTAGCTGCAATTATACCGTCAGACCAGTGGGCTCTTGGAATGAAACTATTACTTGGTTAGGGAACCTTAGAGTGCATAATGCAGTTGATCTTAAAGCAATTAAGTTAAGTTGGGCAGCTTTGGTTTACTACATATGGAAGGAGCGAAATTGTAGAATTTTTAGACAACAAAGCTGAAGCATGAAAATGGTTTTTTAGGACATTTTCCTCCATTGCAGATTGGCCATATTAGCAAGAGGAATAGCTATAAATCTCTCAAGTAGTATGAAGGGATGATGGGGACTATGGTAATACTAGTTTATATGGTCTCAAAAGTACCCATTAGATAACAAAATGTAGATGACTAGACCTTTTGGATTATCCTTGACCTTTGGTATTCTAGCTATAATTATCTCTAACCAATGAAATCTTTAATCTTCAAAAAAATTTCAGTTGAGCCATTTCTTCTTTATCATCTCCTATCATCTCTATATCTTCAACTTAAACAATAAGAAGAGTGATCTTACCCTTGTAGTGTCTCATAAAGAGGGTATGATCAGCATTGCTTTGCTGATACCCAAAAGAGATCATGGCTTTGCAGAATCTGCCAAACCAAGCTCCGGGAGATTGTTTTAGCCCATACAGGGCTTTCTTCAATCTGCACACCTTTTCCTGATTTCTCTCATTATGAAAACTAGGAGGAATCTCCATAAAAACTTCTTCCAGGTCTCCATGTAGGAATGCGTATTTCACATTAAATTGGTGCGAATCCCAATCCAAGTTAGCTGCACATGATAGTAAGATTTTGATTGTGTTCATTTTGGCAACAGGTGCAAATGTCTGCAGATAATCAACTCCATAAGTCTAAGTGAATCCCTTTGCCACTAATCTGGCTTTGAATCATCTATCGAACCATGAACTTTGTGTTTTATTGTGAACACCCAGTTGTAGCCAACTAGCTTGTTTCCTAGAGAAGTAACTAGTTCCTAGGTTTCATTATTAGCGAGAGCTTTCATTTCTTCTACCATAGCTTCTTTCCCTTTTGGATCTTTGATAGCTTCCCTCCAATCCTGTGGAATAGACATAGAGGAAAGAGACAAGGCAAAGGCTCTATAGGAAGGAGACAAGGAATCATAAGAGGCAAAGTTAGTGATGGAATGTTTTGTACATGACCTGACTCCTTTTCTCTGCGCAATGGGTAAATTTAAATCAGAATCAGAAGGTAACTCACCTGAGGATTCTTGCAGGGTAGGAAGCTTGATGGCTTCTTTAGACCTATACTTCCTCGAGTATCTCAACAAATTAGGTCTATCTAAATGTTTAACAATATTCTCCCCTTGAACATTAGTCTGACCCTGGACATCAATCTCCTAATTCTCTCCCTGAACAAGATCATGAAGTACCGCAAGCACCACTTCTTCACTTCTCTCCCCTTGAAGAGATGATTGTGTAGTGCCTAAGTAAGGTTTAGACTCCCGAAAGGTAACATCCATACAGACATTAAACTTCCTAGATGGGGGGTGATAGCACTTAT
>JANTPM010000245.1:29226470-29243451 GCA_025434745.1 Erythroxylum divaricatum | reverse complement strand
TTCATTGGATAAACTTGCTAAATTTTATCGCATGCACAGAATCAAGATACATATGCGTATCAAAGATATGGTTAAAGGTGTTATTCATAGTATATTTTAATTGCATTTTCCTTTGTTTTGTATTACAGTGTAAAGTGTTCTCAATCTACTGGAAACGGTAGTCCAGTAAAGAGGACAAGTCTTCACGATCTCTATGAAAGAGAGGGGCAGAGTCCGTGGTATGATAACCTCTGTCGCCCTGTGACTGATCTGATTCCTCTGATAGAGAGTGGTGTTAGGGGTGTGACTAGCAACCCAGCGGTAATTGCTATTTTCTGTCCCTCTGTATTTTCTTTTGACCAATGTAGTAACCACAAAAGGTCTGCTTCTTTCATAGTCAAGTAAAGAAAGTTAAGAGACAAGTTCAAAAAACTATCTTTTGAGCTTATGACAACGCACCTTTTACATTTCTTTGGATTCTTTTTACCTGTCTCGGGTAATGATTTGTTTGGCATCCTCTGTGGTAATATTTTTGCAGATTTTCCAAAAGGCAATATCATCATCAAATGCCTACAATGATCAATTCAGGTATATGCTATTACAAGTGTTCAATGCTTATCAATTTTCTGTATGGCCAGTGAAAGCCTTTTCTTTTGTTTTGTACCGTTGTATTCTGATCTACATTAACAAAAGGATAAGACATCATGCATGGATCTCACAGTAGTTTGCATTTTAGGCTCTAAAATTTGTGAATTTTTCTTTGGAAACTTGAAATTGCACTTCTAGATAATTGTTTCAAAATTCATTATTCTGATGTATACCTCTGAAATCTCAGGGAACTTGTACAATCAGGAAAAGACATTGAGGCATCATATTGGGAACTTGTGATAAAGGACATTCAAGACGCATGCAAGCTTTTTGAGCCTATTTATGACCAAACAGATGGAGGTGATGGCTATGTTTCAGTTGAAGTCTCTCCTAGACTAGCTGATGATACTAAAGAGACTGTTGAGGCCGCAAGATGGCTTCATAAGGTGGTTGATCGCCCCAATGTGTACATCAAGATTCCTGCTACAGTTCCTTGCATTCCTTCAATTAAGGAAGTCATTTCCCTCGGCATTAGTGTCAATGTGACAGTAAGTTCATTTTATGCATTTTTTCTGAGCTTACTGGCAATGGTTGGCAAAATATGTTAACAATTGAGTATGACATCTAGACATTTGTTTCTTTTCCTCTTGTTAAGATGTTCTCACGAATCAAATGATCATGTATATGGAGTGGCATACTGACAGCCATTTTCCATTTTTGTGAATATGCAGCTCATATTTTCTCTTGCTAGATATGAAGCAGTCATTGATGCCTACCTGGATGGCCTTGAAGCTTCTGGATTGAATGACCTCTCCAGGGTTACAAGTGTTGCATCCTTCTTTGTCAGTAGGGTTGACACTCTCATTGACAAAATGCTGGAGAAAATTGGAACCCCAGAAGCTCTTGATCTTAGAGGAAAGGTAAATTAATTTCATTTTTTCTTATCCTTAACTTTGGATAAGTTATTAGTCCAGGGTATGCATATGTCTTCATGCTCTTAAACTTTGTATTTTAGGCTGCTGTAGCTCAAGCAGCTCTGGCATACAAGCTCTACCAGAAAAAGTTCTCTGGTCCAAGGTGGGAAGCTCTGGTGAAGAAAGGTGCCAAGAAGCAGAGAGTGCTGTGGGCCTCAACAAGTGTGAAGAACCCCGCCTATCCTGACACTTTATATGTTGATCCCCTTATTGGCCCTGACACAGTAAGCCACCTTTTATCTCTTAACTTTTTGCTCGCGCTTGGTGTCCAGCCCTGTTAACCACTTCAGAAGTGAGATTCAATTTCTTGAAAAGTTCAAATGGAATGGTCATAATCTGAAGTCTACAATTGCTGATGAATCCATTTAAATATCCACCCTTTATCTCATAACTTTTTGCTTGCGCTTTGTATCCAATCCTATTAATCACTTCAGAAGTGAGATTCAATTTCTTGAAAAATTCAAATGGAATGGTCATAATCTGAAGTCTATTATTGCTGATGAATCCACTTAAATATGTTTGTATTCATCTTGCAGGTTTCAACGATGCCCGATCAAGCTCTCCAAGCATTTATTGACCATGGAAACGTGAGAAGAACAATTGACTCAAATGTGTCTGAAGCTGAAGGAATTTACAGTGCACTTGAGAAATTGGGAATTGATTGGAGCTACGTGGGAACTCAGCTTGAGTTGGAAGGAGTGGATGCATTCAAGAAGAGCTTTGACAGTCTGCTTGACACCCTGCAAGAGAAGGCAAACTCTCTGAAACTAGTTAGCATGTGAGCGTGATGTTGTTTCAATTGTTATTTGAGTCTTTTGACACAATAAAAAGTGGGTTATAAATCCTGCTGTGAAAAAAAAAATAGTTGGTGCGTGTTCTGTAAGTTCCTAAAAGGAAACGACTACATGTGGTGCTTTATTGAGTAGTTGCTTTTGGGTCTATAATGAGTATATCTGATAGTTTTTGTTGCTCGCAATTTACGTAGATGGTGATGTATGTGTTGTCATTGGATTGATGGGAACAAAAGGTATGGGATGGGATATGATTACTGGGGATCCATGGTAAACAAGTCGGGGTGTTGTACCAACTGGGGATCCATGGTAAACAAGTCTGTGGGAGTGTTGCTACCAAACTAAAATTCTAATCGCTGGATTAGTTGGTCTAGGAGATATTAGCAGAACAGAGACTTGAAAGAAGTATGCATGGAGTAATTTGTGTTGTTTTGTAGTAATAGTCACACTATTACCTGATAAGAGTGTGGATTCAGCCTTGAGCATACTAATGTGACAAAGATGGAGTTGCCTGCTGGTGTGGAAAGATGGACATAAAATAGTTACAAAAAATTGTTACGTTTTATTCCCAAGAATTGCCTCAACTCTAAACAAAGATCCAAGTCAAAGAAACAACTCTGAAAGGGTGTAAAAGGTTGTTGCTTGTCTTGTTAATGGCATTGAACTCACATTTCACTACTCTAAATGAGAAGAAGCAGCAGAAAGAGAAGGCCTTCTCCAATTATTACAACAAAATGGATTCGATTGGCAGAAAGCAGAATACAAGAATACGAATGAGACGTAATCACCAAAAAATTGAATAAAGGAGGGATTTTGTTTGGATTGGACGAGAAACTTTCATTTTGTAACGGTGAAATAAAATAGTCTATTGTAAGATTTTGTAAAAGGAGATTTTCTTTATTATCTCACTTACCTAAAAATAAGAATACAAAATAGGTTTTTTATACAGAGAGCCTATATTGGAAAATATAATTCTATCCTTACACATAATAGCCGACACTCCCTCTCAAGTTGATCTAAAAATACTACACATGCCCAACTTGCATCCTATGGTATGGAAGGCTCGACTAATGAGTCCTTTTGTGAAAACATTAGGTAAATATTTTTTCGGCAATACATGGAACAAGCTCAAGACACCATTAGTTAACTTTTGTTTTATGAAATGTCGATCGATTTTGATGTGCTTGATCCAGTCATGTTGAATAGGATTATAAGCAATGTTGATTGTAGCTACAAGGATAGCATGTCTTCTCTAGCCAATTTCAACTCTACTAGCAACTTCTGCAGTCATAAAAGCTCACATACACCTCGAGCTATAGCTCTGTATTATGCTTCTGCACTTGATCTTGCAACCACTCTCTGTTTCTTGCTTCTCCAAGTGACCAAGTTATCTCCCACAAGTGTGTAATAACCAGAGGTAGATCTTCTATAATCTAGAGATCCAACCTAATCCGCATCTGTAAAGGCCTCAGTTCGAAGATGACCATGTTTTGAAAAAAGAAGACCTTTTACTGAGCTGACTTTAAATACTACAAAATGTGAAAGACAGTATATTGATGAGATTCTTTAGGATTTTGCATAAACTAACTCACTGAGCTAACTATATAAGCAATGTCTGGTCTGGTGTGAGAAAAATAGATAAATCTACCAACTAATATTTGATATCTGCCTTTATCAACTGATTTTTTAGTTCCTGTTTGCAACTTATGGTTGCTTTCAATGGGTGATTATGCTAGTTTACATCCTAGCATACTAGTTTCATCCAAAAGATCTAGGATATATTTCTTATGAGAATTGAATATTCCTTTGGTTGATCTTGCAACTTCAATTTCCAAGAAGTATTGTAATTTTCCAAGATCTTTGATCTCAAACTTTTGAGCCAAGAGCTTCTTCAGTCGAGACATTTCTTCTTTATCATCTCCTTTCATCACTATGTCATCAACATAAATAATAAAAAGACTGATCTGGCTTAGCTGAATCTGTCAAACCAAGCTCTAAGAGACTATTTCAACCCATACAAAGCTTTTTTAGTTTGCACACCTTTCTTTGAGTTCTCTCATTATCAAAACTAGGAAGAATCTCCATATAAACCTCTTCTTCTAGGTCGCAATATAAGAATGCATTTTTCACATCAAATTACTGCAAATGCCAATCCAAGTTAGCTGCATAGGATAACAAGATTCTAATTGTGTTCATTTTGGCAACAGGTACAAATGTCTCATAATAATCAACTTCAATCCCTTTGCCTCTAATTTGGCTTTGAACCTTTCAATTGAACCATCAACTTTATGTTTTATTGTGAAGACCCACTTGCAACCAACTAACTTATTGCATAGAGGAGCAACTAGTTCATAGGTTTCATTTTTAGTGAGAGCTTTCATTTCTTCTACCATAGCTTCTTTCCATTTTGGATCTATGATAGCTTCCCTCCAATCCTGTGGAATAGACATAGAGGAAGGAGATAAGGTAAAGGCTCAATAGCAAGGAGACAAAGAATCATAACAAACAAATTTAGAAATGAAATGTTTTGTACACAACTTGACCCCTTTTCTTTTACCAATGGGTAGATTTGAATCAAAATTAGATGATAACTCACCTGAGGATTCTTGCAACGTAAGAAGCATAATGGCTTTTTTAGAACTATTTTTCCTCAAGTGCCTTAACAAATCAAGTCTATTTAAACGTCTAACAACATTCTCCCCATGAACATCATCAATCCTTTCATTCACCTCCTAAACATCACTCTCCTTGTTCTTCCCCTGAATAAGATCATAAAGTACCACAACCACCTTGAAAAGGTGATTGTGTACTGTCAAAATAAAGTTCAGACTCGTAAAAGGTAATATCTATATTGACATAAAATTTCCTAGATAGAGGGTGATAACACTTATATCCCTTTTGAATTAGGGGTGGGGGGAAGAGGAATACCTAATGAATACACATCTCAACACCCTTGGGTGTAATTTCCCAACATTCCTAGTATGGACAAAGCAGACACCCAAAAACCTTTGGTGGAGTAGTATAGCCATGTTTCCTAGTTAAGACTTCTAAAGGAGTCCTGAATTGGAGACTTTGAGAGGCATTTTATTAATAAGATGGGCTGCCATTAGTATAGCATCGCCCCGGTATGGCTTTGGAACATTCATAGTAAACATAAGGGATCTAGCAACTTCCAACAAATGTCTATTTTTCCTTTCATTTACCCCATTTTGAGCACTAGTTTAAGGAAAACTAGTTTGATGAATAATCCCATGAGACTCCGAATAAGTACCAAACCTATTATCCATGTATTCCGTCCCGTTATCAGTTCGCAAGACTTTTAGCCTGGCATCAAATTAGGTGTGAACCATGTTATGAAAGGATTGAAAGCAGGAGAAAACATCACTTTTTTCTTTAATCAAATAACCCAAGTCATTTTAGTGTACAATCAATGAAAGTGAGAAACCATCGATTTCCAAACAAAGAAGCGGTTCATGTAGGCCCCCAAACATCAGAATGAATAAACATAAAAGGAACAATGGCTTTCTTATCACTCAAATGGTAAGAGTTTTTAGTATGCTTAGCATACTCATAAGCATCATAAGATAAAGAATCAAACCGAGTTCCATAAAATAGACTGAGATATAGTTTTTCTAAAACAGAAAATAATGGATGCCCTAACCGCCTATGCCACTGTATTATTTCCTGGTTGACATCCTAATATTCCCCAGAAAAGGCCAAGCCTCGACTGTTTTCCATCATGTATAAGCTATCATGCTCTCTACCACTGTCAATCCTCTTCCTGTTTGAAGATCCTGAAAGATACAATAATCAGGAAAAAAATCAACCTTACAGTTTAGAATCTTGGTGATGGCACCAAAGATAAAAGATTGACAGGGAATTGAGGAACATGGAGAACAGAAGACAACTCAATAGTAGGTGTATAGACAATAGAACCTGTCCCAGAAATAGGAGTTAATGACCCATCAGCCACCCTGACACTATCCCTTTTTAGACAAGGGGAGTAGTTAAGAAAACCTTTAGAAATGCCTATCATATGTCTTTTCACACCAAAATCAATCCATGAGTCAAGTTGACTAAAGGTGTTACCTGACACTGGATGAAGAGTTGAGCTGTGATAGGGGATGCCTGAATGCTGAATTTCATCAAAAGAGAGACCGTCAACTGAAACAGACTCCTTGGATGATTCTATTGTTTCTAAAAAATTTGTTTGAGCCCTTGTGGGATTGGCTTGTTTTCCCCCTCGGCTCCTAGTAGGTCTCCCACGCAACTTCTAACAAGTCTCTTTTGTATGCCTTGCCATTCCACAGTCATCACAGTACAAATGATCTTTATTAGAAGTAACATCCTTTAGCTGCTCATGAGTAACATGGGCTATGAAGCTCGAGTTCTCAATTGGTGCAGTATAAAGCATGGCATTTCTTCTGGTCTCTTCCTACTAGATTAAAGAATGTGCCTTCTCAAGAGAGGGAAAAGGAAATCTCCCAATAACTTGAACTCTCAATTGATCCGATTCTGGGTTCAAACCAGCCAAAACGTCATATACTCACTCCTTTTCAAGTATGTTTTGAATCAATACCACATCATCAACGCCCTTGGCTTGAAAATCTTGATAATAATCCAATTCCTGCCATAAACTACCTAGCTCAGAAAAATAATCTGAAACAGTAAGCTCACCTTGTTTTTTGCCATGAATTTTGTTTCGAAGTTCAAAAATCCTAGCATCATTTCCCATCCGATAGTAGGTGGTTTTTGCAACTTTCCATATTTTCTGTGCAATGTCAAGTAGTAAATACTGTTGGGAGATCTTAGGGTGCATAGAATTAAGAAGCCAAGACATAACCAATGAATTATCAGAGTCCCATTGACTAAAAGAAGGGTCATTAATAGGTGGTGGTTTCTTATTTCCGTCAATATAACCCTATAGCCATCTAGCCTTGATAGACAGCAAACATGATCTAGACTAGGCTAAATAAGTGCTACTACCATCTAGTTTAATGGGACTAATCTGAGAGTAAGGATTGTCATTAATAGGATAATGTTTCTCTACTTAATATCAGACATAATGGCACGAAAGGGACAGCGAAGGCTCCAAAAAAAAGAAAGCAAATTAGCCCCAAAAAGCCAAAGAAATAGACCCTGCTTGAAAGTATCAACAGAGACCCCAAAAGAAGCAGATTAGTCTAAAAACAAAGCAACAAAATTGTTCACAAGAGACCCAATAAACCAAAGATGTCAGAAGTCACCAGATTATAGTTGGTAGGAGGCGGGAAAGTCCAGCAACCAGATCGGCGAAAAACGTTGACGGAAGGTGGTTGGAGATGGCAACACACGCTGGCGAGTGGAGGAGCTGCTGAAATGGAAGGCGGCGAGTGTGCTAATATGCGAACTTGACCTAGGCTTTGCTTCAATGGAGGTGGTGTCGAAAGAAGAGGGATGAAACACCTCTTCGCACTTGTCAAAAAAGCGGCATATCGGAAACTATTTTTCCGAACTGTCCTACTGTGGAAGAGAGTAAACTCAACCTTCAAATCGGTAGGGTCTCTGATACCATGAAGATTTGTGAAAGCGATAATCTTATTATCACACTTACGTTAAACGTAACACTACAATTAGGTTTATATACAGAAAACCTATACGATAAATATGTATTGGAAAATACACTTCTACCCTTAATTATACGTAATAACCAATAC
The DNA here is from genome assembly GCA_025434745.1 of Erythroxylum divaricatum. Lineage (NCBI taxonomy): Eukaryota > Viridiplantae > Streptophyta > Magnoliopsida > Malpighiales > Erythroxylaceae > Erythroxylum > Erythroxylum divaricatum. Next base: position 29,235,423 of record JANTPM010000245.1, on the reverse strand, counting down.
ATATAAATGCCATTGTGTAGTATCAAAGTGGCCCATGAATAACATTTTTGCATGACACTTTGGGTCAGTCTACAAACCTCTATGGTACTCAAATTCTTGTTTAGGTTGCGTAATTGTTTCCAAATGACAATGGAGTCTATATTATAGTATTTGTTGTTAAAATTTGTCACCAACTTCTCCTTCAGTATAGTTGATTTATTTGGTGACTTCTTCCATTGGTTATGATGGCATGGTTGAAGAAATTTGAGGTGTTAGTACCTAAACCATTCTCCAATGTATTACAAGTTGTAGTGAAATTTATTGATAGGTAAATATGTAAACCAATATTACAAGTCAATGGGAAGTGGATTTATTCCTTCAATGACTAAGGGCAAGGTTTTATCGCATATGATTGGGACTAGAATAATTTTTCTCTATTTAGATTCTGTTTACATTTGTCTTTGATGTTGTTATTCTTTATGAAAGCTTAGAATCATGAATTTTCTTATTCTTTTACTACTTTTGTTATTCAGTTTTACTTAGAAGAAGCAAAAGGAACTGTCAACTATCAAGGTTACATCTTTCCCCGACGTCGTGGCGAGATTGTAAGTGATTTATTTCAATTTCACTAAGTTGGAAAGGAAAACATATGCTAAAAAATGGTTTGGCTGAAAATGATATTTATAGCCCTCAAATTAATGGTAGCATGATTTCTTAAATTTTGTTAACTTAATTCCATACTTGCCGACTTGTTTAGAAGAGTAAATACAAAAATATTCATGAAATTTTATGTAGGCATTATGAAAAGATCATGAACAATAATTATTGACTAGCAAACAAGAAGTAAAATTAGTATGCTAGATAAACCACACTATTTAGAAAATGGTAGGCCATGTACAAACTTGGTGATTGCATGTGTAGTTTCATCCTAGGATCTTGCTTCACATGGTTTTAGGATCAGAGTTGGTTATATGATATTGACTTTTTGTTATGGCAAGTAATAAACTCAAAACATTTCTTGGCAGTTAACTAGTTGTACTAGATGGTGTTGTTTCTTGGACAAAATTTTTAGTTTGATAGTCCATTCGGACCTTGTTTTTGTTAAGGGCTCACAAATGGGATCTCTTCACGAGTTAGGTAGCGAGAAAGTCTTCTTGATTTTTCCTTGCTTTTCTTGTTCTTCAAGGAACCTATTTTGGAAGCTTTTAACGGTGACTTGTAAGAGATCACCAACTGCCCTCTATATGTTTCTTGACTAAAAATATTGATTACTTTAATTGAATAGTAACCTTCCCTTTAAATAGGCAATGATCCCAAATACAAAAGGGTAAGGATCCTTTTTAAGGAATAATAATCCTTATTTCGGAAAACTACCTAGCAAATAGTCATTTTTAAATAGGATATAATAATGTTACTTCTTAATTAATAGAAAACATTAAAATAAAAATCTTATAGTTTTGTTAAGAAACAAGAATGTTGAAATCATTTGACTATATTGCTGTTTACGGCTATATTTCTTTCCAGTAAAGGCATTCATAACATTACTCTCTTCCTGGACTAAGAGCTTGTCCTCATACTTGAATTTAGGATGACACCTTTGAAAGTTGTCAAAGTAGGGGTTCATCCAATGGTAAGCTTGCCATTCTACCAAAACTTTAACAATACCCTGATTAACTGATTAACTTTAGAACGAATAACAGATTGAGGTTTGAGAATAATTTTGCCATCCTTTAAAGGTGACAAGGATGGAATAGTAGTAGGAGGGATACCCTTAAACTCCTTAATTAATGAAATGGGGAACATCTTGAATTTTGCTATGCTTTGGAAATTCTAGCTTATAGGCATCCTTACCAATCCACTGCAAAACCTTGAATGGGCCATAAAACCTAGCAGCTAGTTATGAACAACACTTATCCCAAAGATCGTTGTTGCAATTTCATCCAAACAAACTACCCAAGTTTAAACAACAATTCTTGATGATGCTAGTCATAGGCTTATTCCCTTCGAAGTTAAGATTGCTATAAACAAATATATATTTCAACCAAATGAGCATCTTTTTCTTGCAAGGAGCAATCAATCTCTTGCAAACGGGTAGAACCATGATCATAGGACAGCAAATGAGGAGTATCGCGACTATAAATAACTCAAAAGGGTGTCATGCCTAAAGAAGAATGATAGGCAATGTTATAACAATACTTAGCCTAAGGAAGCCAATCAACCCATTTTCTTGGTTGATCCCCAACAAAGCAAAGGAGGTACTTCTTTGACTATCGGATTGAAAATGATAAGCAAATGAAGCTAAAGTGGTACCAATGAATAGAAACAATTGTTTCCAAAAGGTATTAGTAAAACTTGGGTTCCTATAATTGCCAATAGCTTCTAGTAACCCATGCAAATGAAATATTTGATTGAAGACATGGACAACAGAAGTAGCATTGTACGAACAAGAAAGAGGGAAGAAATGAGTGTACATAAGCAACAATCCATGACTACATAATGGACTGATTTTCATCCAAACTTAGGCAGTCCATCTATAAAATTCATGGAATATCAGCCCATATTTGTGTTGGAATCAGAAGGGGCTGTAGGCAATTCTTAGATAAATTCCCTGATAGAGGCTTTCATTCCTTGCTAGTGGAAATCAACTTGGACATGGTAGAGTGTCCTCTATATACCTTCATGTGTAAAGTTGTGAATATTAGAGATGATGGAGGGGATCAAAGAAGAATCAATCATATGATATAATCACCTCTGTACATCACCAACCATTGTAAAAGCTTAATTTGAGTTTGTTGTTCTTGAATTTTCTGAACAAGTGGTTGTAACTTTGTTGGATCTGTCACCTTTTGCCTAATGTTATCCAATAAGGTGACTCGTGGAGTTGAAATGCCACAAGGAAGTATAGTGTTCTCATTGTACCTAGACAATGCATCTGCTACTCAATTTAGAGATTTGACCTTATAATCAGCCTGGAAATCAAAACCCAGTATCTTACTAACTCAGTATTGTTGGGGAGAAGTGACAAGTCACTATTCGAACAGGTATTTTAGGCTATAGTAATCAATTTTGATAACAAATGATCTTCCCCACAAGCATGGTCTCAAGTCTTGCACTACTTTAGCTAACCTGGCCAATTCTCGTTCATAAAATGGCAATTTTAATGTCGGTCCATGTTGTGGTAAAAAGGGTGCCAATCCTCATTTTGGATGCATCACATTCAACCGTATAGTCAAGTTCAAAGTTCGGAAATTGTACGAATGGAGTGGTGGAGAGGCATTCTTTAAGTTTTCAAAAGTCATTTCAGTTGTACCGTCCCAATGAAATGTATTCTTCCTTGATATGTTGGTTAATGGACTAGATATCACGACATTATTCTATACAAATTTGCAGTAAACCATTTCAAACTGAGGAAATCGCTTAGAGCCTTGGCTGATTTGAGTGTTGTCCATGCCTTGATTGCTTGAATTTTTGAATTGTCCATTGGTACTCACTTACTGTTGGTTACATGGCCCAAGTATATGATTTGATTCTCTCCAAGAAAGCACTTGGAACAGTTGAAGAAGAGCTTGATTTAGTATAGTAGTTGAAAGATAGTCCTCATATGATTCACGTGTTCTACCCGAGTTTTATTGTAGACCAAAGTTTCATCAAAGAATATTAAAAGGAATTTGCAAAGATGGGATAGAAATACCTCATTCATTGGAGACTGAAATGTGGAAGGTGTGTTTGAGAGACTAAATGGCATTACTAAAAACACAAAGTGACCATGACGAGTTCGAAAGGTAGTCTTCTCAACGCCTTTGAAAGCCATTTGAACCTAAAAGTATCCCGACCTCAGATCTAATTTTGTGAAATACTGGACACCATGAATTATATCCAACATCTCGTCCATAATTGGGATAGGAAATTTATCCTTGACTGTCAGATTATTAAGCACCGTGTAGTCGATACAAAATCTCCAAGTTCCATCATGCTTTGCCACCAATAAAACGGGGGAAGAAAAGGGGGAACGACTAGACCTGATGATCCTTTGTTCCAACTTTTAGCACATTGCCTTTTGATTCATCCTTTTGCATGTGTGGGTGGCGATATAGCCTTACTATTATTGGTTCAGATCTCATCATCAAAGTAATTTTGTACTCACAAGCTTATGAGGGAGGAAGTGTACTCTTTTTTCGTTGGCTACGATTACTTTTACTCCCGACCTGATTGCCATTGGCAGTTCCAATTTGAGGGTAGCTTGTCGCTCGTTAAATTATGCATGCTTCTTGGGTCAAAAAGGATTTGTATTGGTTTCCTAGCTACCATCACTTGCAATTGCATAATTTGAGAGTTCTTTATTCCTGTAATTGTATGGAGAAATCTTGGGTTCCAATGAAGTGGATTCATATTGTCATCGTCTAGTTCATCCACCAAAAGGCAAAAAAGTCTCTTGCACTAATGCTCTGCTGAGTAAATTCATCACAATTAAAACATTATCCCTTCGCCTTTTGTTCTTACAGCTTAGCCTTGGACAAGTATCTTATAGCGGATGCAACAACACTGCACCCCTCATTGGATGTCGGTTTTGAATTGTGTCTGTCTATGTTTTCTATTCTCGGTTGGTTACTAAATTGGGGTAGTTGTGAGTGGTTTTAGAGCTGCCCATATTGTTTGAGGTTGCCCTATATTGATACTTCTGTGATTGACTTGTATTTTTCTTCCAAAGGCTTGAGCCAAATTCATAGCAGTTTCCAAATTAGGGGGATTTTGCATCTCCCCATCCACACCCAAAGTTTCCACTAAGTCGTGATGAACATGTGATAGGCCTCTAGTTAAGATGGTTTATTCTAGAAGGAAGAAAAAGGGCTCGGCCAATCTAGATGGGAGCAACAAGGTTGGAAATTAGACGAAGGGCCCTTTTTGGTCTATTGCGAAAGGTTGATGTCCGATGTTTAATATTTATCTATGTTATTTGCCTATTTTGTCAATTAGTGGAATTCTAGATGATTGAGGTGGCAAGGTTGTTAGGATGTCAGGGGTATATTATGTGGGTAGAGGGTAGAGGGTAGAGGGTGAGGTATGCGTGATATATTGAGAAAAGTGTGAGTGTGAGGAGAGTGGCACCTCTCAAATGCTGCTTGTGGTTGTCTTCTTTCTCTTATTTCCATTTAAATGAAAGATCTACCATTTTTGTAGCTATCCATCTTTATTTCTTTCACATCGCTTTATTTCCTTAAATCATATCTTTTTCTATACTTAATTTGTTGATTATTGGGGGAGCCTACCAATATGTTAATGTGTTGATTTTCCCGTGTTGAAGTTGTTCTTGCAAGGAGGGTTTGAAATTAGCATTGATACTCTTCCACAATTTCAGTAGTTTTAAGGTTGATTAGTTCTCGATATAGGTTGCTTGTTAGTGGGAGCCCAAACTGTTGGGCCCAAGTTCCCCCTGTTCCAATTGATAATGCTAAAGTTGTGTCTCTTTTGTCATACTCAATGCAATTACTCTGACCTTGTTTCTTTCCTCGGTCCGTTGGCTAATGAAAAATCTTTCACATCTGAATATCCATCCCAAAGGATCCCCAATTCCATTATAGGAAGGAAATTTCAGCCTGTTGTATTTGTGGATGATCTTGGCTCCCAGTGCAACAACTTGATAATCAGTTAGTTGGTGGTTGCCCATGGTTGTAACTCCTCCTGATGTCTTTTCCTTGTTGGAAAAGTGTAGCGTCATCAAGCGCTTCAATTCCCAAATGTCATCCTTGATCTTGCATGATTCTTTGTTGTTTTCCGTGAGTTTGTGTTCTAGATCATTTAGTTGTTAACTACTTTTAAGTCACTCATGATGTCTGGCTCTGACACCAATTTGTTAAGGATCCATAAATAGGATTTCATCATTGATCAGTTCGCGAAAAAGTCTTCTTGATTTTCTTTTCTTTTCCCGTTCTTCGAGAAACCTGTTTTGAAAGCTTTTAATAGTGTCTCCTTTGTATGTCTCTTGACTGAAAATATTGATGATTTTTAATAAATATGATCCTCCCTTTTAAATAGACAAGGATTCCAACTACAAAAGAGTAAGAACAATTATTTAGAAATAAGAATCCTTATTTAGGAAATTTACCAAGCAAACAAGCATTTTTAAATAGAAAATTATTTAGAAATAAGAATCCTTATTTAGGAAAATTACCAAGCAAACAAGCATTTTAAAATAGAAATAATAATGTTACTTCCCAATTAATAGGAAAACATTAAAATAGAAATCCTAAAGTTTAGAAACAAGGTTGTTGAAAATCGTTTTTCTATGGCTCCCCATACTACTATTTGCGGCTATATTGCTTTCCAACAAAAGCATGCTTAACAGTTTTACTTTCTTATTTATGATTACAGAATATTAACTCTTGAATCCACACCTTCTCACTCTTTTCAAATTGAACTACTTAATTCTAGTTCTAGTAGAAATATGAAGTCGTTGACTTAGGCATGTAGTGAAAATGTACGAGTATGTATGCTTTTCTAACTCCCAAAAATGGCTTATACTTTTGATGTCCACATGCAGTTTTTGACAAATGAATCATATCTTGAGGGAATGGAAAGGATACTTGCATTTTTGGTATGAGTTAATCAAGCCGCTCATGGCATTATGATGCCGGAATGCCTCAAAAAGTATTATGGAATAAAATAGCAATATTGGCTGAAACCTGCCACCCTAATCCCTTCTGATGAAAAATTAATTGCCAATGAACCAAAAGTTTGTGCCTATTCATGATATTGACACTGCAGTTATTTTCTCCAAAACCACCTGCATGTTGCATTCTGTTTAATGAATAAATCTGTTCAATTTGAAACAATTAAGTTCATCGATATCTGATTTGAAAACAAATAGTTGATTAGGTACACAATACTACTGTTCTATTCAGATGTCATATGAACCAATCAGCAAGATGAGTGTTTGTTTGGCATGTAATCTCTGTAGACCTTCTTTACGCCCTGCGTTTCTGCATTAATTTGTTTTACAGCCTGACACCGAAACCCAATTGCTGACAATTCAGTTAGAGTGGAATGGGGTTCTCAAATCGGTTTCTAGCACTTTAATTGGTGTGAGTCCAGAGTTTGAACTTGCCCTCTATACTCTTTGCTTTTTTGTGGGCGGAGAAGATAATTACGTGGAGCTGGGTCCATATTCTGTCAACATTAAGTGCTACCGCTTCAGAGATAAAATTGGATCTGCATTTCCTGTTGCAGTCTAAATTTTAGATCTCTCTGATTAGTGATGAAGGCCGTGTGAATGTTTAGTTTGGCGTGGTACACATGAACCTATTTATATATTGCTTTAGACTCTTATGAAAACTTTCTCGTTTGTAAGTTTTCAGTGGGGATACTCTCAGACATTGTATTTGTATGATGTGGCCTTTATACTAAATTAACTTTTCCATGCAGGTGATCTTAGTAGTATGTACTTAGTAAAGGAGTGGGGACCATGAGATGTAATAATAATACTTGTGGAATCTACATTTGAAATGGTTGTGTCAAAATGTAGACAAGATGTTTCTAGCTTACAGATTATGTAGGAAGTTTATATGAAGATTATCTTCTTCAGGGTAAGAAAAGGCAGTCTCTGAAGAAATATGCTTGGAGCCCGGAGGGCTGTTTATTGTTTTCTATCATCATAGAAGCTTGGTAACCTAGAGATGATTTTTAAGCTCTGAAATAGACTTTTGGGAAAAGACAGGTTATAGAAGCTCGTAGTTGGGATTTGTGCATACTAAACTATCGGGCACCGTTGCCACTCCAAAATATCCTGTGAATGCGGAGGAGATATTTATGCTGCGTTCTAGCCTTAACTCATTATTGAAGATTATGATTTTTGGTCAAAGTGAAAGGAATTAGAGAAGAGTTTCTTGAATTATACAAGAATATCCACAAGGAGTGGGCAGGGGTTATGTCCACTAGGGGTTATGTATAATTGTCTCTTTTGACATTTCTAGTATGATTAACCGACCCAGACCCAAATTTTGGATATCCTGGAGGGCATGCTCTAAAGGTAAGAAGAGGCGACAACTCTTGAGCTGGTGGCAAATTTTGTCCATCCAAAATTTGTGACCGTTGCCAACAAGGAACGCTGATTCAATATGCAAGTAAAATTAAAATTCTCTTTTATGATGATGAAATTATATGCTCTTTTCAAATTCAAGTTTCCAGACCAATATGAACCGAACAAAGTATATCCACCTATAATTGAATATAAAATTGAACGTAGATACAAGAGACCTATCTTCCCCGGCCTTTTCGTACATTAAATCAAATTTGAACTTCCAGGCCGAAAGGAGTCCATGTTAAGATTAAACGATGTGGGCAGTTTGTCCGGGGAACTTATGCCTGTTCTCTTTTAATATGGTTAAAAAAAAGTTACTAGAAATTGAGTGATTGTAATTGCATATACACACGGTTTATCTGAAAGATTGTATGAAATGTTGGATGGATAAGTTGGTTTTCCTCCACAAAAAATCTAGTGGGAAGAAGCTAAGCTCAATCGACCTATCACGCCAGTAGAAGACCAACCTATCGGTGTCACTGTCAAGACGACACGACAAAAGATTCCCTATTAGCTTTGCAATCAACATAGGACCCACTAGCCTAATTTTGTATCTTTCAAACTTTTACACTCGTTAACGTAGTATAATTCTATTATATGAAATTATTACTATTTATTATTATTATTATTATTCTTGTTGTTGTTGTTATTATTATTAATTATTGTTATTATTATTATTAATTATTGTTATAAATTTTCTACTTATTATTATTTTTTATTATTAATAATATTATTTTTAATTAATTTTATTATATGAAATTAATTATCTTATGATTATTATAAATTTTGTACTTATTATTATTATTATTATTATTATTATTATAAATTAATTATTGTTATAAAACCGAAACTAAACTTGAGAGAATATTTGGGAGAGGAGAATTCTTCTTATATAAAATG
>JANTPM010000245.1:29187555-29200864 GCA_025434745.1 Erythroxylum divaricatum | reverse complement strand
GACTAGGAACATTTAGGAATAATACATAAATGCAATATGAATCTCATAATTATAATCTCATTATAATTTCATTTGCAGTGTATAATTATCCCATAGATTTTATCATATACATCTAAACATGTACAAATAAATAATGCCTTTAATTAATTTGTCACTAAACTACAACCGAAGTGATTGGCTGTAGGACATAAATAAACACTTAGGTTATGTACGGTCAGCGAACTGTAAAGGTTATAGCTACTTCCATATAATATTTTAAATATATTTGGATGATGTCATTCGAAATATTATATGCAGTAATCACAAATATGATTACTTATAATTGCTGAGTCAGGTCTCAGCATCTCATTGATACTATTACCTTTCTAAACACTTGGTTTCAAGTTAGAGATCCATCTATGGGCCATTCTAGATGATAGGAGAAGAGTAGGGTGTTGCACGCTAGAATTTCTCTTATTCTATTGATAATAAGCTGGCATACTACCCTAGTATCCTAATGTTTGCTCCTAAATAATCTGGGGTTTCTTTCTCTCCAGATGTAATAAATTGCATTGCCAAAGGATGCTTTGAAAACAACATAGTCATCCTTTCTTGTGTGTTTTGAATCAACAGGCTAATCAAGAATATCATTCCATGTATTAACATGACAATGTCTGTCGTGTAGTGCTTGAATTCTTCTTTGTATTTGTTTGGTAAAGATACAATCGAAGAACAAATGATCATGATTTCCATTAGTTTACTGGTAGAGTTCGTAATATTTGTTAAAAAAGCTAGCCCTTTGATTTTGTCCTGCGTAGTTAGATTGCCTCTTGTCCCCATAATTCAATAAGTTGTATAGCTTTTTGATAAGTGTAAATTGCATCATGTTTTAAGGCTTAGTTTAATATGCATTTAATTGTTAAATTAATCATTTAGTATGTGTTTTATGTTAAAGTTGTGTTAGATTGTTAATTAATTGTGTTTAAGTGTTTTTTCGGGTTAGTACAAGTCTTTGAGTTTAATTATTATATTTTTGAGGTACCTTGATATGTTTGTTAGTGTTTCAAGTTCAATATCGAAGAATGGAAAAGTTTTGAAGACACTCGGGCTAAAATAATGGCCCACGATTCATGATCATGATAGAAGCACTAGAGTTAGCCTACAATCGTAGCTCATATGCCACAATCGTGACAGAAGCTCAAGATATGGCCGTCAAATGTGTCTTGCTTGCCACGATCATGACAGAAGGCTCAGATGTGAGCTACGATCATGACCTGCGTTGGGCAGACACACAAACACTAAAAATCATCAAATTTCAAGGGAGTTTTTGGACATTTCGAATACCAAACCCAAGGGTTGGCCAGAACACAAAAGATATATAAAGAATAAGACTAAAGAAGAGGATGAGCTTTTGCATTAACCACTTTTGAGGGAAAACCCTAGAGAGAATTATTGAAAGATTGAGAAAGAGAAGAAGAAAGAGAGAAGTGGAGAAGAAGCCAATATCTACGTACTTCCCATATTTGGAGTTTTTTGACGTCGCTACCTCTCGTCTCTATCCAAGATCGTATTTCTTGTTATTTTCTATTTTTATTATTGTATAGAATTGGAAATAGCAGTTTGATGATGTGATTTGTGAATGTTGAGATATTCTATACCCAAAAATACTCACCTTTGGGTTTTTTTTTAATCTTTGATTTAATAAAGTTTGATTGTTTTATGTTTATTAGATTTATCGTGATTGAATAATTCGGTAATAAACTAAGAGGATATATTGAATGAAAATAATTAAATTGGGCTAACGAGAGCCAAGTGATTTAATAAGAATGAGAAATTAATCAAATCGGTAATTGTGTGAAGAGAGATATCACATAGGTTCCCGATAATTTATTGGACAACTTCAAATCTAATTAGGTTTTTGGATAGATTGCTAATTGAGAAATTGAAATTTTTCATAATCTGATTATGGTTTATAATTTAGGGTTAATGGTTATAACTTAAGAGAGAATAATCAACCTTAGGATTGTTTAGGACTAATAATTCGATAATTCATAATCGATTACGTTAGTGTTAAAAATAAGTAAAAATTTCCCTTTTTCTCAATTTATAGTTCCTTTATGTTGATTTTTGAATGTGAGTTGCAACTACTATTTTGTTAATATTTTCGTAATTGATTTTTAGAATTGAGTTGCGTGATTGAATTAAATTCTTGCCTTAGTTTTGTTATATTTTAAATTCCTACAAATTGTTTTAGTCTTAGATTTTTGGATTATATTATTCTTTTTCGTGAGATCAATACCTTAGGTACTATGCAAGCAACCCTTATGCGAATTATCGAGGTTATTAATTAGAACTTACAGATATCGAAAAATCACGATCACTTTTTTTCATTGCTCGTTTCAATTTTTGCATCAAATTATGATGATGAGTTGCAATAATTTGGTTGAATAGATAATATATTTATCAATTTTATTCTCATATTTTCTAAATAATTTTAAAATTAAATGCAATTGATTAAAATCCTATGAAGTGCCACCGTATGGATAGCAATTTATTTATTGATTTAGTTAGTATACATAAGCTAATTAAAATGTCTCATAAACTAGTCAAATGAAAAACTTGATACAATTTCAATTCACAAGCATCACATTTGACTGATGAAGTTACACGAGCATATACATCAAGAGAATTGGAGCAACTACACATGCCTTAATCGATGAAGCGACTGGAGTTTGGATATATAGTTGAAAACTTAAAGAACGAAAAGATCAGGAACAATGCAAGCAGAAAACTTGTGGAAGCCGCATGTTTTACAACCAAAAGGAACCTCCAGACTTCTTATCCAAAACCAAGCAGGACCAGGAAAAATATTAAATTCTGAGATTTTAGGAGCCACAGGAAAGTAAACAGAATCAAACTTGTCTTGTGGGGTTTGCCTCACTGTAGTTATACAACACCATGCACCCCTGTGTATCATACGAAAATAATTGAGTAATCGGGGGAAGGAAAGAAATAGAAAGTAAAAATATTGTAAAAATTTTTAACGTGTCAATCGACAGTACAACGGGATATAGTCTAAAGGATTTAGAAAACCTTTTAGTTGAGTAACAATTATAGATTATAGTTAATATTATCTTTTGTAAATTAACAAATGTATAATATATAAAAATAATTTAATTAAAAGTCCAATTCAAGAGTTTACCGCCAAAGAGAGTAGCATGTCACATGCCCTTGACTTTGTCACCCAAGGAATGCCCATCCAGAACCCAATTTGACGAGGAAACTCAAGAGTAACAGCGAACGGTGAAAACGACTTAGAAGCCTGGGGGCTCCCCGCGTCAGGCCGTGTTAGGTGGCATCGACGCGGGCCTCCACCTAGCACAGAAAGTTATTCTAGAAGTGGATTCTTTCGAGCTGATCAACCTCCTGTTTTCTTCCACTACTGTTTTATCTAACAATTTTTTTTTAGTGACAGGCGTTCGTGATTTACTTCTCCAAATTGAGAAGTTCACATTCAGCACATTCATGGAGGAGGAAATCAAAGTGCGGATCATTTGGCTTCACTTAGCTACCCTCGCCAATTTCGGACTGCATATCTTACAGAAGCCTTCACTGACGATTTTAGACTTTATTCGATGGAACCAACAAGGCGCTTTATACCGTCGGCTTTTGCGTTAATTTAGATGTAGTCTTTTCTTTTCCTTTGTTATAAAAAAAAAAAAAACGACTTAGAAAAGTTCAGCTGACTAGGGTTGATTTTTGTGCACTTTTTTTGGTTTCTCTTTAAAACTAGAGCCCACCGAACTTCGTCTCCCTCTGACACCTGAAACTGATGGTTCTCTTCATTTTTATAAATGAACAGAAACCACCTTCATTCATTCCTACATACTAAAAAAAAAAGAAAATTATGACTTTAACACTACGTTCATCTACGTCTTTTATCAACCGAAGAGACTCAAAAGGATTCAAGGCACCTGATGACTACTCGGGCACAATTTGCTTTGCACAAACCAAGCCATCATGTCGTCTCCGTGCGAAAAATTCGATGCAAGAGGCACAGGTCGCCAGTGAAAAATTCGTGAAGGGTGAAGGATGGAAACGCGAGAAGTGGGAGAAACTGCATCCAATTTCAGGTGCCCCCCATGAGGACTCAAAAGTTCCAGTATTTGTGATGCTGCCCCTTGATACAGTGACCCTTGGGGGCAACCTAAACAGGCCAAGAGCAATGGATGCCAGTTTGAAGGCATTGAAAAGTGCAGGAGTTGAGGGAGTGATGGTGGATGCTTGGTGGGGACTGGTCGAGAAGGATGGACCTTTGAAATACAATTGGGAAGGCTATGCTGAGCTGGTGCAAATGGTGCGAAGGAATGGTTTGAAACTTCAAGTTGTGATGTCCTTTCATCAGTGCGGCGGAAATGTTGGAGATTCCTGCAGGTGCTTTGCTATTTATTTTTCGATCACAAGACAAATAGTTAACGGATTGTGCATATGGATCGATGCATAGTTTTCAACTAGCTCTTTATCAAAGAAGTAATCTATCCTTCTTCCTTTTATCCTTTTAGCATCCCCCTACCTCCATGGGTGCTTGAAGATATCAACAAAAACCCTGATCTTGTCTACACCGACAGATCGGGTCGGAGGAATCCGGAGTACATCTCTTTGGGTTGCGACTCTTTACCAGTTCTTAGAGGAAGAACCCCCATACAGGTATACACTGATTACATGCGGAGCTTCTCCAACAGATTCAGGGACTACCTAGGAGAAGTTGTAGTGGTAAGCTTCCATAGACCAGATCTCATGTTGTAACTGATATTAACTGCCTTTTTGACAGAGAAACAAACAAACAAGTATTCAATAGAGAGAGAGAGAGAGAGAGAGAGAGCCAAACGTCATTGATCTTGTAAATCAGAGGGCCCATTTTCTGAGTCTAAATTCCTATCCTTTAAATGTGTAAACTGCCACTAGTTCTAATTGACGTCGTGGAGCTCACCGGTGATGCATCAATTTAGACATCAATTCTATAACCGATTCAACTTTGGTTGCAGGAAATCCAAGTAGGGATGGGTCCTTGTGGAGAGTTGAGATATCCAGCTTATCCGGAGAGCAACGGAACATGGAGATTCCCTGGAATTGGAGAATTCCAATGCTATGACAAGGTGAAACTTAGTAATATAGATGCTTGTTAAACAGCACATACGAGCTGATGGATGCATGACCATGATGAAATAGGATTTAAACCATTCTTTTTTTAATCTATAATTATATTATGTATGAAAATTGATACATAATCTGTAATTGAGAATGTTTCCTCAACAAACATTCTTCCTTGGACAGTACATGAGAGCTTCATTGGCGGCATCAGCTGAAGCAATTGGAAAGAAGGATTGGGGTCGAGGTGGGCCTCATGATTCTGGCCAGTACAACCAATTTCCTGAAGAAACTGGATTTTTTCGAAGAGATGGGACCTGGAATTCAGAATATGGGCACTTCTTCCTAGAATGGTACTCTGCCAGACTAATAGAACATGGAGACACAATCCTATCAGCAGCAAAAAGTGTATTTCAAGGAAGTAGAGCAAAACTATCCGGAAAAATAGCTGGAATTCATTGGCACTACAGAACAAGGTCTCATGCTGCTGAACTAACTGCAGGATACTATAATACTAGACATCAGGATGGCTACATACCAATAGCACGAATGTTTGGTAAACATGATGTTATCTGCAATTTCACCTGTATGGAAATGAAAGATGAGGAACAGCCTGAAAGTGCAAATTGCTCACCAGAAGGATTAGTGCGGCAAGTTAAAAAGGCAACAAAAATTGCTGAAGTAGAGCTTGCTGGAGAGAATGCTTTGGAAAGGTATGATGCAGGTGGATACGAACAAGTTTTGGCGACAAGTTGGTCGACATCAGGCAATGGACTAACTGCTTTTACGTATTTAAGAATGAATAAGAAATTGTTTGAGGAACAGAACTGGCGACATCTAGTTGAGTTTGTAAGAAGAATGTCAGAAGGTGGTCGGTCAAGACTTCCGGAGCGTGGCTCCAGCGGAAATAAACTTTATGTTGGCTTTATCAAAAGCAGGAACGTTCAGAAAACTAGGGAGGCTACCGTGGTGTAAAAACATGTGTGCATGTTCATGTATACTGAAAAGCATCTCAGATTATTACACTTAGGGAAAATGTTACTTTACCAGAAATTGGTTACAGGTATACTATACATTATTGGGAAATCAAGACGGGATCTAATTCCGATCGCAGCAAAATAATTATGAAACTTTTTTGTATTTTGATTTCTAAAATATTAAGATCACTTTAATTATATGAAATGATTAACACATAAATCAATAGCAAAGCATGAATCATAATTCATACTTTATACTGAAGCTTAATTTTTTCTTGACGTATCCTTCAAATCATTTCTGAAGCTGATCCATCTCAACCACCGTAGCTGTACAAGTATCCGACCTCTAACGATATCTACAAAACAAGTTGAAAAAACTATGTAACTCTTATAGAGAGGGTTAAGCAAGAAGTGTTAGCCCTATTAGAGCTTGAGTCTATTTATAATAAACTTTGGATATTTTAGTAATTTAATTGAAATTAAATTCTAATTTCAATTAAACTTTAGTTAGAGTTACAAATAATTCTAATTAAATACCAATTATGCCCAAATAAGATCTAACGTCTTATATTGATCCTTATTTATTAAATATTACATATTTAATCATAAAGTTTCTCAAACTTTACAACCAAGTTCAACTTGAATAAATATCTTTACATTCTTTAAGCCATTCCTTATATGAGACCTATTAAATTCTCAATTATGTTAACAATAATTATAAGTTATACTTAAAATTCATAATTAGAATTAGAAAATTTAAAACTCGTTTTAAATTATCTTTATGTTTTCAATAAATTTTTTATAATAATAGATTAAGATTGACGTCTAGCAATATATCATAACCACCTAAATATTTAGGAATGTCAAAGTGGTTTTGATTAATCTTTTGATACATAATTTTCTATATAATTCAATTCTTTCATGATACAATGCTCCAATTAGATATAGAGCATATAATTAATGTCTATTCTATTTTGAGTCTAATCATATTAGTTCTCTATCATTAGTTATTGATTCGATTAATGACATTTGTAAACTTTTTACAAAACATAATTCTACCTTGACTGAGGATTTCCTAAATCAAAACTAATTGAGAAGAACAAAGAATTTTCCTATTTACTTTAGGATGAAGAATCCTATCTTAATCACTTAACTATCTCTATATAGTTCATCTTACATTCAATGACTATCGGCAAAATAACGTATGATTAAATAGGTCATAAGTAGTATCAAAATATAATAACTGATAACTTTGGGGATCTCAAGTCAAAGTGCTAGGCCCCAAAATATAACCTAGTTGAAATAATACATGTTTATGAAAGTACATGTGTGATAGGAGTTAGAATTGTGTTATGATTAGAATATGAAAGACATATGACTTGAATTTTTGATTAAGTGGACTATAGTTAGTAAATTGAAATTAATTGATACTCTTTGAGAATTGAGATATTTAAATGTATATTTGGACTAGGGAAATTATCAAGTGACAAGTTAAGTTGGCACATGAAAATTAGAATGACTAAGCCTAGGAATTAGTGACATTTGGCGTAGCTAATATATTGACATTTGGCATCATTCAATTTGTGATATTTGGCAACACAACGTGAGGACAAGTGGCCTAGTTAATGGTGGGCAAGTGGGCTTCGTGCCTTGGTGTTAAGTGCCATCTTAAGCTAGTTACACCTAGCTGGTGATGAAGAATGTTTCTGCTAGAGTAATTCTAGTTTTCTTCATTCTTGTTTTGTTCTCTACCGAAATCTCCCATCTTCTCTCAATTTCTGGACTTGTATTAGAGTTTGGATCATTAAAACCAGGAAGCTTTGTCAGTTATTTCATTAAGAAGTAGGTCTTGTGATTCTACTATTATTACCCTGTTGATGTTGAAAGTTGCATATTAAACTTAGGTATGTGTCGGTTGTTTGGAAGCTTGGTTTAGCTGGACTCTTGGAGTTGAATTTGAAGTTTAGTGAGATAAGGGAATACTAGAGTTGGTATCATGTTAGAACATGTATTTTTTTTGATATTTGAAGTGGATAAAATGTGCATTGAATTAAGAAAGAATTGAGGTTAGAAACTTGATACATACCGGATACTTGTTAGAAGTAGTGGTTCCACTGAATAGGTATCGGTATTTTATCTATATTTTAATTTGTAGGTATCAACATAAGATGATTTTAAATTTGGATTAAAATAGATACATATATCTACAACTTTCATGAAGGAATCGAATTTGATTTATGTAACTAAGGGTTTTGAAATTTGACTTGAATTTGGTTTCTAGTTATTGTCCATGGTTGAGAATAGTTTTTATTATTTTAGGTATAATTCTTGGAATAATGAACCAAATTGTATTATCTTTATTTTGTTTGAAACTTAATACATATAGGAACATTTTTTTAGAAGAACATATTGTCTAAAAAATTTAGTTTCTAGGTCAGAATGGTCAGACAAAATTTATCTCAAAACCTATCCTGTGAAAACTGTTGTTTAGAGGTTTTACGTCACTTATCCCACAATTGTGAGAAATGATTAAGAAGTTGAAAAAATGGGATTTTGTGCAATTGATGAGCTATATAAGGTTAAGTTAATTTGGTATAATAGGACTTAAATGGAATTGTTTAAGGTGTGCTATGAACTTAAATTGGTATTCAATTTAATTGAGTAACACTTATTTTAATTATGCATTATTAATTGAGATGATAATATAAAGAATGTATCATTTAATAATGATGAATACAATATTGAATTGCTTGGTGTTTTCATGATTGAATGAGTTCCAAAGGCTTATGTATTATGAATTGGATATGGATTTTTGAGAATTGGGAATTTCTGCGATGATATTGTGTTAATTTCCAGACCATCAATTGTTTGAGGAGTTTAATATTTGGGATTATGTTGGAAGTGCTTAGTTTTATTTGTGAATATACATAACTTTTGATGAGTCAATACCTCTATTGATGCTTTGCTGTACATATTGGTAATTGTATGACATGTTAGTTATTTTTGAAAATCAATGAATGTGTCAAATTGAACAAAATGGAATAAAGTGGTACGTGTTGCAATATGCTCCTAACATGAGAATTATTAAATATTTTGTTTTAAAATTGTTAAGTCCAATTCATGGGTAAATAGGCATGGCTAGAAGGGTCTGCAGCTGCTGCTGTGACATTTCGGTGTCTCTTATTATTGAGATATAAGTCTCTCCTGTTCTATGATATCGATCACGGTATCTCCTGTATTAGTCCCTTTACCCACTTTTACATAAAGGATTAACATACTAACTTGTTTTGTATTTTGTTATATGATCAGTTATTATATTAACAAGCTTTGATATGAAACATTTGAGCTTTGTTTTGAAATAGACAAATTCTATTTTGTTACAAAAAAGTTTTGTTTTGATATTATAGTATTCAACTTTGAAATTGGTGAGTTTTGGTTGGAAGCAAATTTATAACCTGTTATGATATGTTATATTTTGTTATGAGATTCATGATATTTTGGTTTGATTTGAAAATGGATAAGTAAACATTGCTTATAATATGATGTGATTTTGAATATATGAATGTTTGGATGACTGTTTGAAACAGTTATCTGCTTATATCCTTTAGTTTATTCCCCATTAAGCTTTATACTTCGCACAGTGGTTTTGCCCCATGTAGGAAGACTAGGACAATAACAACCGCAATGGCCAATGAAGAATGTGTTTTGTTTTGGGAATGTATGTTTGAGTTGTATGTAATAGTAACATCCCATGTTCAGGGCTAGACCCTATAATTGTGAATTGAGCGTACTGAGAGCAATTAGAGTGCATTGTATGCTCAAACATCATTGTATATTCACACACATGTGAATGTTTATTGTTGGCATATTTAAAATAATTGTTCATGCATTCATTGAAATTTTTCGAGTATAATTGATTGAATAATGTGATTTAAAATGTAAATTGTGACATATTGATGTTAAAGATTTATTTTAAGATTATTAGTATTATTTTGAAAATTTTGGTGAATTTTAGGAATTGAAAATTAGAGTATTTTGGACTAGGAAATATAGCCAATAAACTTATGACATATGGCAGTATTAAATAGTGGCATATGTAGTACATACAATGTAGCCACGTAGCGTACGGATTCGGTGAAGCTTTTTCTCACTTGCTTATTTCTTCACCAAAAGTATAGTTTACAAACTCTCTTCATGTTTAACCACCACCAAACAATAAGTTGTTAATCTTGTATTGTCGATTTACTCACACTACCGAAAGCTTTGTTAAATGAAGTAAGTGATTCTTGATGATGGTTTATCATTCAAAAATGAATGCATGCATAGGTGGTTTGAAAAGTGTGGTTTTGGTGAATAAACTTGAGGAAAAACTTGAGGAATGAGTTAGATGAAATATCTGTTAATAAAGAATGTGCATAAAATGTATAGGATTGTGAAAATCTGAGTTAATGAGAGTGTTGTTGAAAATGAGATATTGAATGCGCAAAAGTTATAAAAACACAGTAGAGAGAGAGTGTATATGAAGTTTCGATTTTGATCAATTACTATATTAGCTTGCAATTGATGTGTTTAGATTCTAAAATCTGTTCTAAAGTTGAAGTAAGAGTTCTGTTATAGTTTAAGAATAGATTGATGTATTTGGAGTATAACTTTCAATGTATTGAATCAAATTGAATGATATTGATGTCATTAGAAACCTAAGACACAGAGGGACAATTGTCTAGAAGGAAGTGTTATTTAAATGCTTCTTTTTCTAGATCTTATTGATCATATACAGTTGACCAGAATGGAATGTTTTCATAAAAATTTTAAATAGAGAGTGAGTGATTGAATTTTTTCACAATTGGAATACAAATGATATGTATAGTAATGTATGACAAAAATATACCTGAGAATTTTTCATTGAATATGTATGATATATGAAACATTGACAGTTGTGTTTATTTTATTTCATAAATGCTATAGTAATATGAAATTGTTTTAATTGCATATAGACGAGCCACTAGAGCGACCGCTTCCAGATATTGCCAGAACGTCTAGGCAATAGGCATAAAGGAGTAATTGTGAGTAACCTAAGATAGTCTCAAGTTAATTTTTCTGTTATGTATTTACTGCACAGTATTGATATATTACTAAACTGCATTGATTGATTGTATATTGAATTTTGGACAATATATGTCCGAAGCGTTTGATGCAAGCAAACAATATTGGAATTGCTATTTGTATATGAATGAGATTGCCTAATTGAAAATTCTGATTCTCAAATGAAAAGTTGAATGTCAGACCTAGTCCAATGACTACTGATACTGTGACTACTATACTGTAATAATATATGCAAATGAAAGTGATTAAATTGATGAATGAATTGTAATATGCATATCATTTCAATGTATGTAATATAAAGGTTGTTGTGACTGATGTTGCTACTAATTGACTGATACTGTTACTGAGTGAGCTTAAAGCTCTGTGGTAGAGCCTATGCTCCCATTATATTCTGAGCCCAGCGTCTATGAGGGATACGAGAAATTAAAAAGGCACATAATCATAACACTATAAAAACAAATATGAGTCTCATACATATTGGATCCATATATAACTGGATTTCATTAGATAATTTGCAAAGCTGCAATGAAATAATAGATTGATATGAATTGTGTAATTGAATAAACTGTGTGATTGTATGATCTGAGTGACTTTATAATGACTATGTTTAGTTACATGAGTAAACTATCAAGGATGGTTACTCTACTGAGTTAGCAAAACTCATCAAAATTATATCGTTGACTTTTACAGGTTTGAGAGCGAGACGACCTAGCTTCTAAGACTTCATTGAAGTAGATTTTGTGCAGCTCAATATCAGAGATGACCCAAAGGTCTGTCAACTGGGATTGAAAATTCTATAGTTATTATCTTTTATTATTCCTCAAATATGTAGCATATTGTATAAAACGAGTTGTTTATGCTCTTTCCTGATGTTAAATTGAATGCTACAATGTAACTATAGTTTTTGATATAAAATGAGGAAATTATGGGTTTTAGTAAATGTGATTTATGATTTTAGTTACGATTCCATGTGATAAAGTAAAAGTGAGATAGTTAACATGCCATTTTTGTCGAGCATGCGCACGTGATACCAAAAGGGGGCATGTATATGTGTCAGATGGGAGTGAGATGCTACATTTTGGTATTAGGACATGGTTGCCATCCACAGAGATATGTAGGAATGATAGGTATGAAATGTTGTGGAAATTTTAGATGGTAATTGGGGTTATTGTGTATTATAGGTCATCTGCTATTGGTGAACAAGTGGAATACTCAGCTGACCAACTATGTGAAAAAGTCAGCAGAGAGTCCTCAGTGTCTCAACCTAAGAGAGTGCCTCCAAGAATTTATTAGCAAAGGGAAAAGAGGTATGGTAAATTGTGAAAGCAAGGGGTTGTAGAATTTTATTGAAGTATAGACCCTACTGAGGCCGAGTGTTGGCTAGAAAGAACTGAGAGGGTTTTTGACCAGATGAACTGTGAGTCAGACGAGAGATTCAACTATGCTATATCCTTACTGTAAGGTCTGGCTTATCAATAGTGGAAAACCATTCTAGCCAGTACAATCAAGCCTTATAGACTGAGATGGGAAGAATTTTTGAGAGTCTTCAAAGAAAATTATATGCCTAAGATCTAACTGGATCAAAAGATGAAAGAGTTCCCCAATCTAAAGCAGAGCAACATGACTATAGTAGAGTATGAAGTGAATTTTAATGAACTAATGAGTTATGCCACTACCTTGGTTATTGTTGGATCCCGTATTCGAAACTCAACTACTTATACATATTCCCTTAATAAGTACACATGATTCAACCGGACTTGAGGGCAAATTTTTGAGAAATTCAACTTAATCTGAACGTGTTACATTTTGGCAAGAGAGGGTGGAAAACTTACTGAGAAAATCAATGGTTTGAATTTCGTGCAAATCGGAGGTCAAATGGAGAAGAAACAAAGAAAATAAGAAAAAGGGTGAATCGGAGGCCAAACGAGAAAGTTACAAGAGAAAATGCATAGCTTTGTACTTAGAACTTGAAATTGTTCAAACGTGGTGTCAAAAGGAAGTTAAACTGAAACTCTACAACTTTCAAGAAAGATTTGAAACCTAATTCGGCCTTTAAGGAGGTTCAAAGTTACTTTCTAGCTACTTACCAAAAGAATAGGAAG
>JANTPM010000245.1:29098015-29111119 GCA_025434745.1 Erythroxylum divaricatum | reverse complement strand
GAAATGCTATCGTCTGCTTTTCCTTCTGAAATGCTATCGTCTGCTTTTCCTTCTGAAATGCTATCGTCTGCTTTTCCGTGCGTCCATCTACTTTTCATTTGTTTATTTCTCTTTGTTTGTCATCAAAATTATTTAATACGTGAAGTCTGTTTTGACTTAACATAAACATCCTCATCGCACCGTTTTATCAACAAGTTGATAATAGTACAAATATGTTTAAGGGAGAATTTATGCTCATAATGAAGTTATTGGCACTATTCACTGCTCTTGTATGCGCACTATTCACAATTTGATTTTGAAGGAGCTTTTTTGCATTTTTGGTAATTAAGGGGTTGTAGGAGGTTAACAATCATATGAAGATTGGTAAAATATTCTTGGGTAACAAGCTATTTGAGTCATTGCTTATGTTTAATTTTCTTTTGTCGTTATGTGTGCTTGTGGACCAACACAAGATAGTGATGAGTATTGATGTGAGTGGATTTACGTGTTGAGTGTTAATATTGTTAGTTATGTTTGTGGTACTTTTCGTTCTTGGTTTAGTAGTTTTGTTTAGTTTTTAGGCAAGTTTGATATTTTGTTAAGTATGAAGGAATAGGGGAGCAAGCTGATAAAAGTTGGTGAAAGAAACAAGGAAAATAGATCTAGTGTGATCGTGAGGGAGAATGGTGCGAGCACAAGCAAGGTGCAAGCGCGAGTCATTGCAGTGCGATCACAATATCAATGGGTCTTATAGAGGTCACTTCAGGTGCGATCGCACTTAGGACTTTTGACTAGAAGATAGGCTACTAACATATGGGTGTGATCGCAAGTGTCAGCGGGCGATCGCAATACGCAACTTCAGGGGAAATTCTGACATTTCCTCACATGTTTAAATGAATGATGAATGGTTAAAAGAAGTCTTCAACATGTGAGAATGTGGGAGTGAGCTGTTACAATTTAGTTGAGGTGGACAATCATGAGAGCACTTATAAAGTTAATATAAAAGGAGGGACAAAAAAGACAGAGGGGTGGATGAAAGAGAAAAAAAAAAGGAACAAAGAAGAGAAAGTGGGAGCTCTGCATTTTCATTTTGTTTTAGTTATTTTTGGGTTACTTATTATGAGTGTTGCCTAGTTTCTTATTTCAAAGATTGTTTCACCCTCTATCTTGTTTTCTGAACTTCTACTATGCATGGTTTGTTGTTCTTATGAATAGTTTCTAGATGATCTTAATGAGAGTTGAGTTCTTTTAAACTGTGCAAATATAACTTACATACTAAAAGATTAGTGTCTAAGTTTTATTCCTCAAAGGTTATGCAATCCATCTTTGTTTTATTTATATCTTAATTGAGAAATTTGCATGTTGATAAAACAAAGTAGGTAATTCAAACTTGAGAGAGAAGAATTATTTCTTAAGCAACTTAGGGTAGCAGAATATTAGGATTCAAATTAACCTTAGCAGGAGTTGATAACAAATTTTGAGATCTTTAATCTTATGAATTCGTGAAATCAATTTCTTTTCTTGTAGAATTAGTTGTCAAGAAAGTTTAATTGTAAATGTTATTTTTTATATATCACTTTTAATTCTTAAATCACTTTATTATTAACTTAAACAATCTGGAAAGAATCGATAGTGGTGCTTAGCATAAATCCTTGTGGAAACGATAATCGTATTACAATTACCCGTACGCTTGTGGTCAAGGTTTGAGTGCGTTCTATTTCATTTTATAACTCATCAACCAACACGAGCCAAGGTCGAGCTGGTCCAAGTCGGGTTAGGCAGGTCATGCCAAGACAGTTATCCCTAAGAATATGACTAACAAAACTCTTTTAATTCTTTTCTCAATATTTATGACTTTTCAATTTTTTATCCCAACCAATTACAATTATTTTTAAATGTAAAATGAGTGCCAACGGTTCAATGGAAAACACAAAGAAAAAACTTGTTTAGGTGTTAAATGTACATATAGAGAGACACAAAATCATAGTTTTGTTATGCATTATAGGACATTATAAGATTTTTAATGAACTATGTGCAAGGAAATTTAAGGAGAAAATAGAAACAAATTCTGAATGTATTTTATAGTGGGTGGGATAAATGATTATATTAAATTTCTCATAAGAGAACAAGCATTTTTCCCTCTAATGCAAACAAATTCAAATGAGAAGGGTAAGAATGAAAATGGAGAAAAAACACATGCCATTTTATTTTTTAAGGATGTAGTTGTATAGTGTCTCTATTCATAAAGACCTCTATATAAAAGAAGTTATCATGAATTCCATCTTCATTTACAAGTCCAACGGAGGCCAAGAGAGATGGTATACATATCTTTTTGTAGAGAAGCTATGATCTGTTGTAGTTCTGGTTGTATTTCATCTGGAAGTTCCATTTGTTTGTATAATAAGGCCTATGTATGACCATAACAATCTTTCATAAAATGTTTTAGCTAATAAGTTCTTAAAAAGAAATTAAGAGTTAATAAATTTGTTTCCATGTTACAATTTTTTATTGTATATCATTTTGGAATTTTTATTTTCATATTAATACGTAAATTATCAAAAATTTATTATATATTGAAACTGTGTGATATTAATTCAATTTATCTAAATGGGCATGAAAAATATAACGATTTCTCCCAGATTCTATAACATGTTTACCATAGATTATAGATTTATAAAATAATACAATGGTTACTTAAAACTTAGAATCACTACTACAATGCAACATCGTCAATCCCATAAAATAATTAGTGACACATCATATGTAATCGTACAAATACATTTATTAATTGCTTCTAGGATTATTCATAGACATCAACAGATAGGGTCAACTAGTTAAAGTTGACACCATAGCCTGATCATAATTTAGAAATAAAATCGCACATATTGTCAACTCAAACATATAAATGGAATGGAATGAAAGGGAAATCAACTTCTATAGTACCCAACTGGTTATATGAAAAAGCTAATTATATATGTCATCAATCATTTAGTAATATCATGAAAAGGGTACATCCAATTAGATTATTAATATTAATACAAACTCCTCAACAACTTACTTGAAATGCTATATTTCTTCTTTTGGAACTTCTTTGCTCAAGATTTTAACCTCTTTGTTCTTAGATTACGATGTGACCTAAAGATGCATCAACTAAAAATCTTCTCAAATGGATTCACTTTGCCCATAATGGTCATTAATATCCCCCGACTCATTTGCATTCCTAGCACAAAATTTTAATTAACTTCTTCTAATAAATTGTATAGGTGCTAAATTTAGTACACTATCACCAGTATAATATCAAGGACCTTATAAAAAATCGATTCCAATTTATGCATCCTACAATAGTATCATCATTCTTCAAGATGTTACTAAACTTTATTTTTGTATGCCACCAAACAATATCCTTCCCCCACCTTAGAAAAATGATTGTATACAAATTGTTCGATCTTCAACATACAACATAGTCAAAATTGTAAGCATGTGATGACACACATTCTCCTCAAATTTAAACAGCATACAGCTGTACTTGACTAGTGGTGTGACTCATTGCAAAAATATACACCGATCACATTGTACCTTTTACCGATCTCCTCTTTCACATAAATTTTGCTATTTCTCTATATCCAACCTTTTCTCTCCTTATAGTAGATCACAATTTTTAATTTAATTAAGTCGATCTTTATTGTAAAGTTTGAGAAACTACAAAGTTTGATTGTGATATATTTGATAAATAAAATAATATGAAATATTATATCTTATTTTAAAATAATAGGTATTTAGTTATAAATAAATTTTATTTTGATTAAAACTAGAGTTATAATTCAATTAAATTACTAAAAGTTCAAAACTTTATTATAAATAATCATAGACTTTAGCACTTTAAGCTTAACCCTCTATACATCACTCTCTTTTTTTTGTTTTTTGAAAAATGAATTAAGTATTGTATTTTCTATAGCACAACTATCACAAGAGTTACAAAATTTCCAAGATAGTCAAGGTATATTAACCTTGTCTATCTAAATTCATATGGAAGTTTGACGACAAGAAAGAGAAACTTAGCAATGTTATACATGCAAGTTCGTACAACATCCACCTATCCAATATTCCACCTGATTCTCATTCAAGGGGTAATCATATGAACAACTTTCCTAGCTATTATAGAAACTCTGATCCAGTTCAGCTAGTTAACATTTATCTTCTTCAACTTGTTTGCATACTTTACGATTCCACACTTTCCAAAAAATGTATACAGTATTGTAAAAGCGACCCAGAGAAGGACAGCGTTCTCCTTACCTTGTTTAGAATGAATCATAAACCACCTCACTGTAAGCTCCTACTCATAAGTGTTGGTCATCGCATCCATGCATTGGATCTTGCTCCATATGGATTTGAAAAATTCACAAGCAAAAAACCAGTGATCTCTGTCCTCATTTGCATTGTAACAAAGTACACATCTTGTATCAGTCGTATTGAACCACTTATACTTGGTTCTGTTGCCAACTAAGTAATGAAAGAAGCCTTGGGGTGTAAGGAGTTCTACCATACCAAATTGTACCAAGGAACCTCCATGTTCTCATTCCTGAATATTATATGGCAAGACTCATTTGTGAAGTGTCCTTGCAGATTTGGGCCCCAATAAATGTAATCTTCTAAACTGGTATCCCCTAATTGGAGAAAGTACTCAAACAAAAAGGAAAATCTCCTAAAGTTACCTTTACATGCACCATCTTGAATGATATCAGAAACTCTAGTTTCCATAGGTATTCTATTGCTCAAATGTGAGAAAGCATAATTGTTTAAGAGGGGACTGATCTCCATCCAATTATTGTACCATATCCAAATATTGCCCCCTCCATTGACCCTATGTTTGATATAGGGATACAGCAAATGCCTCATCTTCAACAACTAATTGAAAAACCAAGAGAAATGGTTGAATTGTGCAATATTCCATAAGTTTTTATTTTGGAGATGGACCATGTGCACCCTTTTTGTCCGTAGAGCTTCCTTGTCTACAAACAGTATCCATATTCTTTTTATAATTAATACTTTTGCATGAATGAGGTAGAAACTATGCTCCTCCTTAATTCTTCTGGAGTGCTATTTCACTCCATTTAACTTTTGCACTTTTCCTTGCTTCACCTTTTCCCGACCATAGAAATGCTTTCAACATTCTATCAATCTCTTTTATAATCTTTTTAGGTAGAGTTGTATGTGCTAGCCGATGTGATTGTAGACTGCTCAACACTGATATGATAAGAGTTACCCTGTCACTATAGGATAACGGTCGGTTTTGCAGGGAGTGAACTCTAACTTGGATTCTTTCTAGAATTGGAATGCAATCCGCTTACTTCAACTTTAAGGAGGATATAGTCACCCCAAGATGTTAGTGGAAGCACTTTCTGCTGCAATGAATAACATGAGATCATTTGCAACAGGTGGTGAGAGATTATAAGTTCAAAGCACTTCGGATGAAATTTGAAATTTCCATTGGATGTAGTAAGAGAATTAAGAAGTCTAGACAAACCTTCTGTGACTAATATGAAGAGGTAAGAGGATAGAGGATCCCATTGCCTTATGCCCTTAAATTTATTGAATGGCTTAGAAGGGATTCCATTAACCAAAACACTCATTAACAAGGTCTGAATACACTCCATAACCCATGTCACAAATACAAAAGGTAATTCTAGAAGTTCCATAAAAGTTTGGATGAAGCCCCGGTTGGCAGTATCATAGGCTTTGTACAAGTCAATCTTCAACATACAACTCTTCATTCGCCTCCCAGTGGAGTAATCTTTCAACAACTCTTGTAGTATTAGGATATTGTCACCTACATTTCTGCCAGGTATAAAAGCCTCTTGAGTAGATTCCACTATTTTCATTATAAACCATTTCAGTCTATCCGCCAACAGTTTAGCAATTACTTTTTAAATTATGTTGCTAGTTTCATCAATTAATGAACTACTGCAAAGAAAAAGTGAGTAGGTTATACTCGTAAATGCGTTAAGTGTGGAACTCAACCAAAGAACTTCCAACAAAAATACCTGTTATGATATTAGAAGTAAGCAAGCTATAGGAGGATAGTTAGCTATCTCCTATCAATAGAAGCCACTTCCAAAACATCACGAAAAAGTTTGGAAAGCCAAGAGGAAAATATTCAAAACAGGAATGGTCAACACCAACACTGAGGGAATTGCAAACGTTGAGGACTTTAACAGAAGTGATGAGTCCTAATAATATAGGAGTTGTTACTCCAGACATAAAAATAGTATCCTCCCTTGATAATTTACATCCATCATCTGCAGATTCCACAATTGAGCTCTCTCCTTTAATGGAAAAGACCAAAACAGATCCTTCTAGCGAGAAAAACAGACTTGATTCTTCACCAATCATTCATACCAGTACAGAAACTCCTATAACAGACAATCAATCACCACGCAACCAAGCTAGAAAGGATGCTGACATTGGTCATTGGGAATTGAACATGCCATTTCAAACAGCGGAGAGGAGAAGATGACAGCCGAGCAAGAGTAAAGGCTCCACAAACACTCATTAGTATGTCGATCATAGTATGGAATTTCAGAGGATTAAACTACCCTCCAAAGCAAGCTGCTTTAAGGCATTTTGCAGCATTATAAAGATCAATATTAAACTATTACTTATAAGACTAGAAGTGCCCAGAAAAGTACATGCATCAACTGGTACACCTCATAACAACATTTTATACCTCAAAACAATCAGAGTAGGATCTCCTGAAAGTGCAACATACCACATTCATGCATGCAGTTTAGCCGATATTCCAATTAGCCCAGGAGAAGTACAAAATAAACAACATAAATATCAGGATGGTATAACAGACTTGCTGTACAAGTTTATGGAAATTCTAACTTATATACAAACAGAGAACAATTATACAGTTGCACATGCAGGTTTTACAACTTTCTGGTAAGCAGTCCCCAAACACGTTGTTTACTAGGTATTGTATGTCGAAGGATTGCAACATCCAAATCCTAGGTGAATAAGAAACTTAGCACCCCCACATTAGCTGGGCAAATTTTTTAGTTCCAGTGTGCTTTGCCTGGGTTTTTTCCTCCCCCTCCACTTTCATTTATCTGTAAACTTCCTTTCTGATTTTTTGGCTCTATGGAGACTGCTTGTTGACCTTCGGGGTATAGAAACCAAGGAAGTAAAGAAGAATGCCAATGCCATTGTACTAATATAATTCATAAGAAAAAAAGTGTTTTTATAATTCAACATCAGCAACCTAGCAGAATCATCCGTTAAGGTTAAGGCGGAACATTGAAGATCCAAAGATTCAGGAGAACAGGTCAGACCCTGTAATGGATACATACCCAAAAAACCACCTGCAGATGACATTTATGAAATGAGAAGTGTGAGCATGCAGTAAAAACTTAGAAGACAGATCTCGCCAGCATCTCACAAATGTAAATCCACATTTATAAGCATACTTATGAAAATGTTTGCAAGAAGAAATAAAGAATAACAGCTTATGGGCTCGCCATCCAAGAAGCTCCTTCAGAAATAAAGCACAAAACATGATCACACTGACCAAGAAGCAAACAAGACACCAAAAACAGAAGCATATAATAATCATACAAAACCAAGTGTTGGAAGGGAAATACCGTAAAAACAAAATCAACAAAACCCTGAATAAGATTGCAAGAAAGCTGTCTTAGACTGGGGACATTGAAATAATAACTTTCAGAGCCTAGCATAGAACAAATTAACCTTTTATCAGCAGACTTCCTAGACCAATTGCAAATCAAATAGTCTACATATTAAAATTTTACTAATCATAACTATATCAAAAACTGAGTAAAAATGTTTCAAACTGCAATAGCATTGCATCCCCTAGGAATTTTACATGCTTACTACCCGTTAAATGTCGCATAATATCATGCATTCCTTTCACATGCACACATCCAACTGCAATAAAAGCCAGTGCACTTCATTGCAGCAACTTCCGAGAAAATAATGAGTACCTCTCTAAAAGAAAAGTGTTTTAATACTTTTAAGTCCATAAGGAAGTCATTACCTAACGTCAATAACACTTGAAATTGGTCTTGAAAATGGTAATCCTCGTAAATAGATAACTCATATAATTGTCAGTATATACTGTTACGCCATACTATAAAACAGTGCAGGCATTTGCATGAGATTTATTTTTGTCAACGTAGAAAAGCCTGTTTGACAAATAAACTTGATTAACTAAACTAAAGTTATGGTATAATTATTTGGTACTGAAACGAGGTCTGATGCAGGAGAGAATGAACCAAAACAATGTCCACCTCACTCACAGCTTATGAGATTCCAATGCCTGTAAATTCTCAATATATATATATATATATTCCAATGCCAGTACCAGAAATAAATACACAAAATTGGAAGACCAAACAAAATAATATTCTTTTTAGAAGTAAGCAACTTTGAGATCTCCCCAAAAATAATAGATATCACATACATGACTCTAAATCCTATGGCTGACATTACTTCAAGTTTGGCTATTTAGCTTATATAAATACAAGAATATCACCTTAAGTCAATCACTGCCTGGCCTATTAAAGAAATTACATAAGAAACTAGAATAAATAGCTTGATCAATACTAATCACTAAATCATCCCTAGCCATCAATAGTAAGAGCAGTCCATACGCTGATATCAGAGAGAACTTAAGGGTAATAATTAAAGAATCACTATGCTCCTTGCTTGTAAGAGATATGGGCGTTAACCATGAAACCAAGGTTAGATTTAAGGTGAGACTTTGTTTGCTGATTTTCATCTCCGTTCCACCTATTGTTCAAATTTGTCAAGGGCTAATTAGAGAAGAATGCTTTGTTTTCAGATACTGAAGTTTGTGAATAAATTCTTGCCAGTTCCTCTTAGTTTCCACAGAATACCATAGTTAGAATTTTGAAGGAGATTCCTGCTTCATCATTGTAGTAACTGTCTCCAATTTAACAGCTCAATAGGTAGACACATACAACTAAAATATAACAAATAAATATTTAACTATCACTACATAGTTAAGGAAACCACAATATGATAGATCTTTAGTTTCTTAAACTAAATTTCTGAGTAATGACTTCAGCAATCAAAGTTAATAATTTCAGCTATACAAAATCTGAAATTTCAACAATCCTAGCCAAAATTCAATCCTAAATCTTGATATTCCAGTAGTCTAATATTAGACCTGTTTACTAATTTTGTGATTTTTGGCTTCTAGTTAATAATTCTTCTGCTTTTTCTAGATCATTTTAACTTTCAGGGATTCTACTCTTGGAGATTCTACAGGTCCTCAATCTCGGTTCATTCACCCACTTCCATAAGAATACACATACCGTCAATTATTTTTGGAGGAAGCATGATTATCTAGGATGGTACAAACTCAAGCAAGAAGCATGTTCCTTCTTTAGGGGGAGTGACAAAAAAAAAAAAGAGGAACAATTATGGTAGGGAAAAAAGAATATATGAATATCAGTACAAACAACTGGAAAACAGAGAATCCATAGCATTAGAAAATGGCTCGGCAGAATCATAACAAATTTGTGGAGGAAAATTAAATTAAAAATATTTGTGAGCGACTTGAGAAACTAGCTAATGGTGAGAGATTTGAGTTTACAAAGGACATTCTAGCAGAAAGGAAGATATTAGGATTATGCCTCTCAAATCTAGTACCTCCCCTGACAATACAATCGTGCCATCAAATGAATCTTTTAGGATTAACATTGAGGTATGTATCTATTCTCATCAATCTCCAAAAACTCCTAATCCCAATTCGAATCATGTTTACAAAAAGAGATATCCTCTTTGTGAAGGAACCATGCATTTTGCTAAATTTGGAACTTTAGTGAATTTATAAAGCTTACTTGTCATCCATCAATTGTTGCATATGAGATGGCACAAAGAGCCCATGACCTTGGCCCTCCTTATCTATGGTTTGTTGATTTTCCCAACTATTTTGTATTACAAATGATCTTTGACTTTTAATAATAGAAGTGTCCTATGTTGTTATTAAAAAAATTGCTAAATCAGTAAACACTAAGCTCCCAATTTCATCTATCTCTGAGATGGCATTGCTGACTACTTAACATTAATTGTGAAAGTATGGTTTTCAAATTGAAAAGCTAGAATCAATTTTGGATGAAATTAAGGAAATACCTACAACATAGAGAAATTTTCAAGGAAACAGTTTTGTATAGATTCCCCTTAATGGCATGAGGTTAAACAATCGAGATCAATCAAAAGAATGTTAAGGAATGGAAGTTTTTTTCTAATCAAAGGAGCCTTTTGTTCCTAATCATCCATCTGAGATTTCAACTTCAGGTAAAAACTAAAAAATAATACCATATTTTCACTAACTCATTAGTTCATAAGAGAGAATGCAAGTGATCATACTCCCAATAATCTCCACAAGAACAATCAGTATCCTAAGTTAAATTTCAGCAGTTAAACTGTTTACATTACCACTACTCCTTGTTTATCAAAATTTTCATTATCATGTAATCATACTCTTATTCAACAGTATACATGTATATCCTTATTTGCCTTTATCATTATTCATATTTGCAGACATAATTCTCATTCTATGACTTGCATCTTTGTTTCTCCTTAACCCTGAGAAATCAATTAATCTATGAGGAAAATATTCCAAATGGTTATTAACTATGCACATAAGTCAATTTACAAATTTTTGTGTAACTTAGTTGATTAAACTTAAGTAATGTTTAGCATGACATAACATAGCATCCTATTTTTATCTTTTAGGGATTCTACTCTTGGAGATTCTACAAGTCCTCAATCTCGGATCATTCACACACTGCCATAAGGATACACATATTGTCAATGTTTACTACAAGAAGCATGATTACCTAGAATGGTAAACTCAAGCATGTTTCGTCTTTAGGGGGAGAGTGACAATAAAAAAGAGGAAGAATTATGATTGGGAGAAAAAATATGAATATCAGTAAAAACGATATTAAGGAAAACAGAGAATCCGTAGCGTTAGATAATGGCTTGGCAGAATCTTACAAATTTGTTGAGGTATGTATCAATTCTCATGAATCCCCTAAAACTCCTAATCCCAGTTCGAATCATGTTCACAAAAGGAGATATCCTCACTGTGAAAGAAAAGCACCTGATATCCTTTTCCTATTCTAGGATTGACCATGAATCTTGCAACATTTGGAACTTTATTGAATTTATAAAGCTTGCCTGTCATCCATAAACTGTCTTCAAGCATGTCTTAGGATAGAAAACAAAGTTGCAAATGAGATGGCACAAGGAGCCCATGACCTTGGCCCTCCTTATTTTTGGTTTATTGATTTTTGCAACTGTTTTGTATTACAAATGATCTTTGACTTTTAATAATGAAAGTGTCATATGTTGTTATTAAAAAAATTGCTAAATCCCTAAACACTAAGCTCCCAATTTCATCTATCTCCAAGATGACATTGCAGAATACTTAACATTAATTGTGAAAGCATGGTTTTCAAATCGAAAAGCTAGAATCAATTTTGGATGAAATTAAGGAAATACTTACAGCATATAGAAGTTTACAACGAAACAGTTTTGCATAGATTCCCCTTAATGACATGAGGTTAAATTAAAGAGACCAATCAAAAGAATGGGATAGACCCTTAATTACGAAATTTTATAAAAGAAAGAAAGGGACACGTGGGGTAACGGTATATTCTAGAAGAATGAGAGTGGTGCTGCGGGGGAAAAAAAGGGGACAATCCTAACTAACTTGACAGCAGTTGGGCCCACTGTGCAGGAGTGAGGAGGGGAGTATTTTTGTGAAAAAGAAATGGGGGGAGAGAATATAGAGAAGTTTGGGAGAGTGGTTAGCCTCTCGAAAGCTAACCTTGAGCGCAGAAGGTGTTGTATGCTTCTGGAGGCTCTTTTGAGGAGGAAGTCTAGGAGTGTGTCTGCTATCCTACATTACTACTATATTTTTCTATTTTTTGATCTAGTACATAAGGGATTCTCTGTTATTCCCTTAGAGAACACTGGGTGTACTGGGTGTTTCGATACTGTAATAGAATATATACTCAGTAAGCATTGCTAGTGTCCTATCAACTGGTATCAGAACAGTAACGCTGGGGCATCGTGAATACCAGAATGGAAGCTAGAATGAATCAGGTGGAAAAGAAGCTAGGTACTATGAAGGGGGACATGACCAAAGTTAAAGGGTGGTTGATGGAACTTAAGAGACTCGATGGCTAGAATGGAAGAAATAAGTAGGAGGCCAGGGAAGGAACCCATGGTGGAGTCGTCAGAATCTAGAGCTGAGGGAGGATGAAGAGAGGTGACTGAGGAGACGTGCAACCATGAGAAATTCCAAAAACTTGAACTACCCATTTTTGAGGGAGATGAACCGATTGGGTGGTTGTTCAAGGTGGAAAGATACTTTGATATAAATGGTGTGACAAAGGTAGAGAAGATGGAGGTGACAGCAATGTGTTTAGAAGGGAAAGCTTTGAATTGGCTCCAATGGATAGAGGTGAGGAGCCCGGTACGTACCTGCAGAGAGTTCAAGAAGGAATTACTTGAGAGATTTCAACACTATCAACAAGGTGATTGATACGAAATGCTCATGGCATTGAGGCAGGAGGGAACCGTGACAGAGTACAGGGGAAGGTTTGAAGCCCTTTCAACCACAGTAAGGGAAGCTTCAAATGAGTGCTTGATGGGAGCTTTCAAAAATGGGTTGAAGGTGGGTATAAGGGTAGAGCTCCGGTTAATGAGGGTCAACACTTTAAAAGGGCTTATGGACTTGGCCCAAAGAGTAGAGGAAAGGAACCAGATTGTGGAACAAGCACAAGAGGAATAGCTGGGTAAGAATTTGAGGGGCTGGACAAATCAGAAGGGAGCTGGACCCAAAGGAAATTGGAGTCGGGTCAATGATCCAAATGACCCGAGTAAGACCACCAGCTATTTTCCCAATCGGGCAGCAGAGGCAAAGAAGGACAGTGCACCCGTACTTCGGGGACGGGTTCGAACATCATGGCATCACGAGCCAGCAATGCCACTCCAACCACCACTGCTTATCGGCGACTCACGAAGGCCGAGGTTGCCAAGAAGAGAGCGATGGGGCTCTGTTTTAAG
>JANTPM010000245.1:29084254-29097915 GCA_025434745.1 Erythroxylum divaricatum | reverse complement strand
TTCAATCACCACTGCTTACCTACGACTCACAGAGGCCAAGGTTGCCAGGAAGAGAGCATTAGGGCTCTGTTTTAAGTGTAATGAGAATTATAGCCAAAACCATGTCTGTAGAAATAAGCAACTTAGTGTAATTTTGCTGCAACCCATCAATGAGAAGGGAGACATGATCACGGAGGAGGATATACTAGAAACAGAGGAAGTGCATGGAGATGAAGAAACCGAACCATCTACCTTGGAGTTGTTGATACATTCTACGGTAGGGATTACCGCCAACAACACTATGAAGTTATTAGGGAGTTGTATGGCAGAACAAGTCCTCATATTGATAGACAGTGGGCCATCACACAACTTCATCACTTCAGAAACTGTAGATAAGCTGAGGATTGAGACCAAAGAAGTGAAAATGTTTGAGGTTTCGTTAGGGGATGGATATAAGGTAAAGGGCAGCAAGCAGTGTCCCACAGTGAAGGTGAACTTACGAGGGATGAAGATCAAACAACCATTCTATGTGTTTGAAATGGGGGGAGCGGGCATGGTCCTTGGTATTGAATGGCTGAAATCTTTGGGAGAAGTGAGAGTCAACTAGAACCAATTAACAATGAAGGTAAAAAGGGGCAGTGAGGAATACTATTTGAAAGGGGATCCGAGCTTAGCTAAAACCATGGGGTCTCTAAAGGCCGCTATAAGAACTCTTAAGGGTGGGCATCAAGGGTATTTAATTGAATTCGGGGAATTACAAATGAAGGAAGTGGAGGAAGAACCTTTACCCGTGGCTGTGCAACAACTATTAAAAGAATATACCACAGTGCAAACACCAACAATAGAGTTACCACCTCACAGGGAGCAAGACCATGCCATTACCTTGAAACCAGGGGCTGTTCCACCAAACATACGTCCATACAGATATCGCCATTCACATAAGGCAGAAATTAAGAGATTGGTTAGGGAAATGTTGCTGGCTAGTGTCATTCGACCCAGCAAGGGACCTTTTTCAAGTCCGGTATTATTGGTTAAGAAGAAGGATGGAAGTTGGTCACTGCCTAACAAGTTTCCTATACCGGCTATAGATGAACTAATTGATGAGTTGGGGAGCTCTAAACTGTTTTCCAAGATGGATTTGAAATCGGGATACCATCAAATCCGGATCAAGACTAGAGATGAGGAGAAGACAGCTTTTAGAACTCACCAAGGGCACTATGAATTTTTAGTGATGCCTTTCCGCCTCACCAATGCCCCATCACATTCCAATCGCTTATGAATGACATCTTTCAAGAGCAATTAAGGAAGTTTGTGTTGGTATTCTTTGACGACATATTAGTGTACAGTCCTGATGAGGAGTCCCATTGGAAACACTTGAAGGAGACCTTAAGGATACTCCAAGAAAGTAAATTGGTGTTAAACCTCAAGAAATGTGTGTTTGCTAAATCCCGACTAGAGTATCTAGGTCATATCATATCTACTAAGGGTGTGCTAGCGGATCCCAAGAAACTAGTTGCCATGGACAGATGGCCAACACCTAAGAATCTGCAAGCATTGAGGGGATTCCTTGGCCTAACGGGATACTACAGGAGATTCGTTAGACATTATGGGAAAATGGTTGCACAACTTATAGCTTTTCTCAAGAAAGACGCCTTCTTATGGAGCAAAGAAACCCAGAAAGCCTTTGAAGAACTCAAGAAGGCAATGACCATGGTGTCCATCTTAGCTTTATCCTATTTGTCCCAACCTTTTGAGTTGGAGACTGACACGTCGAGGTGGGGAGTGGGGGCTATACTGATGCAAAATGGACACCCCATTGGATATTTCAACGAAGCTTTTTCCTCAGCTAAGAAAAATAGAAAAATACAGCAATAATGTAGGTAGCTAGACACAGTCCTAGACTTTCTCCTCAAAAGAGCCTCCAGAAGCATACAACACCTTTTGCGCTCAAGGTTAGCTTTCGAGAGGCTAACCACTCTCCCAAACTTCTCTATATACTCTCCCTTGTCTCTTTTTCACATAAATACTCCCCTCCTCACTCCTGCACATTGGCCCCTACTGCTGCCAAGTTAGTTAGGATTTTCCCCCTTTTTCCCCCCTACAGCACGTCTCAGTCTTCTAGAATATACCCTAACCCCATGTGTCCCTTTCTTCCTTTTATAAAATTTCATAATTAAGGATCTATCATTACAGAGGGAATTAATGGCCATTGTTTTAGCAGTCAAAAAGTGGCATCACTATCTGTTGGGACACCCTTTCGTCATTAAAATCGACCAAAAAGCTCTTAAGTTCTTATTGGAACAGCGCAATCTCAGTGAGGACCAACAAAAATGGGTATCCAAGTTAATGGGATACGAGTTTGAAATCCTTTATAAACCCAGCAAAGAAAATAGGGTGGCGGATGCTTTGTCTAGGAGAGAGGATAACCTAGAACTTAAGGTTGTCACACTATGGCAACATGAAGATTTTGGAGGATGGGAGAAGGAAGTTTATATGCCATTTAGCAAAAGGGGATTAAAGGAGAACACCTTCCCGCAAAATTTTCAGTCAAAGGAGGTAACCTTTTATTCAAGGGCCGAAAGGTGCTTTCCAAGGGGTCCTCAAGAATTCCCCTACTCATGAGAGAATTCCATTGTACAACAATTGGCGGACATTCCGGGTATTTACTTACATACAAGAGGTTACCCACTTTTGTGCATTGGGAAGGAATGAAGAAAGATATTCAGCAATATGTTGCAAACTGTGAGGTATGCAAGCAGTGCAAGCATGAAGCCTTGAGCCCAGCAGGACTTCTACAGTCGTTACCCATTCCCCAAAGAGTTTGGGAGGATATTAGCATAGAATTCATCACGGGATTGCCAAAATCCAACAGGTTTGATACTATTATGGTGGTGGTGGATCGGTTGACAAAATATGGACATTTCATATCCCTTTCTCACCCTTATACTGCCAAGGAAGTGGCTGTTGTTTTTGTAAGGGAGATAGTAAAACTACATTGATTCCCTAAATCCATTATTTCAGATAGGGATAAGTTGTTTA
Organism: Erythroxylum divaricatum; assembly: GCA_025434745.1. Taxonomy (NCBI): domain Eukaryota; kingdom Viridiplantae; phylum Streptophyta; class Magnoliopsida; order Malpighiales; family Erythroxylaceae; genus Erythroxylum; species Erythroxylum divaricatum. The sequence continues at coordinate 29,094,897 of JANTPM010000245.1, read as the reverse complement.
TGAGTTTATTTTGGCAGGAAATCTTCAAGCTCTCCGGAACTACCCTTTGATTTAGTTCTTCCTATCATCCAGAGACGGATGGACAAACCGAAGTAGTGAATCGAGGATTGGAAACCTACCTCAGATTTTTTGTTGGGTGTCAGCCAAGAAGGTGGGTGAAGTGGTTGTCTTGGGTAGAATATTGGTACAATACCAATTTTAATCAGTCTGTATGGATGTCTCCTTTTAAGGACCTCTATGGAGGGACCCCATACCTTATTCAAGTTGAAAGACCTCACTTCGGCTATGGAAGATGTTAATGAGTTAGTGAAGGAGAGGAATGTAGTAATCAAGGAGTTGAAGGAACATTTAGAAATGGCTCAACAACACATGAAGAATACAGTAGATAAACATCGAAGGGATGTGAGAGTTTGAAGTGGGAGAACTGGTCTACATCAAGATTAGACCTTATCGAATGAAGTCCTTGGCAAAGAGGGTGAATGAGAAGTTGAGTCCTAAGTTTTATGGACCTTTCAAAATAACCAAGAAAATTGGCAAAGTTGCCTACCGCCTGGAATTACCCCCAAATGCTAAAATACACTCCATTTTCCATGTTTCTCAGCTAACGAAGTCAGCACAGCCACCTCCTAACCCACAACCCTTACCACAGTCATTAACCGAGGACAATGAGCCACTGTTACAGCCAAAATTGGTAAGGAAAATCCAGAAACTGATTGATGGCAGGAAAGAGGTATTAGTGAAATGGAAGGATTTACCAGATCACGACAATACTTGGGAAGATTATGAAACTATTGATAAGCTCTTCCCAGATTTTCACCTTGAGGACAAGGTGAAACTTGTTGACAGGGGTAATGATAGATCCTTAATTACGAAATTTTATAAAAGGAAGAAAGGGACACGTGGGGTGAGGGTATATTCTAGAAGACTGAGAGATGTGCTGCAGGGAGAAAAAAGGGGGACAATCCTAACTAGCTTGGCAGCAGTAGGGCCTATTGTGCAAGAGTGAGGAGGGGAGTATTTCTGTGAAAAAGAGACGGGGGGAGAGAATATAGAGAAGTTTGGGAGAGTGGTTAGCCTCTCAAAAGCTAACCTTGAGCGCAGAAGGTGTTGTATGTTTCTGGAGGCTCTTTTGAGGAGAAAGTTTGAGCGTGTGTCTGGCTATCCTACGTTACTGCTACATTTTTCTATTTTTCTGATCCAGTATATAAGGGATTCTCTATTATTCTCTTAGAGAACACTGGGTGTACTGGGTGTTTCTACACTATAATAGAATATATACTCAGTAAGCATTGCTAGTGTCCTATCAGAATGTTAAGGAATGAAAGTTCTTTTCTAATCAAAGGAGCCTTTTGTTCCTAATAATCCATTTGAGATTTCAACTTCAGGTAAAAACTAAAAAGTAATACCATATTTTCCCTAACTCATATGTTCATAGAGAGAATGCAAGTGATCAAACTCCCATTAATCTCCACAAGAACAATCAATAGTTAAATTTCAGCAGTTAAAATGTTTACATTACCACTACTCCTTGTTTATCAAAATTTTCATTATCATGTAATCATATTCTTATTCAACAGTTCACATGTATATCCCTATTTGCCTTTATCAACATTCATATTTGCAGAAATAACAATTTCTCATTCTATGAATTGCGTCCTTGTTTCTCCTTAAACCTGAGAAATCAATTAATCTTCGAGGAAAAATTTCCAAATGGTTATTAACTATGCACAGAAGTCAATTTACAAATTGTTATGTAACTTAGTTGATTAAACTTAAGTGATGTTTAGTATGACGTAACATAACAGCCTATATTATTGGCGGCCATTCCAGTCTTTATTGAATAGATTGTCATCAATAAATATAACATTCCTTTGTTTGGTTATCAAATGTAATGGAAAGTAAACCCACATCAATATCAACTATTTAATTAGATTCTTATTATTTATTTATCAACAAAATGAACCATATTAGATCATTTTCCATAGTATTAACATCATTACAAACTCAATCAATCGCCTTGAATTTTGTCAATCACAAAAAGGGTAATAAATTGTCAATTCATACATAAAATTGATGAAGATCTGAGTAATTCAATATGATTTTGTAATGCTATTATATAATTTAGTATCCTGTTATTTTTTAGAAGGAATATTTAGTAATAAAAAGGGTCAACTACAAGCTATTGACAGTAGCATAATCAATAGAAGAGCAAAAATACAAGCTATTATAGTTACAAGAAACCACCATCATCACAACTAATGAAAGTTTAGGTATCCTATTATGGAATAGTTTAGGTACTTTATTAAAGAATATTACTATCAGCAAGTATTTATGTATATAATAGATGAACCTAATTATTAGCAAACGCCATAAGTCCTTATAACGTTCATACTAGTTACAAAGGTGATTAATACATAGAAGCTATTCCAATTTCAGTTCTTAAAACTGAATCCAACAAGCCATATAAGATAAGATTAACATAATAAAAGAGTTGACTAAAATGAATAAACATAATATATGTGAATAATTATCAACAAAATAACTTAGTGGAAAGGGATGTCATATGTACTATATGGACTTAACCAGGTAAAAAGGGGATGTCATATGTACTACCTTATCAACATCATAATATATGGACCTAATCAAGTACTATAATTGAAATTACATCATGTGACTCACTAATTTCTCCCAAACATACCTACACATTCATATGCACATACGACCTGTGAAAATAAGAATATACCCAAACAAGTACAATTTATGTCTAGAGGGCACATCCTAACTTAACAAGGATTCCACGTTTACCTTGGATAATAAAGTTAAATGTGGACATAATGCCTCGAAGTCTTGGGCAAGCAATAGCTATATCCAAAATAAGGAAAATTTTATGAGCCTTAGAGGAGTATTTATTATGATAAGCACATAGTGCAATTATCTACACAATGAAGTGAAGGCAAGCCAATCAAAACAGAATGATTTTGTCAAGGTACTACATTAAGGGTTCAGTGGCATAATACAACCTAGGGTATTTTGTCAAGGTATAAATCCTACCAAGCATTACATAAAATTTCAGAAAAAGGAGTAATGAAATAAATGTTAACATTTTAAACACGTGAACAATAATGATGCAAAAGAGCTTAAAGTCTAAAAAAATTAGTCAACCATCAGCTTTAATTTGGTGGGATAAAATTTGGGAATTGAATTGACAGTAAAGACCAGAGCTGAAATTTAGATTATGTTAGCATTCCTTATTAAATAAGTAGTAGTAGTAGTAAGTTAAATATGTTATTCTCGTATAGATATATTACCTTAATTATTTAGGATTCATAGGATTTTTATTAGAATATAATTTAAATTTTTTAGGAACGCTTTCCTCCTAGAATAGGGGTTCTAAGAATTTCTCTATGAATATGAGTATAATTGGCCCTTCAATAATAACATATCCTGAATTTTTTTTACAAACTTGACTTTTCAACTAAAAGGTGCGATTCTTTCTTCTAAGAATGATTCTTAAACCCTAAGAATGATTCCTAGTCTCCTATCTTCCATTGTTTGTGTTCCTTACTAAATATCAACAATTCTAACCTAAAGTTCTAGCAACCAAAATCCTAAATTCTAGCCATCTAAACCCCAAATTTTAGCCATATGCTATCTAAAATCTTATCCTAAATTTTCAGCAAACATACCTAAAAACTCAGCTATAGCTAATCTGAAATTTTAGTAATCCAAGCTAAAATCCAGAAATGAAAGTTAATATTCCAGCAACCTAATATCAGTCATGTTTCCTAATTTTATGAGTTTTACTTCTATTTGTCCTACATCAACCAACATCTACTGAAATGAAAATTGAAATGTTCATAGAAAAACATATATTTGATAGGCGATAATTTTGCAAGGAACAAAGCTAAAATATTTCTTGCATCTTAGTTAAATGAAAACCAAATGACCAAACTAGGCCCAAACACTATAGGAAAATGTTAAATAAAGATCAATTCCTTTGTCCCCTATTTGACACTGCAAAGTGGGTCAAAAACTAAAAAGAGCTATTCCCATTACTAATGACTGGAATGTACAATAAAACGATAAAAGCAACATTGCTTAAGATAATTTGAGAGTAATTAGTTAACAAGATAGTACATCACCTTAGTGTATCATGTCCTTAAATGTTGGGCCATGCCATATTACCCATAACATATCCTCAAGCACTTTAGTTGCAAATTGCAAGCTTCTCTGTCCATTCACTTGCCACCCCATAATCAAGGCTAAGCTCTGTTAACGGTGGTATATTCTCCATTGCAAAAAGCATAAGGTGAGGGAACATCAAATTATTGTGATCATACAACACATACTGAACTAGTACATTAGGATTTGAAGACTGACTGATATAGCATGCAACATTCCTCATTCTTGACACATCTATTGCAAAATCCAAAGGTGGAACTAAGGGATATGATGGGCACTGATACTCTGGATAGATTTGAGATAAATCACCCCATTCCATCCATCTATTTGAGAGTCGACTAGGATAAATCAGACTGTCACCATTCATTGCAAATACCGCTGCTTGATCTCTTGTGAGAACAACCCCTGCATACTCGCATATAAATGCACCAGCATGTATCAAATCCAATGACCTCACTCCCCATCCTGTTTCTCTTGACCTAAACACTTCCATCCTATTTCTTAACCCCCTTTGGCTAACTCTATTTCGACATTTTGGTGGACACTTGCAATAGGTCCCACATTCAAATACTAGTGGCTTCCCCCTCAATAGAAATCCATTTTGATCATAAGCAAACTCCCCTCCATTCTTCCTTGCACAAAGACAGCTATCAATACAACCTGATTCACAGTCACATCCACTCTCACTAACCCCAACACCATATACTTGGGGTGGGAACACAGTTCTTGCAAGATAGTCATAACACATAGGGTCACATTCACTATCAAGATCGTTATATAACAAAACTGGCACATTCTCCTTCTTATTTGATATATCAAGACTAAGATATCCCCGAGGCCTCACATCAAACGGCTTACTCCTCAAACTCTCTGCAAACCTCAAAACCAAACTACCCATCTCCGGCTGCCCTTCCATCCTCATCAACTTATACTTATAAACACCAAACCCAGATTTTCCGACATCAAACCAACAATCCACAATCTTGTACAGCCCATCATACACATAAATCTTACTACTCACAGTACCCTCATACTTAAATCCTCTAATCACTCTCACCTCAAGCCCGTGATGCATACTCCTCTCCAATGCCAAATTCCCTCCTTCCAGCTTCTGATGCATACACTGCCTCGAAAATTTGTCCTGTCCACCATGGCCAGTATAGATTATAATATCCCCTCCATCCTCATCATCTTCGTAACCCCCTGAAACAATTATACTAGTCGCAATAGGCTCCCCATTAGAGCTCTGACTCGCGGGAAGATAATCAATTCCTGCTTGAACTTGTCCATGTAGTCCAACAACGCACAATTCAATCCGAAAAAAGAAAAGATCCCCAACATGAATACCTGGGATTGACCCAACAATCCGCTTATCGCGGTTCATCCAGAGTTCATGGTCACGCATAACTGCGGCCGCCCGCAGATCCCCACGTGCACGGCGTCCAAGTATCTCGCCGCGGCGTTTCTCTTCCTCCATAACCGACAAAATGCGGAGTGCATCATAGATCTTCCGAGTCCGGCGTACCACATCCCGGAAGTAGCGATGGTCCTCGACTCCGAGGTCGCTGACACGAACAAGCTCCGCCGAACGTTGGCGGTAGCGCTTGCGAGGCTGTGAAACGACCATGGAGGACACGCCACTGTCTTCGGGGACAGGAACAATGGCGCGAGAATCAGGGTCGAGGACTGAAAAGTCTCCGTATTGCTCTTGAAGGCGTTTGGCAAACGCTGTGCGGAAGAGATCGGTGATACGATAGTATTCCGAGAAGACATTGCCTTCGTCTGATGAGAAGTGAGACGGAGGGGTATTTGTCGGATTAGAGAAGATATCACGTGTAGAATCGGAAAACAGCAAGTCCTGTGGCTCTTGGAGTAGGTGAATATCTGGGCTGTCAAGTGGCTCCAGTTTAGGCTCCAATTTGGGCACTCGAAGCAACTTGGGATCTCCGCCACCGGCAACTGCGTCGGTGGTAGCTGTGACCGGAGATTGTGATGGTGGAGAAAGATTGAGGTCCATTTCTTTGTCCATTTGTATGGAAATAGGAATTAAGAGATTAAGATTTATAGAACAAAGGGCATGAGTAGTAGCTTCAAGGTGCTCGCATGGGAGAATCAGGTTGAAGGAAGTCAAAAAATATCTACATAATATATGCTCTGTCCCGCGCGTGAACACAGGGAATTTTTCTTCTCTTTTAGAAATTAAAGAATGTATTATTAGGCAATCGCCAATAGCTACAAGTACAATATTAACCAAGTACAAAGATAAACTGAAATGCTTGAGCTAGTCTGTGGTCCTTTAGAGCAGCCAACTAGAAGCCATTTCAGGTGAACTGTTAAGAATTTACATCTGGCTGTAGCCAACTCGCGTATACATTGGATATTCTATAGTTAGAATTTTTTTTATTTGCTGTGATTGACATCTGAACATTTTGAGGTTTCTTTGCCTTCAAATGGTGTACACAGTTGAGCCAAACGCGAGTTTGAACGTAACGTTACACTATTTTCCCTGGGTGGCATGGCTTAGCAGCCCATTGAAGAACTTTTGACCAACTTGATACATTGCAAAAATGAACGGATAACTGAAAATGAGTGCTCCCATGCTTGCTCTCTTTAGTTTATGATATAAGTAGTTAAAGTTAAAAATGCAAATGAATGATTGCTTCATTTCTAAAAGTTGTGACTTGTAGCGAACAAATATGGTTGTTTTAAATGTTACTTTGTTATCAAGAGTTGTAACTTATAATAAACAGACGTGATTATTCTGACGGGTTGCTTTCTTTCTAAGAATTATAACTTGTAGTAAATAGACGTCACTGTTTCAAAAGGTTGTTTTCTTTTCAAGAGTTGTGACTTGTAATGAACAAACATAACTGTTCTGAAAGGTTACTTCTCTTTTCAAAAGTTGTGACTAGTAGTGAACAGACATGACTATTATGAAAACTTTATATGTACATGAGTTTTAGTCAACATTAAAAATATTTTTGTTTTTAACAACTTTTACCAATACAATCTTTGCATTCATAATTCTTGAAGAACATTCATCCTTTTACAACTTGAATGTTCTTGTGTTCTTTGTATTCTAGAAGTAGTTTGCCTTTAACCCTGTTTGCAAGTATAGTGTAGCAAATAACACTTTAAATTTTGTCTTATCTCAGTTTCTCCCTATTCTCCGTAACACCATTTACTTCATTGTTCATCCTTGTTTTGTGGACTTCCAACCCCCATTCTATTACAATCTTAAAGTGTTATTTTGTTGCTATCTTGGAGTCCATTCAAGAATCCGCTCTCGAAGTGATGAACCAAGACTTTGTGAAGTTAGATCGCCTTGATGGAATTGACATGAACTTCAATTATTGGAAGGGCAAGATGATGTTCTTCCTCATTGTTTTGAAAATTGCATATGTACTTGAGCCCACGTTCCCTACAATTCCTCTTCCAAAGAAGGGTGAAGAAAACACAAGGAAGGTTGAACGAAACAATCTTCAAGAAGATGAATTGCTTTGCAGCGGACACACTCTCAACACCCTCTCAGACAACCTTTATGATCTCTTTACAATCGTAAAGAGTCTAAAGGAGATTTGGGCATCGCTTAAATGTGAATATGTATCTCAAAAGCAAGGAGCAGATAAGTTTCTTATTAAAAGATATTTTGAGTTTAAATTTATTGATGTTCCTTTGTTATGGATCAAATCCATAATTTCCAAGTGATTGTTTTAAAACTTAAAAACTTGGGTGTTGAAATTTCAAAATCATTACAAGTAGGGGCAATTATTACTAAGTTGCCTTCTTCTTGAAATGATTATCAAAAGAAGTTTTTACACACTTCTAAAATTTTAATTATTGATAGTGTTTTGAAGCATCTTCTAATTGAAAAAGGCGGAAGAAGTCTTTAAAGAAAAGAAGTGGAAAGGAGATCCAAAGGTGAATTTTATGGATAATAAGAAATCCAACAATTCTAAAAGGAAGAAACTCGAAAATGTTAACGATAAATGTAGCATCTCAACACCGATGGGAAGGGTATATTGGTCCATTGGGTCAGGCTAGTAGTTAAATTGCATGTTTTGATATGAGCATACAATTGGCCTCTAATTTTAGAGGAATGAGTCATTTTGCACATGCATATATAGGTACATGCATTCATAACATTTCCTGGTATTTATGTGAATCTGATTTGTTTGTGAATTCTGAGACAATTGTGATTAATATTTTGAATTGGAACTGTTTTAAAGGGGTTATCAATTGTTAGTGACTCTTCGAAATGTTTCTGGAATAATTGGGAGAAAATGTCTGGACGGAAAATTTTCTGAGTAACGAACTGATTGATTGTATAGTATTGAAATAACTGTCCAATGGCCATGAAAAATTAGGTATATGATTTTAGAAATTAATATGTCGAGCCATTGAAATATGGAGACGAATTAGACTGAAAATAAAATTGAAAAGAGAAAGAGATTCAAATGTTTTGTGAGGAAAATGACATGTGGCACGTTTTCATTGAGAGTGACATATTTGATTAACCTTTAAATGCCTTAGGTTTTAAAACTTGGCAGAAAACTTTCTCTTCCACCTAGGGCATATTTTCCTTCTCCATCGATTAATTCTTGTTCTTCCTCCCTGCATGATCTTTTGTGTCCACTTCCTTGCTTCTTCTTTGTGTAAAGACCAACCCTAACCTTTGAGAGGAGAAGAGTTTATTGTGGATTTTAGAGAGGGGTAAAGAGTTGGAGAAGATGTTCGGAAGATTAAGAGTGGAAGCTTGATTTGGTAAGTAAATTGGTTTTATGTTGTTTATTATTAGTTGAAATGAATTCATGATGTTTAATGTGAAAGATTGGGGTGCTTGTGTTTGAGTTATGACTATTTTGAAAGAGACAAATGGGAAAAATTAGTCGGAGAAGGCGACCTGCGACCTGCACGTCCCGGCACGCCTGCGCCACGACGCGGCGAGAATTGATGTTCTCGCCGCAGCGTACGCAAGGGCCTCGCCGAGGCGAATTTATATTAATTCGTCGCGGCAAGCGTGCAGGAGGTCGTCGCGGTGAGCCTCCAAGCTTTCCACGCTGCGGCGAGCTCTCTTCGGACGCCGCGGCGAGCGTCCTTACGTCGCGGCGAGACTGGTTTTTTCTAAACTGAGTTAGTTTAGTTTTTGAGTCATAACTGATGATGTAGACCTCCAAATGAAGTGATGTTTGATTCGTTATGAACTAGAGAAAGAGGTCTACAATTGATGTAAAGAAAGAAAGTTTGAATTCAGGTTTTTAAGATCTCAAATCTTGAAAGAAATTGAGTATAGATTTCTAATTCGGCCTAATAATTGTTTCATGATAATTGGAGTATAATTGTGAGATTTCTGAAATAAATTCAATGCCTTTGAGGTTTTAGAAATATAGTATAATGGGTGAATTTGACCAAATGAATAGTCATTTTGGCTTGGAGGCCTTCTTTGAGAATAAGGGTATTGTCTAAATGTTGTGGTACCTATTGTATGAAAAATTGGTTTCGAGAAAAAAGAAAGTGGAATTTGGGAAATAGCGCTGGGAAGGTCATGAACATGCATTGTACATCTTTTATTTAAGACATGTCCATCATTGAATTATTCTGATTGTGCATTTAATAATGGGATTACTTTGACTGTTATAGAGGCACCGTTGGAACGAAATTTCACGGATATTGCTGGGACTTCCAGGCAGTTGCTCGGAAGTTACAGGTGAGTAACCTAGTTGGTTCCTCAATCTTTGATTGTTAAATTCTCTGTATTTGGAATTTTGTGGAAAATAATGATGGTTTATGTGAATTGTTATGTTTGGAATCTCGGACCGAAGGTCCGAGGGATTGAGTGTTTTGATATGGAAGAGTAACTGTTTGTGAATGAGAAATGTTCATGCTTCAATGTAAGAAATTGTTAATGTATGGTAATATGTAATTGAGCACAATATGACTGATTTCGATAAATTAGATCTGATTGCAATGTGGCACTGTAGAAGTGTGATATATGAAATACATGAATTTGTGCATTGAAATAAAATGGAAAATGTCTTGTATTCATGTATTTGTGCATTGAATTGTTTTATGGATTGGGAAAGAGGCAACATGCCTTGCATCTATGTGATACTGTTTTGTAGTCTTCCTGAATTTGTTGCTGTGAGATAATCTGTAATTGCTATGCGATTTTCTGTATGTGCTATTGTGATAGTCTGTACGCTACATGCATAATGCATGAATTGAGTGAACCATCGATGATGGTTTCTCATTGAGTTCGCAAACTCACCCAAAGTTGCAACTATTTTTCAGGATCGAGAGAGTAGACTCCTAGCTCCAGTGAGAAAGACTTTTCCTATCGTGTGGATTTAGTTGGCAAGAGATGTCATGGCACACAGGTCGGTCAACTGGGATTGTTTTTGGGGATGACCTATTTAGATTTTTGTATTAGTTTTCCCTTTTGGAGTAATGTTATAGACAGT
>JANTPM010000245.1:29040309-29060164 GCA_025434745.1 Erythroxylum divaricatum | reverse complement strand
ACAATTATTATCTATTAAAAATGATGAAATTGTATTATTGTAATATTATAAAAACCTTGTATTATTCTCATTTTTATATTTGTATGATGATGATTGTCTTTTTTATATTAATTGTAGTTATTATTTATATGAGAAATATTTAAAAATTACTGTTATTTCATATTAATTGTGATTATTATTTATTATTATGATTTTTAAAAATAGGGTTGATGTAAACAATAAACTAATAAAGTATACAATACAATTGTATAATATACCAATAGACAATTTTACAAATTTTAAAAAATTTAGGGACTATTTTATAAATTTAAAAAATTACCCGAAATAATACCCGATATTGATCAGTACTGGTACAGTATCGTACCAGAACTCAATCCGGTATCAAATCTGGTAAGGTATTTGCAACTTTTCCTAAAACATTTCACTTGATTAAGGAGATAGTGGAGTGAAAAGAAATAGCATTGGTGCAAGTTCCTACTAAAGAGAATCTTGTAAATCCTCTCACTAACTCACTGTCTTAAAAGAGACGTAATCAGTATATGGATGGTTATGATATTAGATAAATATGCAATTGGCTTTAGTGTAAGTATAAGATTATTAGTTTATGTCCTTACATCTAATTGGTTGATTCAAATTTATGTATATCTATTATTTTAATTAATAGAGACATTCTTTGTCTTTATGTTTTTTTGTGAATTATATTTGAAATTTTAATATTGAAGATAAAGTCCTTATAATAAATATTATACAATTAAAATCAAAATGATATCATAATTATAAGATTCAATTTGCATTTATATATTTCTCCTAATTTATTTCTAATTGTAGTTTCATTAATATCAAATATTGATAGAGTGGTAAAATTAGCGTGCGTTATATTTCTTTCTTATAAAGAAATTAATTCATCTTATAAATCAAAGTATAGAGATAATTGAATAAATGTAGAAGCACTTATTAGAAAATAAGTTCATTGACTTAGCCTAATTATGAGATCCTAAATGGAATATTATTTATGTATATATGAGTTTCCTCATTATGATGATTGTTTAATTGATTCTTATATTTGAGATCATCAAAGTATCTCGTGTGAGAATTATTATATTTTGGTGCTAGTTATAACTTATTATATATAGGGTAGTTCAATCAATAGTACTTGGATATAATATGAACCATATAAAGATAGTTAAATAAATCAAGGAATAATTCGTTACTCTATTCTATTTAGAGTAGCCCAGCTAGTAGTACATGGATATAACATAAACCATATAAATATAGTTAAATAATTCAATTAAGGATTCATTATTCTAAAGTAATTAAAGAAATTGTTTCATTGTTGTTGATTACTAGTAATTTAAGCAATTCTCTAATCAAAGTGAATTGTGATTTGAAAAGATATTTTCAAATATCAATTATAAATCAATTACTAATTAGTAAGTACGAATCTGATTAGATCTAAAGGAGTAGACGATAATTTTATAGTCTATGTTTAATTCGAACATTAGATAATGAAATGATTAAATTATACATTACAATTATGTACGGATAGGTTAAGTCAAACTATCTTAATATTTCTAATATTTGGGTAATCCTAACGTATTGCTAGGCATCAATCTTGATTTGTGATTATAATTGAAGAATTAAAGATAAATTTAAAAAAATAAGTTATCTAATTCTAATTATAAATTAAAATTATAATTTATAATAATTATCTATTTTTTAAGAATCTAATGAATCATACATAAAGAATAGTTAAAAAGAGAAAAATCAATTTAAATTAACTTTAAAACTTTAAGAATGAAAGATGAGATATTTTATTTCATTAAAATTAGAATTAGAATTAGACTATAATTATAATTGAGAAGTTTAATTTTAATGAGAAATTCTACTATTAAGAGGTTGAATATATGGACAACTTGTGATTGATATAGCTTGAGAAGATTTTTATAAGAATTTAAATCAGGCATAACATGGTCTCTTATTTATAATCCATGTTTTTTTTTAATGTTATTCAATTAAAAAGATTAATAGAAAAGGTGGAAAAACTATGTTTCCAACTCTGTAGTGTACAAGATTCGATCGTGATTAATATCCTAACATTAAAATGTTGAGATGTAACATACACGAGAATCCATGCTCAGAAATAAAAGATCTGACCTTGTAATATAACTGTTAAGTGGCGACGTCAGATCATAGTTAGTACCAATTATACGAATATTGCAATGAAGACTGATGTCACAATACAAATATGAAATTCCCATGATTTTGCACCACCAGCGTCATCACACACTTTTTTTTTTTAAATCTACGAGATATTTTAGAAGGGTTTCAATTCATAACAAGACGCCTTTAAGTCATCTACTCCCAAACTAATCTCGTCCACATCATCACACACTTACCTTCTGAATTTTTGCAAAATAATACTCTCGCACGCACAGACGTGGGCACAGATATGCTATTTTGCTCTCTAGCTAATATCATCCATTTTTATATAGGTCAATCCCATTCCCACCATGGACCAACAAAGAAGAACAGGTTAGTTTACCGAACAAAAACCAAATCTAATACGAAAGTGAAGACAACCCATCTGAGCTGTAGATTCACATGCACAAACCAACCGATGACCCCCATCTAAAATTTCTTCACCACCACAAGCTAACTCTACATTTTGGTTTTCTGGGAAAATTAGGTTTTCTGTAAGAATTAGTAAATGCGTGAAGTAATTTTCAACGTTTAACAAAAATATGCTATCTACTGCTCACCTTCGTCGACCAACTGGCAAATTTGAGCCAAGAAGTAAAGATTTGACAGTTTGGAATATTGTACAACTTTGCTGGGTACAACATTAAACTCTACACCTGTTTTTCTATCCAATTCCTAGAGTTTCTAATGCTCTCACAGTCCTGTAACCTCTGAATTCGACATCACAGTTACCAAGAGATGAGGAACACACGGGGGTGGCCACCTTTCAGAGTTTCTCTCAAAGCCCCCATTCCTGGTTCTAAATTTTAGTTATGATAGTTGTTACACTCTTCTAATTCACCACTGTCGACTGGGGTCTGTACATATTCAGCCAGCTTAAGCTCGCAGGACACATAGCTTCTGCTCTTGAACGTTTTGAGACGTGGTCGTTAAAATCAATTGTTTTGTAGCATCTGATCAATTTGACCATTCTGGTTATAGAGTGCGACAATCTTTTTAGCATAACAAGGTGTATGCTTCTCAGCTCTGCGTGCATTATAAATTATAGTTATTACAGGAATCAAATGCAAGAAAATTAAATTCATTTTGCATTTTGAAGTACCTTTCTTTTCCCCAAGCTCGGACTGTGTACAAGTAGTTCCTTATTGTATGGTAATCTAGTGAATAACGAGCAAATTCCAGACCCTTGGGGCCAACCTAATTCCAAAGATCTATGTTAGAATGACAATGAAAATACGTTAACTCAAAAATCACCATATATAGTAGTGGTTACCAAGCCCAACAAACCAGCTATGACATTTCCCACAAACTTCGGTGCAGGTTGAGATGGACCCCTCCCTGAGGAAAAGTATTAGGATTCTGACTCATTGCCAATATTATATATTACTACAAGTGTTGCCCCTCGTAGTAACTTAAAAGGAAAATCTTGGACATGATACTCAAGATTAATTAAGCAGTCATATTAGATGTAAGAGAATTTCAGGAGAAATTAAAGTGTCATTTGAGATCACTGGTCCAACATCACTTCATTAGGAATTGAGTTGCAATATCCTAATATTGCAAGCATCACATCCTATTGAGTCCAACCGAAAGGCTTAACACCCAAGAGATCATAAGTTGATCAACAATAAGCATTATACATACCAAACTTTGCATCATCATCTGCCTTAACAGTCTCCATGACAAAAGGTCGCCGATTTCCCTGAAATATACGATTACATCACATTCAAAGTTTCAATTTCAAAATTAATTACGAAACCTAAAGGACAGGCCATGGTGTTTTACACTACTGGATGTTGGAGTAATCTCCATCAGGCTTTTTACTAAATCAAGCATTTCCCTGCCTCTTTCATTTCTGCAATTGAAAATATTTAAAGCTCGAAGGAGAATATTGAGAAGTCTGTTGAGAATTGGGATGATAAGAAAGAGAACTTCACATAGAAATGCAAATCTCAAATTGAAATGCAAATCTCAAATTGCCAGCATAACATTATCTATATCACCTGACTGTAATATATTGTGGATGGTCAGTCATGCTTACTCCAGGATATTTAGGCACACCCATGTATCCAACAACCAGATCCTGGACTCAAAATGATTGACCATAGTAGTGAGAAAGAACTACAGAAAGTTGAAACATAATAGCAATTTCGGTACAGCTCATGTTTTGTTACATTAATTCTCAAGTAATACCAAAGACTAGCTATGATATATGCAAGCAGCTTCACTATAATTCAACTTTTGTATTGGTTATACAATGACTTGAAGAGGTTTAATTGAAACATGACGGAATAGTAAGCGCATAAACTGGTAGATAACAAAGTAAGAATAAACTAAAAGTACAAAGATCAAGCGTTCCTAGAGACTCACCGCTAATCCATTAGTGTAGTCAAAGCAGCTGAAAAAACAAAAGAGGAGTAACCAGAACATAAATAATTCTGTACTAACAATCAAAGTTAGTAGTTGTTAAGAAATGAGATATTTTGCTGTATTAAAGTGTTACAATCTAATTGTCCCACATTGATAGTAAGAGGGGCTGATGTGGGGTTTATAGGCTTATGAACTCTCCTCCCTTTAAGCTAACTTTTGGGGTTAGGCTCTCTCATAAGACCTATAACAATTAGTATTAGAGCCAACACCACTCTTCCAAGTCTTAGGGCCACGGATGGTGACGTTGGCATTGTAGTGTTGGCCAGGCTAGAAAAGGTCTAGCGCACAGCCAGCCCGCGAGTGCTTAGGCTGCGGAGCTTGGTGGAATTTTACGGTCTAATTGTCCCACATTGATAATAAGAGGGTCTTGACGTGGGGTTTATAGGCTTATGGGCTCTCCTACCCTTTAAGCTAGCTTTTGGGGTTGGGCTCTCCCTTAAGACGTATAACATAAAGTCTAGTCAAAGTAACTCTAGAAATAAATTTCGTAACCTAAGAATACTAAAAGTTATAGGTTTCAGTTTTAATTTCGAGTTTAAATGTCTTTTAAGGAGTTTCATTCCGTTTATGACCTTCCTACGGTATAAAAGGCCATCCATTCTATGGCAAATGTTATTACACAACCAAAGTGATCAGATTTCAATACACAGAAATCTCCTCTTCTACTGTTTTGCACTACTTCTCAACATTCCAAACTAAACACAACTTCAGATTTCCAACAGTAGTTGATAGGTGATCTAGATGATATATATCATAACGAATGCCTCAACTCTCAAACATAATTGGAACCAAGAATCATTCATCATAAGACTTGGGAAAGGAACAAATTTATTGCAACCATAACAACAAATCATTCAACCTAAAAGTACACGATTTTACCAAAACAGACTGACAATAGGTGTTGTACTATATTACAGTCTCCCATCCTATTACTTTGTCCTTGAAATCTCACAACAAAAGAGAATACAATGTTAATCAACCATTAAATCCAAAAACTTAAGTTGTTCCATGGGCCAAGGATTTGGATCATAAATGTATATCCATGTTAAAATCACTAGAGCACTATGTGTTATTAATAATAACTTTAAATGAAAAACAATAAAGCTATTATTGTTTACATATAAAGAGTTTGACCTTAATAGAAGAGGTCTCTGTGATAACAAATAAAATAGGCCTTCTTCCTAAAACTTTATTATTGATTTAAATTCTAACTACCAGACAATATTGTTTAAACAAAAGTAATAAAAACTATAACTTAATTAGTGATGGACTATTACCAAAATGGACCTAATTGTTAAATTGCAGGGATCTCTTAGACTAAATTCAAGCTGCATTGGATATTCCACAGAAATCTTGGTATAACTAACCTTATTTTCCAATAATCCTATTTCTTCTGCATTAGCCATTCAAATATATCATAGTTGATATGAAGATTCAGACTTTGGAATGTGATTAATATTTTATGAATTTGATTAATATTTTACCATATATTTGAAACAAAAATTAACAGGGAATTACCTATAACATGATGGAGCTATAACATCAACTAACTCTTTTGCTGGTAGACAGAAATAGGGAACCTGTTTTAGTAAAGATTTGAAAGAAGATGAAAAAGCAAGAAAAAGAGAACTATATAAAGTTGAAGGGTTATGGGGTGTAATAATACCTCTTCAATGTGACCATCCAAGTGCTTAAAATGAACCTATGAAAGACAAGAAATGAATGAATGTTATTTGTGAAGAATAATCTACTTTTAATGTTAATTTTCACCAAAATGGTTTGATGGATCCTCCATTTCCATCATGCTCCAGACCTTCGTGGAGGTGGGAATTATATGAAGTAAAAGCAGGATAACTGGTCACAGAGCAGGCATACTGATACATTTCTAGACAAGGAAATAGGTGTTTATTTTTCTTGCAAAATCAAAAAGAATGCCTACTTTTTATTTGAAGGGCAAAGAGGAGAGGAGCTAGTGTCCATATCGTAGGAAGAACAGAAGTCTTGAGAATGAAAATTGAACGGCAAACCTTGTAGTCTTGCATAAACTCATAATGGAGAACCGTCTCTGGTGCATTACTTGAAGCCTTCAAAAATTTATCAAGCCCTTCTCGAGTTCCATTATCAACTGTTGAAAAGAAGAAAAGGTTGAATTGTGTTCTTAAAGAAAAAACAAGATAATGGCCATTTATTGTATGAACTGCTAGAGACATATAAGAAATTTAAATCATATATTAACATGATAATGCAACTGATGACAAGATCTAAGTTGATAGAAACTTCTTAATTACCACAATTGGTGCCCAATACGTAGAGTTTGTCCAAGTTCAAATATCGCTCCACAGATCTTAATGCTGCAGCATAAGAATCAAGCTGCATTACAATAGTATGTCACAAATAAAGAAGACAACTGAAAGTAATAATTCCATGGGGAAAAAATTGACTGTACCCTGCACTTGGCAGCCCACACCACAAAAAAGAAGACGTTTCACACCTGCTGCCTATTGTATGAAGTAACTTGTCACTGTCTCAATCCAAATTTTTTACCCAAGGACCAAAACTAAGCACCACTAATATCTGTGCATGCTACATGAACCACACAGCTCACATATGCTGCAGCATCTTGTTACCTTAACTGTTTAAGTAAATCACCAAGAAAATGACTTGGATCTTCCAAGCACATACATATTAAAATAAAAAAGAGCAACAAGTGTGGGTAGCTAAACTATCATCGTATCTCTGATTTCCCATGGTAACCTTTGCTAGTTATCAGGTCATAAGCTCTTCAAAAAACTTGTAAAAGGATGAAGTTGCCAGATGATTTTGTTCATTTCTGATTTTTATGATACTAAAATCACATTTCGACAGTAATAGCTCAACAGAAACACAAGCATCCATTGACAGTGTTTAAGATATACTAAATAGATGATAAAAAAAAAGTTAAAAAGGATGAGAATTAAGGAGACCCTAAATGAGGGTCAAAGGCATCTTCTGTAAGATGGAAAGACACATAATACAACAAATCTGTGAACAGCGTGTTCTTTTAGTCCACTAAACACCTCCATTTATTCAATTCATATATCTGGATCCTCTTCTTTGCTAAACGCATTTCCCACTAAAAATGTGGGATGTTGGGCGTTGAAAGCCTTGATCTAATGAATGGACCATGATAGAGTTTTAACATAATGAGAAAATCAAATTCATAGGATGACAAAAAAGTTCCCCACATGAAATTATGAGGATGGGGAATCTAAAATGCTTCTTTCACATTTTAAAATGGATGAGAATCCTTTTTATTTTTCTTTCAAAGATGTTCAACTATTAATAGCAACTTCATCACCTTCAGAAAATTGGTAGCCCAAATTCATAATAAGAATCACCAGATTGGTTGTATATCAAAGACACAGGTTTATCCGCAGTAAGTAATATATTAGTAATTGGCCACTACATGTACATCAATAGAGAAAAAAAAAAACATTATATGCCTTCTAGGAGAGTAAGGAATTTGGTCCAACTGCATTTCTAAATCCCAATCAGTAACTAGACCAATTGTCTCAAGATGATCTTTAAACTTTCCACAGAGTCCATTTTGTTATCTACATCTCATCTTTCACTCAAGCACGTGATGCTTGAATCTATTCATGAGAGTTATGTTTAGGATTATGCAGACAAGTGGTATAGAAAGTCTAAGGATGTTAAGTGAATACCTCGACCAGCGCAAGGGTATTGAGATTAGGAGATAAAGTTGGCTTGACACCTTTAGCAGCAAGAACTTCTTCTGGTGTTCTATTAAAAAGAAGGCAGTATGAACAAAAAAATCAGGAAGGAAAAATATTTAACTACTGAAGAAATGTCTCGATTGAAATTGTATTGTATACTGCAACCATACACACTGTCATAAAGGGAAAAAAAGAAATAATTAATCATAACCTGGCTAAGATAGGCATCGGTGAGAGTCTATCTTTGGGATCACTGCATTATCAGGTAAATAAAAACAATAAAAACATTAATTTTAGAAGAATCTGCTGTAAATTTTATCAACCATGACTTTCTTTATTATGAACTTGTAGCAGCACCTTTGTACACATATAACAGCCTCAACCATGCCAGATTTTAGCATCTCAATAGCAATAGTAGTCACTATTCCAGTCCACTGAGCCCCTGCAATTAGAGCATATATGTTTGACACAAATTAAAGCCTTAAAGTGAAGCAACTTAAATGTATTGAACATTAAGGGCTTCTGAAAACATGGATTATGATTACAAGAGCTGCCAGCAGGAATTCTCATGGAAAATGAGAATTTAAATGCAGGGACAAAACCTGAAGTATTAAATTATGCAATTTGTTTCCATAAAATGAAGGAGAATATGTAAGAAAAAAGGACATTAAAGAAGTGGAATTTCTGTTACATTTCTTCTAATGAGATATTCATATCCAAAAGAGGTTGACAATAAGTTCTTTCATAATTCACTATTTGTACCTCTATTGGAGGTGCTCCGTAAATGAATAAATAGCTCTACAAACAAATAGATAGGATGGAGTTGGAAAATGGAGAGATTTGTACAAGTTTATACCTTTCATCACCACTTTGTGGAAAATCATTAAGTATGAATACTTTAGATACCTATGACTAGAGATGTGGTGGACAAGTGAAACCATAGTTGCCACTGAAAATAAGATGTGCATTTGATATTAATGTTGTAATTAGCTAGATGAAACTAGTTTTCTATTTGAAGCAAATAGCCTACAGGTAGTTAAATTCGACATACTAAGTCCAGGGTTAATCAAATTTCTAGCTAAAAGCTAAAATCAAAGCAATTAACCATCGCTTGTTACAACGAGTTCTCTCCTTTCAAGGACATTCACATGAATGTATGAGCAAAGGGCTCTTTTCTAGTTCAATTATCAAAAGAGTGAATGAGGTTTTATTGATAGCTATAAAATTGAGAAAAAATAGTGAAGTGTTAGAATTGTTAGAAATTGAGATTTTTTTTTCTAAAGATCTATTATAACAAAGGGTAGAGTAATGTCATAAATCATAGCAAATCAAATTGATTACAGTAAACATAATAAGTGTACAAAAAGGCCAAATAATGTACACCTTCTAATTAAAAACATACCTTCTACTGGCTCAATTTTACGAGCATACATGAGTTCCTCATGAACCCCCATGTATGTCTCATCTAAAGAATTAGTCTTCCTCCCTCTACCGTGGACTAAAGGTTCAAAACTCTGTATGAGAAGAGTAAAATAGGCAACTTTAAAAACATATGAGGAACACCTTCACAAGATGAAATTATAGCTAGGCATATATATCTAGAATATGAAGCCGAAGGCATAGCATTTATTAAATTAGTTTAATGAAGAAACTTTTCAGCATTGCCCTTCATGGAAAGTTATTACCAAAGTCAAGAGGAAAATCAGGTAACCTAGTGTTCTTAGCGATAAGTATGTTAATTAAGTCCACTAAGCATATTATTGCTAGCATAAAACATAGTCACATACATTCTAAAACTTTTAAGCAATTGCCATTTACTGGAGCAACTTATCCAATGTCTGTACCATATCATAATAATCGTACTTTTACGAGTCTCTCTCCACATTGTTTGATAAAAGTTCAAATTTTAAAATGCCACTCATAAACTGAATGCTTGCTTGGAAAGATTTGAACTCCATGCATGGTGCATCATTTTAACTCATGGAGGAAAGATAACTAATAAGGTTTTTGCATTGATAGTCTTATCTGCATGCCAACTTAGAGCATAATAGCCTATAAAGATTGCTGAAACAAAGGAGTTTGATAGAGCAGCATTTGACTTTCTAGCTGCACATACGCAAATTCACAACGAATTACAAGTTCAATAATAATTGCATCAAAATACATGAAGACATGGGAAGACAAACAAAAGAGTCATTATAAATAAAGTACTTACTTCAATTCTAGACATTCCATCTCCAAGAAAAGCACAAGCATTCTTCACATGTGCAATGTAATATGTGTCGCACAGCCCACATCGACTAACAATGACACGAAACCCCAAGAGGAAGACAAAGCAAAACGACAAGTATTTAGGAGAAGAAGAGATAAGATGGCAAAAAATGATAATAGAAAAGACAAAAGGAATGGGGAAGTTTTAATCGGAAACCTGCAATGGTCTTTGGCTGGATAAGTGCCACCAGGTGGAATGGGCTTGGAACGTTGCCTCCAGTCCTGCCTTAGCTTCATAGACTTGGAATCTGTCTGACATACAAGTAGTTAAAGCTAACGCAAGAGTTTTATGGAGAGAGATTGGACTAGTGGGTACCTTCGGAGGAAGAAGAAGAAGACGAGGAGGAGCAGGAAACTATGGGCAGTGAAAGGTTGCAGATTGCAGAAGTTATCACCATGGTAATCTCTGACTGGAAGACATGGCTGTCTCTGTGGATATGCACCACATCTATATACAACGTTAAGGGCCCCACTAAATATAGTCAATTGTATGTACTGGATATTTAAGTAATTAGGAACCGACAAATGTGTAAAGGAACAAATGAAATTTTTCTTTCCTCAAAACTTTTCCTTCTATAATGCAATATTACAATCAACAAATTTTCCTTGTATAGTCACAACTTTTAGTTCTAATTATGTATTTTAATTTAGGGTTTGATTATGTAGCATTGGAGCAATATGGATCTCTAACTTTAATCATTAATCCTAGTTCTTTGGACCAATGGAAATTCCTGATTTACATCTACATTCTTTCTTAAATACAGTACATATCTTTAAATTGATTTGACCAAAACCACTTTCTAATGAAAACATCCTAAGAACACATTAAATCACTTTGTAAATATTCATGATAAGTTTCAACCTAACCTAAAAAGATTTGATTTTTAGTAACCTGTTTAACCCTTAATATATATGTTATGATTTATTCATACACATCATCTCATAATCTTAATATATGAATCCAAATATTGAATCTTCAACTCTCGTTCTTTCAATTCAACATAATATAAAAATATGAACAATTTTTAAAAAGCTAGAATCTTTTATTAAATGAAGAAATCAATTCAAGATATAAAGTTATAGGGTCCATTCCACATAGATAAATATCACAATCAGTTCATGATAAAGTAAAGAAAATCTATAATAAGCAATAAAAAAAACTAAAAACTATCTTACCAAAAAAAACCTAAAAACTAAAGGAAACATATTCACAATTTTTTAGTCTTTGAAGTTCTTGATGATTCTTGATGTTTTTCTTATTTCTTCGCCAAGGTTGCTCTTCTCTTAAGATTTTTCTATCCTCAAGCAAATTAATTTCGTTACTCTTAACTTAAATAGAAAGTTATTGACAATTTTATATTGAAAACTTTCAATACTGCACGTATACAGATTATATCTTATAGCATAAAAGATATCGTTTTCATGAGGACTATAGAGTCACTCAAAAATTCTTGTAAAGTTTGTTCTAAGGTAAACAATAAGATGATTAATAAAAAAATTAAACTAAAAATAAAGAATTAATGAATAAACTATATATAACTATTTATTAGGTAGTAGTAAAATTGGTTGATTGATTAATAATGAAAGCTAGGAATTAGTTCCATCCTTATTTATTTTCCCTTTACCTTCTTGATTTAATAACACTTGGTCCTAGATATCTTATAGTTATGATTATTCTTTCTCGAGATCTAGTCAAGTAATCTCAATTGAAATATATAAAAGTTGAGTTGCAATCTCTCAATCTCTCAAAACTACTCCAAACTACTTAATTGGATTTGAAGCAATCAATTCAATCTCTTAATCTAAATTGATTATAAAATGATAGCATCACAAGCATATTCATTATATCAAGAATATAAAGTTTAACAAATAATTCAAGAGTAATTCCTAAAAGAAGGAATTTAGCAATCCATAGATGTAACTAAATATCCAAATCTAATCATCATAAATATTTAACAATAATAAGGATATAACAAAAGAGTTTAGAACAAAATATGGAATCTTCTTTTCTTTTCCTTGTGCTAGAAAATTTATTGCCCCTTTTTGTGATTCTTCTTCCTTTTTAGGTGTCTATGATGGGTCTTAATTACTTCCTTTTAAATTCAATTACCTTTCGATTTTCGAACCTTTAATAATATCCTTATATAGCAATAAATTACAACTTCTAGGATATATACGAGCACTTACATAGTTATATAGATGATTGTATATCTTTAATTAAAAATAGCTTAATTCACACCAAAAGTTTACATGGACAATATACACAGTTGTGTATGTTAACTTGCATGGGCGTGAAACTTAACATAGGTAGGAATTGAGTCTTTGAAGCTCCACACGTTCAAGGTGACTCACATGGTCACTATATATGACTATATATCTCTAATATTACTTCAATTCTTCCATTTTGTGCTACATTTTCACCCGAATACTTCTCCTCTTTGTCTATGAAGGTAATTGTCACCTAAAACATAAGTGAAGCAAAATAATTACCAAAAATACTATAAAATCTTAAATAACAAGCAAAGAAACACTAAAATATAAGTATATAAATGTCATCAATTAATCATTAATCAAACATTCCCACACTTAAATCTTTGCTTATCATCAAGCAAGTCATAATCTAAATCATCAAATGTATGAACATTCATCCCTTATTGACCTTAACCTAGACCGTCATATCATATCAATCAAATTAACATATAATTAGATTCAAGATATCCTAAAATCAACCTTTATAAGTCAATATTAATAACAATCACATAAACAATCTTTTTGAAATCAAAAGTACAAAATTTTGTACCGTCAACAAGAATTCACTCAATGCTCTCAAAGTGTTTAAGGGGGAAAGTGTAAGGAGTCTTAAATTAATATAAAGAAGATTTCTTAACCATAAGCTTGCTATAAGGTTTTAAGGAGGAAAGTGTAGAAACAAAAATCAAAAGGTTTGTTATATGGTTTTAGTGAGGCTTAGGTAAAGGTATGATAACGATACTAAAAGGGTGATAACATTGAAAGAAATTTATAAAAACAAAATTACATGTAAATTAGTTTTTCACAATATAGGTCCTTCATACCATAATTCCATCGATACAATAACTAAAATTATTTTTTATTATGCTTGCACTATATTATTTATATATTTTATTTTATTGAGCATTCACCATGTACCAACAATAAAGTAATGTTAGACCTTTTTCTAAAATTCTTCAATATAGTCCATGTTCAAACAAGCAATTAAATGTAAATCCTTCAAGATTCAATAATAAAAAGGCTTTCAAGAAAATTAAGGTAAAAGCTAATAATTGGATTATATTCAATGAAAAGATTAAGTCTCAAAAGTGGTTACTCTTAAACAATAAAATATGATAGTAGGATAATAATCAAGATAATATACTAGAGAAGGGTTTAGTCTCAATGCCTTTATCATTTCAATGCTTTATATGAATAATAAAATAAGTTTACAATTATCCAACTTTGCATGATAACACACATGAAAGAATAAAATATCCTTAACTAACTATGTATTTGCTCTTTAGGCGCAAAAACTCACAAAAATGTCTTTTGTATAAATAATAAGAAATTTTCATTCAAATTAATTATCTTAATTATTACTAAAAATATGACTTATGAAAACAAGTCTATTCTAACTTTCTTTATTTTACATACTAATTTAATTCAATAATTAATAATGGTCTAAAGTAATGTGGATAGATTTTAACTAAATCAGGATCTTAGTTAGTAAGAAATAATAAAAAAGATTATAATAAACTTAAGACATTTGAAACCCCTTCCCCGTATTTAAAATTGTACATTGTCCCTAATGTACACAATTAAAACAGAAAAATAATAATAAAACACAAAAAAAGAGAAAGGTGTGATTGGTACTTCCTTGAATAATAATCCTAAATTGGAGGAAGATCCATCCTACATTATATACATCCAGCCTTGTAAAATATAAACAAAAAAGGATAAAAAGATAAAAGAAAATAATAATAAATAAATAAATAATTCGTTGAAATAAAAATAACATAACATAAATTAACATTACATTAACGTTCAAAAAAAATATAATAATAATAAAATTAAGAAAAATATACAAATAATAAAAGAAAGAAAAAAACAAAACAAAACATATCATCCATTAGCCCCTTGGTGAGTCTAGCGTATCTATCGTCATTGGATCCTCGGGTCTCGGAGTCTCATACCGTTGCAAAGCTAAAGACAAAGCAATCACTTTAGATGTTGGAGGTGGGATGAATATCCCAAGATGCCCTGCCATCTGCACCAAGACCTCCTCCATCCATTTATCATGGTCTTCTTTCCTTTAGGCCCATTTTGTCAATGCCTCCTCCATCCATCTATCATGGGCTTTTATCCTCTCAACTTGCTCCATCAACGCTTCTTGCTATGCTTGAATAGTGCATTGAACACCCAAATTTTGTACCATATGCATCTATAATTGAGCTATCTTTGACTGGTTCTAACATCCTGATGATGTGGGTACCTTTGGCGATCCTGCACTAACCTTCTCTTATAATATTCCTCCCATCTGGAATGATAGTAAGCTCTGTAGTGGTGGTTGTTCAACTATATTAGGATAATCCTTGTTTGCTCCCAATGTGGCCTACTCATTTGGAATCCTAATTAGGTGATATATATCTTTTAATGTTCCCTGCCTCTTACGTACCATGTGCATATTTTTGATGACATCCAAATTTATAATTGCCATAGTATTAACTAACCACATATGTGGTAATCTTCTAAAGACTCCCGTCCTCTATGTTAGTTGTGTTACAAAAGGCCTTATGCATATGATCCTTACCTTCCTCTCTTCACTCTAACGCCTGAAGAATTAGGCAAAGGAACACCCCAAAAGAATTAGTGTCCACTTGCTCATGTTCTACAAATAAAAGACTTCTAAACTTTTGATGACTCCAAAATTATTGCCCTGCCTACTCAAACTATCTCAAAATTCCATGAATGTATCTAAGTGCAAGGTCTCAAAGTATTGACGCTTTAAGTTTGCTGGGGTCATACTCATCCTCCATGCTAATAATATGCCAGAAATGTTGAGGAGACATCTCATACAGAAAGTCAATCTATAGTGCTATGTAGTCTTGTGTCCCTACAACCTTTTGGTCATAAAGAGCCATCATTACGAAAAACTCTGAATAACTCATCTAGACCATCTCCTCTAACATACAGAACTGGATCATGCTTGGTCAGTTCCAATCATGTCGACCTTTCTCCCAGCTTGAGCATAAGCTCTCAATATGAGGACTCCATGATCTCAACGAAGAGAGCCTATGTTCCAATATTGATTAAGTCCTAAACCTGCTTGGACAAGCCGATTTGTTCCTACTCTTCCCAATTAATGCATGTTTCAGTTCCAAATTTCTTTTCTTTGAGCCTTTGGTATTGCTCCTCTTAGGCTTCGACATTGAAGAGTAACATATTGGGTTGCTCCGGTGGCTAGACTACATTGTCTCACTCTTATTGTTGGTGGCATCACTTGTGTCTTTAAAGGACCCTTCTTCTTACTACCTCTTCCATTGTAGCTCCTTTGCCCTTTGTTGTCCCATCATTGTGCCTAAAACTTAAAGCAAGGTGAGAAAATAACAGATAAATACAAAGAATAGAGGTTCCCCAAAACTGGTTCGTATGCTCACTAAGTTATATAATTGTGAAAACACACAATTAAAAATAAACATAAACATATAAGAAAACCAAACAAAATTGTCTAAAATAAATAAATAAATAATAGTAAAATAAAATTAGAAAATTAGAAAATTAAACAGTAAGCGAAATTAATCACAAGATTAAAATTAAAATAAAAGAAGCTAACGATTAAAATAAATCTAACCACGCAATTACGAATCAGAACCTAAAATTGAGTATAATGTACCTAATTTAACAACTACCCAAAATTAACAAAATAATACATCTAATTCATGCAAAATTCAAAATTGAAAAGAAATTAATCTAGTAAACAACTGAAAGTAATTATAAAAACAACGAATTAATCCTATTGCAAACAAAATCATCACAATTCAACATTTAGTGAACAAAATCACATACCCAATTCGAATGTCATCCAATTCTCATACTATTCATTACATTAAACCAAAAAAAATCATACGGGAAAGGATAAAAGTTACCAAAATCAAGCACAAATTCAATGAAAATTAAACTAAATTGCAAACAACCCTAACCTTAGTAGGGATGAAAATCCCTCAAAATTGCAAACTTTCCAAAAATTCAAGCACAAAACAAATGAAATCAATGAAATCATTTAATTGGATGTCACAATTTGATAAGAAAAACACTAAATTAGGTGGGAAGTTGAGAGAATGCAATGGTGGGTGGTGGAAAATAATGAGAGAAAATGAAGAGAATAGGTTTTATAAACAGTTGATACAAAATTAAATGGTTGGCGATATAGTCGTGTAACTAACCATGTAAGTCATAAACTCATTAAAAATCAAGGGACATGAGCGTCTAAATTTTTACAGGCTTACACAATGTACATGATCACATAAGTGTATCTAACAAGTGTGTATCTCTCTATAAATGTGTGTGAATTTTTTCAAAAAGATCTAGATTGTACACTACTATGTCCAAAGATCGCGTAGGTATTTGTGACCATGTATACCAGACAAAAATAGTTGAAAAAACTTAAAAATTGGTCAATTAAATTTATGAAACTTTAAGACGTATACCATAAACATGAAAATTATTCAAAATCAATGAGATGCTTTATATCCTAAAATAAAACACATCAAAAATCAATAAAATCCTATGCTAACAAAACAATTTAAACAAAAAGAAATAAAAATTAAACCTATCATAATTCTTAGGTTCCTCAAATAGCGCTTCTTTAATGTCTTTAGCTCGACGTATGATAGGTATAAAACTTAGTATGTTTCCTAGAGGTTTAAATGTGTTGTTAAGTGTATAATTAGATGATAATCACATATTTAAGACTTAGAATTGTGTTTTTGTTAGTTTTTTTTATGTGTTTTAATTGTTTGGTTGTTTTAGAGCAAGGATTTGATCTTAATTTTATATTTCAAGTGTTGTTTGATGTTTGTTAGTGAGTAAAGATAGAAAAATTGAATGCAAAAAAGCTTGAAGGATAGGAAGATGCATGATCGTTCATGAGCATCTGGTGCATGAGATGAGCTTGTATCACGATCAGACAGAGAGCATAGACAGGATGCACAACTATGCATGAGCTTAGTGTTTCCAGCTTGCAAGATTTTGTATTCTTGACATTTTGGCCATTTTTGGAACCAAATTAAGTGGGAAAGCTTTAGAAAGAACCCATGAAGCCTTAATAAGTATTTAAGGAAAAGAGAAACACCAAAAAGGAGGTGGCACATTAGAATCAAAGAGATTAAGGGGAGACATCAAGATTAACTCCAAAATTTTCAAATCAAGACGTCAAGTTGCTTTCTTTCTTTTCTCTTCTTATATTTCATTGTTTTGGATGGTAATTTGGATTAGTTGGATGTTAAACATGATTATGGATTTCTAAATCCATACTAAGGATTATTCTTGACCTATTTTGTTAAACTTTATTCTTGTTGAATTCAATATATATTAATAATTTGTGATATTTGATATGCTTATATTTAATAATAAAATCTAGAGATTGAATCAAGTTAAATGTGATAAGGTGCGCAATAAGAGTTGGTAACTTAATAGCCCTATAAATATCTTATTAGTAAAAAATTAATGAGAGATTGTAATTGTGAGTTAAATATCCTTAGGAAATCCTCAAATCCAATTGAATAGTTATAAGTAGTTTTACGAATCGAGATATTGTAATTTTATTATTATCTATTTTAATTGAGATTACTTAATTAGATCTTGAGAGAGGGTAATCAAAATCTTAGGATATTTAAGATCAAGCATAATTAAATTAACAAGACAAAGGGAAGACAAAACAAGGATATAATAACCCCTAAGTTTCCATTATTGATCAACTTTATTCTTATTGCTAGTTTCAATTATTCAATTGTTAGTTTTATTAGTTAATTATTCAATTGTCAATTTTGGTTAAAGAAAACAAACTAAACTAAATTTGACATAACAATGAACTCAGATAAAGAAAGTACTACGATCAGCCAATATCAAATTAGTAATACCTAGGTGATGAATCCCTCCACTAACCCTTTGTTGTGCAATTAAACTATTGATTATTGGGTCATAGAAATTCCTATCTTATGTTACTATATTTCTTAAGACTATTAACAACTAACACTTGATTGATTAAGTAAAATCTCATTTTGAATTACATTAATGATGGCTTGCAATATTAATGATGACAATAAGACTGATGAAGCCTCTCATAAATTATTGAAGAGTAGATGCAAGAGATACACATCCATCATTTAGAGTTGATTAATTCATTAGACTAATGCTGTTTGTTATGGACTAAATGTATGCCACTGGCAAGGATTGTATGACTAGGTCCTTACATAGATAATGTGTTCGTCCAGTAGGAAAAAGTCAACTCCAACTTGAACTTGAGGAAGGCTTTACTCTGGTTCCACTTATCATACCTTAATGGCCTTCCATTGTGAAAGCTCAACCTCCTACCCTTTGATGGCAACCTAAGATATTCTTTAATTATTTCCTCTAAAATAATCACCTTAATGCCTCGAACATAGGATTATATGTCCAAGGGTTTTGGTTTAGCTTTATCCTCAATTTTGACATATAATTATTTTACCAACCTTGGGTAAGAATCTTCTAGTATATTCAATAAAAATCCTAATATAAAGGTTTAAATACATTCCAAATCTTATCCAAATCTTAAAAACGTATCTATATCCAAGATATAGTCTTTTCTAAGATGATGATGTTGTTGCTATGCTTATTATACCATTCTTTGTTCTCTTTATTAGTAAACCTTGAAATTTCCTTTAAATGAGGTGGTGTCTAAGAAGAAGGAACCAGACTCCTAGTCTTTGTCTTAAATCTTAAGGCCAATTTTCAACACACAATCTTCTATACAAACACTTCACCATAAGTCAACTTTGTTAAGTCAAAACAGACTTCACGTATTAAATAATTTTGATGACAAACAAAGAGAAATATACAAATGAAAAGTAGATGGACGCATGAGAAGTGAAAAACAGCTGAAGGAGAAAAATCAGCCGAAGTAAGAATCAGCTGAAGAAAATCAGACGGAAGCTTTACAAAGCAAAAAGCAGACGGAAGCTTTACAAAGC
>JANTPM010000245.1:28953621-28965484 GCA_025434745.1 Erythroxylum divaricatum | reverse complement strand
TCTCCTCTACCTCCACCTCCAAGTCCCTCAGCACTCACTCAACCAACTCCTCCTTCTCCTCCGACACCGACACCGACACCGACTCCGACTTTGACATCAACTCTCCTCCTGATCTCGCCACCGTCTTTGCCTCCCAACGCTTCTTCTTCTCCTCTCCCGGCCAATCCAACTCCATCATCGAGTCGACGGACACGCTCACCTCAACTCCCGAGCTTCAGTCGTCGTTCGACAGAGATATAAATAAAAACCAGACCGGACCGGACTGTCCGATCTGACCGAAAAAGGTTAAACCGGCCGGCTTTTATACAGAGAGGTTAGTAGGTAAAACCGAACCAGACCAATGATCGGTTCAGAGGTTTTTCGGTCGGACTGGAAGGTCCGAAGAGGTTTTTAAAACATTGCTGATAATAATTTATTGTTGCCTAATTTTATGGAATGCATGATGTAATCGTAATAATAAATCAGATAACTTTAACATGTGCATACCCTGTTTTCCGGTTAAAGGGAACATAATTTGTTGAACTCCGGATTCTTACAGATATTGTCTGTTTAGTTGGGGAAGATATGAAACACTAAAGTCACCACCATTTAGATGTTCTTTTGTGCAAAGGACGACTCTCCTGCAACGTAACGGTTCCAATCCATATCCCACAAAGCATGCAACAGACGCAGCGAGGATTATAACACATAATGCACTTATTCTTGAAAGAATGTCCATTAAACGTAAATACGTCTGCTTTACTATCACGAAAACACACGTCAGAATCCATTTACGAAAAAGGTGTGTAGTAAACAAGGAAACTGGGCGATGGTGAGAAAACTTCGATTTGTAACAATAATTGGACAAGCTATGGTCGATCAGTTGAACCACAAAATTGCACCCTCATTAGCCATATCTCTTGGTTATTTGTATAACAAAGTCTTCAAAGTGATACAAAATAATAATTAGCCTCTTCCTTGGGACTTGTTGAGGTATAAACCTACCTATCTACCAGATATTTATAATTCTAACTGTCTCTTTAATTTGGAAAGGGAAACAATTTTCCAATATCTCCAACAAGCAGATTAGGAATTTAAACTCCTTTCTATTGTGGATTATAATAAAAAAAATAGACTAAGTAAAATGGATTGGTTGCATTTCCTGATTGTGAAGGATTGTGATCAAACTAGCGATCACTTGTTTTTTGTGAGTGTTACTATGCTTCTTCAGTTTGGAAAGAGATCAAAAGATGTTGCAATGGGACCTCACATGTAGTTCACTCTCAAATACCATTCAATGGTTAGTGGATCATCTGAAGAACCATTATAAAAACTTGGAGATTTTCTTCTTTGCTTTGGGGTCCTTTATATGCTTAATTGTTTATACATTCATTTCTCAACATTTAGTTATTATTGTTGTGAAATGATTAAGATACCCATTTTAGTTCATATTTGATTTTAGGTACAATTTAGAAGCATAAAAGTTAAAATGAATTAAAGAGCACATTCATTGAGTCAACATTTTGATGTTCAAACTCAACTAACCTTATGGAATAAGAAAGAGATAGATTAGGGTGAGGATTGGACAAGAAATCATAAGAAGAATAACAATTCAGCAAAACTTGGAAGATAAACGGCCATGTATATATTTATACGACTGTGTATGCAATTAGAAGACACATCTATGTATCCAACTATGTATCTTCAAGATTTTCAAATATTTTGGGATGTACGATTGTGCACACAACCGTGCATATGCCATAAACCTAGTTTTTGCTGTAAATTGAAATTTTTTACAATAAAAGAGGGATGAATGATTTTGGAACTTCGTGGAGGGGGTAGAGCACTCACTCTTTGAAAGAGTGACCCATGGAGGGCTAAGCTTAATTTCCTATTATGGTTTTGAGGTGAAATTGACGCTAAGGATCACATTTAAACATATTGTCATTATGTATCATTGTTCCATCTCTTTTTAGGGGTTGTTTACATTATTCTATTTCTATTGATTTGGTATTCATGTATTGATAATTAGTATTCTTGTTATCGTTTAATTGTTTGTGTATGAACCCATTGGTAGAATCTTAAATACAATACGTAATTGTTGTGTTATAGATTCATTTGTGGAAACTAATGGTGTTAAATCGTTAGGGATAACATAATATAGGTTAAATGACTTGAGCTTGTATGGTTATTGCCTAGATTGATCTATTTTTCTTATTCTTAACACAACTATTCGATTAAATCTAGAGAGCTTGTTCTAGGTTGTTCGACTGTTAGGTTTAGATAAAAAGCTTGTTTTAGTTAAACCGAATCTAAGGGAAAAATCAGGGTTAATAGAGCTTGTTGTTAATCTTTTATTATTTTGTCATGCTAATCCAACTTCGGTGAATACATTGCTTAATTACTTGTGCACTTTCTCAAATTTTTTGATGTCAACATGAACTTCAATAAGAGTAAGTTCTTTTTGTCTCATGGTACGGATCATTTGGTCCATCAGTTGGAAACAATTTCAGGTCTCAAAAGAGGTTATCTCCCTATGAAGTATTAGGAGTTCCTTTATTAAGAGGTAGGTTGTCTAGGAGAGATTGTTTGCCATTGTTGGATATAATTGATTCAAGGTTTAACAAATGGACCCATGAAACTCTGTCCTATGTGGGTAGACTATAGTTAGTTATCTCAGTTCTCTCTTCATTTCAGGTCTTTTGGTCTAGTCGATTCATTCTTCCCACCTCCATCATTAAAGAAATAGAGTCTAAACTAAGGATTTTTTTATGGTCAGCGAATCTGGAGTATAAACCTCATGTAAAAGTTAAATGGAATGATCTTTATAGATCTAAAAAAGAGGGTGGTTTAGGGATTAAACATTTGTTAACCTAGAACAATGTTTTGTTAGGGAAAAGAATCTGGGTTCTTTTTAATGATAGAGAAGCCATATGGATTAAATGGGCACATTCCATTATTCTTATAAGGAAAAATTTCTAGAGTGTCTTACCGAATGGTAATAGTTTTTAGAGTTGGAGAAAGCTTCTTCATGTTAGATATCTCATTGGGAATCATTTCAGACTTAGAATAGGAAAAGGGAATTCTACTCTCTTATGGTAGGACCCTTGGCATCTCTAGGATCTATCAACTCCTAGAGAGATCAATGCTTCAGAACTCCCGATGAATGCAAAAGTAACTGATGTTATCAGAGACAATGGATGGAGCTAGCAAGAGGCCATAATCGAGACCATCCGTATGCTAGAGCCGCTAATGTATCTTCCAGATTGCTCCCTACTTGATCAATTGGAATGGATTGCTAATCATTCAAAAAAACATACATAATGTTTTAGCTTACAATGTTATCAAACCTTCTATTCAGAGTGTGTCTTGGCATAAAGTAGTGTGACATAAAGGTTCAAACCCTAGTCACTCTTTCATCCTGTGGTTAACTTTTCGTGATAAACTACTAATAAGGGATAAGCTCCTTTATACTTTTGTTCGCAATCATTGCTCTTTATGTTACCTGGATAATGAGTCTATCAACCATCTCTTCTTTGAATCCAATCTCCAAATCAATTTGGTTACATTGGCTAAACCACTTCTAGATAAATATTCCTTACCTGTTAAGCCTCTAATACATTCTAAACTGGTTCAATCAGATTCAAAGCTTCAGAAATTTTGATCCCAATATCTTTATCATCCTACTTTCTATTGTGGTGTGCAACTTATGGACAAAAAGGAACCACAAAACCTTTCAAGACACAGTTATGGAAGTGTGGAGCATTATCATAAGAGTGATGTTCCAAGTTATGGAACAACTCTATGTAAACATTTAGAGAAGGTAAATTGTGGTTTTTGTTTTCTTTTGTCTAACGAAAATTGCAAGTTGGTTTCAAGGTAAAAGAGCTAAAGTAAAGAGGCTTCAACACTCTCTGCTGGTCGTAGTCATCAGGAAAATGTACATAATTGTCGAGTTTATTTTTTTGAGTTTTTGTATGAGTAAGTTGATACTCCTGATAGTGTTTTCAGATGCCTCATAAGAAGAATGGGGTATGGATACATTGGTGGCATGAACCAGAAGGATAGATTGTACTTCTGTATTTTGCAAAGGATGTTTCCTTTCAGGTAGAAGCTGACCTCAATGAAGGTTGGGTGCAAATAAGTAATATCATAAATCATAGAAAGGAGATGTTACAAGAGTGCTTTAAACAAATGATAAGTTCGGAAAAGGAAATATACTCAATCCTGCGTATGAAACTTGTTAATACTGGCATGTTTTGTATATGGTCTTGTATAGTTTCGTTTCATATGTAATGCATTGTGGAGCATGTATTTATTTTAGATTGCAACTTTCAGCTAGGATTTTAGGGTGGGTTGATTTTGTTCTAGTTAGGTATGAGATCTTTTAGATAACCTCTACATATGTACATATACCCTTCATTCTTAATTAATTATATAACTAATTTATCGAAAAAAAGATCTAATAGAGGTGTGAAAAAACATGACATTGATGTCTGTTTATTTTTATGCAGGCTGAGATTGAAATGAGAACCAGATCCTAAACGCATTCATCACTTTCATCATTGTTAACCATTTTCTTTAATTTATTTTTTTAGTTTAGTTTCATTTCATTTCATTTTGCTCAGAGTTACATTTATTCTGCGGTGCATTCAATATGCACCAACATAAGGGATATGAATTGAAAGGAATAATAAGAGATTCAAATATAAGTTCGTTACTAAGAAGGAGACAACAATTGTAATCCTTCAAAGTATTAAGGAGACACTTTATTTGAGATTTAAGTCAGTTAATTTTGAGAAATTTTAGTTACTAATCCCTTGTTACTTCTACTGGTGTTATTTTAGTAGGAAGTTTCTCCAATCTTCTTATTAATGTTTGAGATCTTTCCATTGGACTCTTTGTAACCCTTATTGTTTTTCATTACTATCATTCCTTTAATTTTTCAAAAAAGGATCAAACTTCTTTTGTAAATTACTAGATGGCCACTTTAAGTTGTTTACAGTCCAAGCAGATTTTTAGAGATATTACTACAAAGAAAGGGCACTACATAGATATATATTTGAGGACCAAAATAGTTTCCTTAAAACCCAGTCCAAGAGTGTACATTTGTAACATTTATGGCTTAGATGGAACATTTAAGCATCAAAAGATAATTTAGGTGAACGTTTTCCTTTCTATTTGTTCAAATCAAAAAGTGTAATTGAAGAATTCATTATCACAGGTCAAACGTTAGTAACTTCAAGAATAACCTAGTGTTTTCTTAAACAAAACAAAATTGTAATTAATCAAATGGGTTTATAGAAGAAACGAAGCAGTTGAGTAATCTGAAACAACCAACAGAACACCTACAAATAGAGCTTTTAGCTAATACACCTTAAGGATAAAACTGCTGCAAGATTTTAATTGCAAAGATATAAAGAAGTGTAGTTTAAAAAGGATTTTGTGGGATATAAGATGGAAAGCCGAGACAATGATTTCCTCAGAGCAAATCCCAAAGCAAGACAATACCTAAATTGTAAATTTTGTGAATTTTCTATGTGATGAGCTACTTTCCTATATGTAGAAATAAATCTATAAATATGTCCACAGTTCTCTTAACTTATTGAAAAAAATCATGTATCATTCCCCCTATAAAGAATATATTGTGTTCCACAAACTTATTTTATAAAATATATTTCACCTTTATATGAATTGAATGATCTTTAAGACAATTGCAGTATCTCATTCTAGCTTGATGGTAAAGTTGAGAAATGTCCTCTCTGCAACTTTCTTTTTAAAACAAAATTAGAGATATCCTATTTAAAAAAGAGATGATTTATAGACTCCTCTTATCTTTAAAGTGAGCATATGTTAACGATCGTAAAAAATCTCTTGATTCTAATAATAGTGAGTAACTTCCTTTTGATTTTAAACCATAAGATAATTCACCCTCTTAGATTAAATTGTTTAAAACAATAAAAAATATTCCTTTAAATTATGAAAGACTAAGAATTAAGAAGATATCTGCAAAAGAAGTAGGAGAAATGTCCAAAAGGGGTTCTCCTCTATGTAATATCGTCCCTTCTATTTGGAGTTAAAACAAATTTTACAAGAAACCTTATAAATTATAAACAATGTGGGAATTTAAAGCCATAAGGCTTATTGTTAAGGACTTTTTAGACTAAGGATTTTAAAGGAATGGAAGAAGATAGAGCATTAAGCTCTCTATTGTCTCTAACCTTATACAACACTTCTTACCTAACTCTGTGCCTTGGTTTCATATGTTTAAATGGGAATGATTCTTAGGCTTCCCTCCTTCTTTGAAATGCTTAATTCACTCTATTTAACCTTTTTCATGGTATGTTTATTGTAATCCTTAAACAAAAATCAAAGAAAGTCTCTCAAAAACTTCTTAATTATTTTGATATAACTTAATGCAACATATGATGGGAAGACTAATATCTAGGGAAGTTGCTCAACACTGAATTGATGTGTTAAATTCTACTTGCTAAAAAGATGTTTTTTTTGTATTAAGCTAATATCCTCTTTTGAGTCCTTTTAAACACTAGAAGGAAATCATTATAAGTAGGCTTCTTTTTGGAGATTAGAAGCCCTCTCCCCATCTCCGCCTACTAGTGAGTTTCCTTCCTTGCCCTCAGTATTCCTATCCATGGTGTAGCCCTTAAATAGTAGCCCAACTTTGGATCTCCCATCTTCATTAGGATCTCGTAGAAGCTAGAATTAGGTTCTATAGGATCAAGCTAATCCTTGACATCATTTTTGTGACCCCCTACCTGTAATGACGAAGATGGTCAATTCATTATTAATATAGAACTTCAGATGCTTAAGGCATGAGCATATACTTAGGAATCCTCAATGGTTGGCTTTTTCAACCTTCCTTTTCTATCATATCTAGTTTGGCTAAGAAAATCTAGAGCAATAGAGGATTATAGGAAGTCCTCTTAACTGAAGGTAATTGTTGGCCCCTGATTTTTTTTATAAATAAGCATGCTTAAATTAATTTTGGGGTCTCACTAGATTAATATATTTTTTAATTATGTTAGTAAGATAATATGACATAGGTTAAGGGAACTAAAGTATTAAAGTAGTAAGAGTGTGTAAGGGCAAATTTGGCAAGGCACATAAGTTTAGACACCCAAAGTAGTGTTTGGGTCACGACACTGTTCACTACATTTTACTCTTCACTATGCTTTCCCTTCTCCATGCCTACCCCAGCTCTCCAGCTTCTCAGAAGCTCTAGCCACAAACCCTTATCTATTTCACGCCCATGCCTCTTGTGCCCCACTATAGCATCTAATCGGACAAATAAACATCGCCCCTCTTAAATCCCTCTTCTGCTCTTTATGTGTTTTGAGTAAAACATCTGCATTAAGACAACGTCTACGTTGTCTGCATTTTACCTAAAACATTGTGTGTTTAACATACAACTTTCTCCAGCTATTGCCGTTTTGCTTCCACACGTTGTTTCTTGGACGTTGTCATTTTCTTCCTTCAATTGCTGGGTGATTTTGCTTATGTTTGTGCCGTTTTGCATTTTCTACTCCTTGCTGAGCTGTCATTTTTGCTCCTTGCTTCACCATTGTGCTCCCAACATCTGGTTCTTTTCTTCATGTCTTCATTTTTCTTTTCTTTTAATTCTCTTTGTCTCACCCCATGAAGACAAGTAACTATTGATCTTTGGAAAATGGCCCATATATCGTGCTTTTGACTCACTTTAATTCCTTTGCTTCCAAATTGTGCCTAAAATCACATATGAGTTAAAATGAATATCTTAAGCAATTTCATATCAATATTTGCTAAATATTATAGGATAATTTCATAATCAACTAAGCACCTATCAATTTCTCCCACACTTAGCTTTTGATCGTCCTCGGGCAAAACATCAAATTTAAGCTCATCGACCTAAAGCATTTACTCATTTTCCATATATTCCAAGAATATATAATCAAAAGTGAAGATGAGTGAATTTCAAAAATCATAGAAAGATGTCAACATTCCAAGCTTTTACTTGTGATCAATCAACATTTATCATCTTTAAAAATTGAGCAATCTAATGGTAGACTCGGAAAATGTGTTTAACTAAAATATTTTCATGGGTACACTCAACACCATTCATGATCATAACAATCCATAACTTTGTATATCATTTCATTTCTCCACCACTAATGTTCACATGCAAAATCACAAATCAAAGGACTTTTTAGGGTTGTAATGTGGGTAAAGGTAAAGTGAGATATATTTAGGTCAAGTAGAATGAAGGTCATCAAAGCTAGTGAAACAAAGTAACACTCCTAAAAATCTGGGTACCGTCAACTATGACAAATGCAAATTTTATATTTCATAACCTTATTAAGCTCTCATACACAAATCACATGAAACATATATCAATTTGAAGAAATCGCTCATACAATTTATGCCAACAATATATTGAAATCACAAGAGTGAACCTTCATAGCTAATATCTACCTCATATTTAATATACCTAAATAACATATTCATTACAACTCAAGGAAGATGCATAAACCATAAACAACTTTTCAACACATATGGAATTCCTCCTTTATACATTTATTGAAAATTTTTTAATTTTTTAATTTTTTTCTTTCTTTTTTTAATTTTCTTTTCTTTTCCCTTTTTTATTTTTTTTATTTTTTTCTTTTCCTTATAAAAAATAAAATAAACTACATCAACATGGGAATTTCAATGATAAGACATAAAATAACATCCCACATTATAACCAACCCTCACATACGTACACCCCCACACTTAGACTTTTGTATATCCACATAGTCACTAATTATAAATGTTCCACTAGCTTTATGGCTTGAGTAGGACATTTGGTTAAGTATAAAGCATGTATTATGGTTGATACAAAAAGAAAGGCCAAAGGTCAAAGATATTTATCAAGAAAAAAATCATGTTAATAGGATAGGTTATTTGGCTAATGTAGTTTATGAAAAATAAAGAATGCCTAATCATATCCATGTTAATGCATGTGATAAAAATACGGTCTCAAATAGAAATTCAATGAAAAATTAGGATGTACATGTTATAAAGGTCACACATTATCAAAAGGTAATGAGACTGATATGGATGTGTCAGTCAAATAAGGCTCAAAATCTCACCAGCTTTGTGAAAATCTCACCGGCTTTGTCTACCATTAATCACTACTCTTTTAAAGATAATGCCTATCGACCAATCATAAGAGTAAAAATACATGCTAGAATTGCTATGAAATTATATAGTCAATCTACATTCTAATCATGATTATATAATCCCAGAAGCAATAGAAAACGAGAAAATGTTTAATTCATTTGTTTTGTTCTTTCTCTCATTTTGATTGAAAAATTTTAAAAAATAAAACAATTAAATTAAAAAACACACATGCATATAAAAAATAATGCAAAAATATAAAGGAAAAGAAATTTACTTCCCTTGAGTTGCCTCCCAAGAAGTGCCTTTGTTTAGGGTCATTGGCTCGACTCCTTCTTCCTTCTTACATGACAAAATTATGATCTTCAAGTGTCAAATGTGACTCCTCCACGTGAGGTAGTTCCGGATAGGGCCTTAATTGATCATCATCCTCATTCAACGTCTTCCCTATCCTCAAATTCTTAATCTTGATTGAGTGTATACACTTTGAAAATATTTTGAATATCTCTTCACCTTTTTCCTCATCATTTAACTCCTCCAATCTGTTATGTAAAGGTAAAGAGTTAGTTTCAAAAATAATCATGGACTCAGTACTTACCTATCAGCTAAAAATGTGTCCTTTTTACTTCAAGCTCCTTTTCCTCTTCTTTGACACAAGCAATTCGCTGAGCGTTGTCCTCAAAATTCTTAAGCTCCTCGTCAGTTTGCAATGTTTCTGCACAAATGTATATTGGGTACACCTGGGATTGATATGGTTGCTCCTCTTCACTTTGCGATTCTAGTCAATTGAGACTTATTGCCATTTGACCTATTTGATGTTCCATTCTCTGTTGGTTTGTTTTGGTCTTTTATTGTAATTGCTACATATCCTGTTGAAATTGTAAATTGTTAGCAGCAATATTCTTAACAAGTTCTTCTAAAGATGCACCTGAATCTTGTTGGCTCTTTGAATCTTGGGTGCTAGACCGTGTATTTCTTGAAAATTGTCCTCCATCCTTCTGGAATTGTAGAGCATTCTGATACATTTGCAAAGTATTAGCTTTCAAAATATTATTCAACTCTTCCAGAGATGGACCAGAGTCATGACAGGAAGCTTCTGGTTTGTATAAGAATTGTTATGTGTCCTGCAAACGATCATGGAAGTAATTTTGATGATTATCCCATCCATAACAAAAGTTAGGTTGATCAGTCCAAACATTGTTATAGAATTGAGAATATGAGTTATAAAAGAAATAACTTCCATCCATATAAAAAAAATTTCAAACGCAAAACAAAAAATGAGAAGATCACAAAATAACATAAAATAAATTAATTACGAACAAATATATTCAAAACACCAATTAAATTGTAAACAAAAACTAAAACATCACACTCCCCAGCAATGATGCTAAATTTTGACCACGCGTCATTACACTAGTCAAAATAAAATAACTAGGCCTACTACTTTAGTATTGATGAGTCTAGGTCGATCCCATAGAGAATGTGTGTAAACTTTATGAAATGAAATTAACTGGTATTTAGATTTAACGGGGGGTTTGGATTTTTGAAAGAAGAAAATAAAATGAAATTAACTAATAAAAACAAATTAAAGGAAGCATATAAAAAAATGATAAAAGTGGGGAATTCAGTAGGGACCCGTCTCTTTGGTTCAATCTCAGCCTACACCCTAATTAAGCATATTTCATTAATTTGTTGTTCTTTAACCTCTCCTAGCAACTATTAATCATGGGTTAACAATTAACTTGATTTTTTCCTTAGGTTTTGTTTAATCAAGATACGATCATTAATTAAACATAACTATCGAATTACATAGGATACGATCTCTAGATTTAATTAGGAAGTAGTATTACAAATTAGGAAAATCGATTAATCAAGGCAACAACTACATACGATGTGTTATTTAACCTAGGTCATGTTATCCTTAATGATTACGATTCATCAGTCGCTACACATGAATTTCAACATAGCAATTAACGATTCAATGAACGTATTAAAATCATCATCTCACAATACCTAATGTGTTTATACACAAATAACTGAACAATAATAAAAATCTGATTATCCATACACAACACCTATATCAATTAACATAGGATAACACAATCAATTTCTAATGAGAGAAAGAAACAAAAAAATAATAAAAATAATTAACCTGGGTCTTCGGCGTCGATGTCGCTTCTGAATTGATGTTAGGATGCCTAATCCTTCATGGGTCTTTCCTAGAAAAATACTTTAGCCCCCATGTTATAGCCCCATCAAAGACCCCTTGTGTTAGGCCCGAGTCTCGGATCCCGATTCCTGAGGCAGCCCCTCGGGTCGCGCCGACGACGGGCGCCCAAATACCTTCGGACCCGATCCCAACATCCCTAGATAATCGATAATTCGATGATTTACACATACATATACTCATACATACCACATTCATTCTAGACATACATTAATCATTCCAAAAGCATAAACCATCTGTTATTATCATTCAAAGAAATTCAACAAGTATTCTCAAAATGTAACATAATACAAAACTAATCTCAATCCAAAATACATCATTATGCTCCATGATGATGTGCTGGTGGGCTAACCAAAATACTAACTTATACAAGGCTTCTAATTAGCTCAAAGTTTCCGATGCCTTGCAAGATCAACAGTCGGCCTGTTCTGCACCTGAGGAGGGAAAATAATGGGTTGAGCTACACAGCTCAGTGGCTAATATAATTATAGCCATCGGCAA
>JANTPM010000245.1:28780072-28793330 GCA_025434745.1 Erythroxylum divaricatum | reverse complement strand
TCAGACGCAAGTTGCTGTTCACAGATATTGTGGATTAAGTACCAGCTAGAGGACTACATAGTACAAGAAGAAGAAATCCCAATCTACTATGACAATACAAGTGCCATCAATCTGTCGAAGAATCCCATACAACATTTGAGAGTTAAGCATATCGAAGTCAGACACCATTTTCTATAAGACTACGTTCAGAAAAACATCATGAGTCTTTAGTTTGTTAAGATGAACCATCAGTGGGTGGAAATCTTCACAAAGCCATTAAGTGAAGAAAGATTCAGAGAAATCAAACGAAACCTTAACATGGTGATGTTAAGTAATCAACCATCTCACACGTCTGACCTAGATGAAAAGGTTGGAAGAGTTAACAGTAACCGTAACCGTGAGTTACAGCTGGTAATGTCCGTTAAAAGAAAGTTTTGGAGGGAAGTTTTTCATAGCCTTGAGAACGCCACCTATTCTAGAACACTCATGATATACTCTGACAATCAGCCTTTGAAGGACCCCCAACAAAAATCTTTCATTACTCTGTTTGGATTTCAAACTTTCCTTGCTCACTCTCAACTTTAGACTTCACTTTTTTA
Source organism: Erythroxylum divaricatum (assembly GCA_025434745.1). Lineage (NCBI taxonomy): Eukaryota > Viridiplantae > Streptophyta > Magnoliopsida > Malpighiales > Erythroxylaceae > Erythroxylum > Erythroxylum divaricatum. Next base: position 28,792,752 of record JANTPM010000245.1, on the reverse strand, counting down.
AGAAACTTATCTATTTTTAGTTCATTGTTAACTACAAGAAATGGAGACAGCCAAGACAAGTGGAAGACTTGTTAATTTTGAATCCCTGAAGCAAGATAATATGGATATTGAACCAGAGATTGTAGCAGCCGGATGGAGGAATTTCTTTCAAGTTCGAGAGACGGTCTATATGAATGAAGTTTATGAATTCTGGAAGAATATGGAAGTGATATCCGATACTCTTATATCTTTGGTGGATAGATTGTCGATTATTGTGACCATGAAGATGATTGAGAAGGTCACAGAGTGTCCATTTGAAGGAGAGAAGCTCACAAATAAAGCTAGATGGATGACACAAACTAGCGTGAAGGAAACCCAGATCAATTTGCAGCTATATGGAAGCAATGATCCAGAGGAGAAGAAGGCGTCCAATCTTGTTCCAAAGGCTAGGGTATTACACTCACTTATTTTTCATTGTGTACTGCCGAGAACATGATCAAGGCATTTGGTAACAACGCCAAATGAACAATGCTTATTTCATCTACTAAATCATCATCCTATCAACCTACCATTCCTTATTTTTCATTATATGGTAAAGTCTAAGAAAGACTCAACTGCTCTATCATACAGAATGATACTAACAAGGATATTTAGAGACTCTGGAGTACGTCTGGAATGTGGAAACAGGATGAAGATGAATATCAAAAGTGTCATCAATTTTGCAACAATTGGTAAAATGGGCTTGAAGAACATGGAGAGAGTAGAAGCAGATTCTAAGATGAAAGCCAGGATTGAGGGGGAGCATACTAAAAAAATCTCCTTCAATAAAATCAAAATCTCAATCTGTTGAGAGAATACCTGCAGAAGGAGAAAAGGAATCGTCAGGAAAAACAAAGGGAAAGACGATATCTCTTAAAGAAGCAAGCCATGTGTAACAAAAGGAGATAGTGACCCTGAAAAGAAAAGGGGATATGCTACTATCGGAGAAGTTCAAGCAAGCAAAAAGGTCGCCTAGAGTTCGAACCCTGCGTCAACAAAAAGAAAAGAAAAGGAAAGAGTTGATTCATGGTGGAAACTCTAAGAAGAAAAAATCTCAGGCAACCAGGTCCTTAGTTTCAATTTTGAGAGAAGATTCACCAAAATTGGCTATAGTTACTGAAATTAGTAAGAAATTGGAGATTGAGAAAGTAGAATCTCAACCTCTGCAGACTTCCAGACTGATTAAAGAGAATAAAAAGCAGAAAATCAGTACGGAAAAGAGCACTCCTATTGTTGTTCAGAAGAAGAAGAAGATAGTTGAAATCAGTCTAGTACAGGTCAATACTTCTCAACTGATAAGAAAAGAAGACTTGAGAATCAAGATTTTTGAAGAAATTCAACCTGTCAGGAGTGGCAACTCTATAATAATCAGAGAGATCCCAGAAAGGTCAGTCAAGGCATAATTACAACCCATTTTTGGTAAATAGTAGTACAATGCATCTATTGAGTGAGGACGAGAAAAGTATATGTAATGTTCTGAAGGATGAAAGAACCAGACCATACCCCACACAGATGACAAAGCAGAAGTACGCCATTTTCCCAATCACAAGGAAAATTGTGATCAAGGTTGTACTTCATATTCAACCTCGACCTTTCATTGTTCGCAATGAGGAAAAAGGGAAGAAGAAACTGTATCCTGAAAGGATAAATGATCTGACAGAAGAACAAATCGAAGCTGAAGTAGGAAACATTAATGAAGCATGCTATGCAGTCCAGCAGATTGGAACTTATGTTTCCCATTTCATTTCAACAGCATCAGGAAGCAATTGTAGTCAGCGAACCACTGAAGATTCTTTTCAGGTAGGTGGAAGACTTTTAGAAGGGCAGTACAGATTCATTAAGGTTGGAGACTGAAGCTACTCAGTAGAGTTCCTTGTGCATCTCATTATGCACATTAGACCCTTATCAACTGTGTCTTCATTTGGTGATGTTCTACAACTATTCGGAAGACAAGTTCCACGACTAACTGGTCCTGATGATCTTGATCTTCCAGAACCTAACCTATCTGTTCAACCTCCTACCCTTACAATAATTGAACAAGATGTCATATCTTCAGATGCATATACTACGATTGTTGGTTTTGATGTCGTACAACAAAAGCTTGATGAAGATATTGAAGAGAAAGTTGATTATCTGTGTGCTTCTGTGGCTGACATGCATAAAGAAGTAGAGGATAGTCGACAAGATATCAAGTCACTTCGCATTGAGATGAGAGAAATATTTTTTGAAGTTATGAAGCATCTGCGCCCATGATCTTTTTGATCAATAACAAATTGGGGGGGAAAGGAGAAAAAGAAGAAGAAGTGACAAAGATAGGGGAGAAAAGAGTTATGCTGATTGTGGTTTTAGTTTTTGGGGTTGGAATCTAATTACTGGACATTTTATATTGTTGTCATGCTTGCTGGTGAAGTAAATGGATAGTAGAGTTAGTTTTTTTAGGCTTCTCGATAGGTAGTTTGTGAAGGAGTGGTGCTGGCAGTTTTCCTTCCACGCCTTGATCACGGTTCTTATATATCTATATTACGTGAGCCCTTTTGGTATGCTAGAGATTTTTTCGAAAATCACTAGTTGTGTATAAAACATTTTCTTATTTGTATAAAAATTTATACTGAATTACCCAAAAAAAAAGGATATACACACATAATTTGCTCCCTCTTTATGTGCCATATGAGACCAAAAAAATGTCACTAATCTTCTTCTTAATTTATCACATTAATTATTAATTATGCTATTTATTTTAATTGTTTTATATGTGCTATTTTTGTTGGCCTTCATAATCTCCTCATAAAAACCTCAAATTTCAATTCTCAATTTATTAATTTATTATATTCTAGGTTTACATCAATAAAGCATATATTTTAGAAAACTTCAGTAACCAAAGTTTGACCAAACAAGCGTCCTCCATACTCCAGAGTTGGCTGAAATCATGTAAATTTAAAAGTTAATTTGACAAAATTTAAGATAAAATGACAATGATTGGTTCAGATAAACTGCATATCGAAAGCTTGTTAGCTTCATTTGCTAGATGCTTTTCAAAGGGTCTATTGGAAAAAATGGTAAAACTATAATTTGATCCTGATACTTCATTGGTACTTGATATTTCATTGTAACTTTTATATTCAAATCAATGACAAACTATGCGAGAAGCATCGGAAATGACCTATTATCTGCAATTAACACGTGGCAACCACCCAACCGCTTGACATGATTCAGAACCAAAACTTACCACCCCCATCTCTTCAAACTTCAACTTCACGAGGTTAGAACTGAAGAGCAGGAAACGGTCATTTCAGTGTTGCTGCAAATCCAGTCCAGGAATTTAATCTCATCCTGCTCTGAATGTCCGAACTTAGTTTTTGAGTAATCCCAGATAAGAAAGTTGACGAGAGAGAAGAAAAAGGAATGATGAAGGGGTTGAGCTTTCAAAGCCTACCATTCATTTCAAGAGCGAAACCTCCTCCGGTATTGGCTTTGGTTGAGTCATTGCCTTGTTTTGCCACCATATCTAGAAAACCTATTTCATCTTCATGTAAGTTACTCCCCCTTATTTCTCTTGGTCTTTTCCATCTTAATGTTTCCTTTTAATGAATGGTGGTTGTGTCAAGGGAATCAAGAAGCTGTTCATTTCAGCTGTAGATTTGACTTATCTGAAGAATAGTCAAGGAAAGTTTCAGTAACGTGTCTATTGTTAGAACTGGACATAGTAGATGACCTGGAATTGAGTGTTTAGTTTGATTCATGTACGCTTATATATGGGTTTGAGCCATCAGGGTCAAAACTCCTTTCTTATTGTTGGGAGTTCATTTCAGTGGAGGGAAACTATTTTTCTTGCGGTGGTGGGTTCTTTTAGAACTATTTTGAGTTTGAAGTATTATTTGTCATCTCCTTTATGGTAGAAATCAAAGGTATGCCATCGCAGCTGGAAGCTAAATAGATAAAAGAGTGATAACTATATGTCATGACTGGTAACCCATATGTATGATGTTAATTTACTTTATTGATAGGATTGGTGTGAGGAATCCAAATGTTAAATACTTCATGTAATTCATGGTAATTGGGTGTGCAGCAGAAGTGAGATAACTACTGTAATCATTGTTTGTAAACTATAGTCCTTGGATTCCCGGCCTGTATTTCGATTTGATGGTGCAATCATTCAACATTAACCTTAAACGCTTGGGTTGTCCTGAGGTTATTTTGGATGCTGAAAATCTTGGTTACTATGACATGTATGCCTGGAGAGCATATGAAGGTGCATTTACTAATGGTATATAAACTTCTAAAGCAGACAGAGTTGATAACTATTGGCAATTTGTAAGGATTTAGAACTACTAAGTTGAACAGAGAATTAATCTAAACGTTTTGTCTTTTGCTTAGATACTAAAGGTACGATAAAATATCAGAGGTTCTCTACACATTATGGGATGCATTTTACTGCTTGAGACATCAATTAATCAAGTCTGCTATCTACTTGGCTAGAAATCATTTTGAATCCTATTACCCTTAAGTCATTGATTGTTCTCGGGTGAAGCTTATTTGTGAAGAACATATTTCTTAAATTTTAATGTTTTTCATTATTGGGTGATGGAAATATAGTCATTATGATATTGTTTATGGTAGATATATTACTTGAGAAATGTATTCAAACATTCATCAATACCCTGATTCCAAATTTTCAAATCCTAAATAAAATATGCTGAGTATTCAATCTCAAGGGGCAGGTGTTACTTTCTTTCTCATTTTCCTTTTAGCAAAATTTAAATGACGTAAGTACATAATAGCTAGAAAACCACTCTTTAGAAAGTTAAAAGAAAGCTACAAAAGTAGGTTTGTACTTGATGTTTTTTTTTTATGGAACAACAGATTTCTGTCTAGGTATTATTTTGCTGCATTTTTTTTCAGTCTGATTTATTTATGAAATAAATTTTGAACAAGTTTAATTGTGTTCTCATTGTTCTAGGGTATTTTTGCGTTGTTTTTTTTTTCTCTTTTATAGTGTAGCTTTGTTTTTGCAATATCCCATGACATCTTGTGGTTGATCATGGTTGTTAGGTTTTGTTGAGTATGTGACGAATGTCCTATTTGTGTTCTTTTTTTTGACTTATTGTGCTTGTAGTAAGATGCAGGGAGATCTTAAGATTGAATTCTGCCTTTGGCAGAAATAGAACTCAAGCATCTAATGTTAGTATTGGATCTGGGAGCTATGAAGGTGACCAAGAACAAGATACCCAGAGAAGTTTTGTTAGTGGTTCACCATGTGACAATTCTTCTGAAATGTGAGTGATCCACAATTAGTTTTTCTTCTTAATTTTATAGAAGTTTTACTTCCTCACTAGTTTTATAGTTTTCATTAAGTTAATAATGTTCACACAATTAAATGAAAAATATTATTTGATCACTGCATGTCTTTATTTCAAGAAACCGGAGATGATAATTACTCCATTTTTATGGAATAATTTCTTGTCCATTGTACTCAAAGACTTTTAAGTTGAATGACCCTCGTGCTTTTTAAGGCCCATAAATTTATATTTTGTTCTTTGTATAATGGTGGCACTCTTCAAAACAAGAATTTCAGTGAATTTGATATGTTGATTTTACAATAGTACGAGACTTGCCCTTCCACAAATTTCTTGATTTTTACCTTTTGAAAAATAGGATGCTGTAGACAAGTGTGGCCTGGTTTATTTTGTTCATTTAAACTACTTTCTCTTTTATTTTGAAATCCTTATATTTTTATTATATAATTCTTTGTTGTAAATAGCCTATAAACTTGGACTTGTCTTGAGTTTTAGCTTATCAGTCATTGAGGTTGGATCACCTTGATTCTGACTCATTGACTACAGTTATGAATGATTGCAGTGTTAAAGATCCCAACAAAATTCCTTATCCCCTATCTATAGCCATTGTGCTAGTTGGATGTGCCCTTGTATTTTCGTTGATTGCATTTGTGAAAGGTGGACCTTCATCAATCCTAGCAGCAATTGCAAAGTCAGGGTTAACTGCTGCATTTACATTGATATTTGTTTCAGAAATTGGGGACAAGGTAACTATTTAACATCTTTGATTTATGAATTTTGTTTTCCAAGTTGAATGCAACTTACTTATTTAGACTTACAATAAAATTGTATGCCTATCAAATTGATTATGTCCTTGTGATTCTTCCGAATGAAAATTTTAAGAAATACGTAGGACAAAAGGTAAGGAGAATCATGAGAACTTAATACAATTAAAAAAAGATTCTGAATGATGTAGGATTTTTATTGGTGCCACATGGTGAAAAGTTTATAGAAATAATGCTAAGTAATTCAATAACAATGTGAAAAAAGAAAACCTTTCCAATAAATTAAGAATTTTCGTTTGGTACAACCTTTTCCATTCTACTTAAAGACAACATTTGTCTACATATTTTTCTCTACATTCTTTACTTCAGTATATGGACTTTGTTTCCATTGTATCTTGCCAAATAAGCTCCAAACTTAATAAACACCAACTTTATTCCAATCTCATGGTCATTTTTTGGTGTCTCTACTTTTTAATATAAATTGTGTCTACGGTTTTATGGCATATCATATAGCTAAAGAATATCTACATTCTCATTTTGGTTTTGCTACCCAAAAATTTCCAAAATGCAAAAAGGAAAAGATTGAATGATTTTTTTAAGAAAATAGGAGGTTTATCATTGTGATTACCTGCAAACTGTACTTTTCTATTGCAATTACATGTACAATGATAAAAATTTGGTGGTTCAGTAATTTAACAGTGTTGAATTAATGTCCTATTTATAAGGAGGGAGGATTTAATAGGGATCTTAGAGGTAATCATTGTAATCTTATCTTACTCATTTTCATAGTTGAACTTCTATGAACCTGTCTAAATAACAGTAATCAACCATTCATCTGAATAGGTACACAGCCCTTGAATCGACAAAAAAGAAAAGGAAGCAACAAATTTTGTATAGAAACAAAACTTTTTGATTGGCTTATTTCATATAATAACTGCTTGAAAGATCTAGCATTTGAGCAGCATCTTTCTGATATCTTCTACTGAATGTAATCATATCAACTAATCCATTAGTTTGTTAAATAGGAGTAATGTGAAGTTCTAGTATCAAGTAGTATGGACAATGTGCTCTTCATTGGGATTGATATTGTCTTTATGTTCTAATACTGTTGGCATTGGTTCAATGGCTCGATGACTTAATACCTGTAATATGAATACTGAAAACTTGAATGATGCTAGTAGGTTTGCTTTCTAAGTTATTTATCCTTATGTCTACCCATTCTTCTCGAGCTTGGAGATGACTTCTTCATGTATTGACCAGACCTTTTTTATCGCTGCGCTGTTGGCTATGCAATATGAGAAAGGGCTGGTATGGTCTCTTTTGCAACTTTTTTCTTTTTCTGTTTGCCTATTTCTGTTGTTGATTCGTCAGATATGCTATTGGGTAAGCATATAGCTGACCATTTTGTATGAGATTGGTTTCCATAAATGAGTGATAAGCAATCTAACTGAAACTAATGAAACATGGATAAATCCTATGGGAGTTTTTGGCATTGGATTTCATTAAAAAAAAAGAAGCTATTTGTCAAGTTGTATACTATCCTTTTAGGGAAGTCAATTTTTTGCATTGTAAAGAGTGTGGGATCCTAAGAGGGTGCTTTTCCTTTCCTAGAAAAGTACAGAATCCTAGGAGACTATTTTCTTTTCCTAAGAGAGTGTAGAATCCTAGGAGATTGATTCATATTTTTCCTCCTATACTAAGATGTATTCAAGGATGTAATCCTAAATTTTGTAATCAAACAACTAATTCTTCCTTCTATTTCACATCATGGTAAGGGTTTTTTTATTGGGACTACTTCGTCGAGCAACTTTCATTGCTCCAGTTTCTTAGGACATCATTCTTTTGTTTTTTTCTTGTGCCAAATATCTATATCTAAGATTGCCTAAGGTTTGTTTTAAGGAGGTTTTAATAGTTAGGATATTGAGAAATTGAGGAATTTATCGGGATCTCCTGAGAAGCACTCTGGGGCTAGTTATTTAAGTCTCTCGGGTAAACCCTTATCTTCATTTTGCATGAATGCCTCAAACAAGTATTATACCTCTACTTGGATAATTGTCTCTGATGCCATAGACCATCTAACTCACTCCTCACATTTACTTCATACGTATACTCCATGCCTTAATAATAGGAAGATTGTAGTGGCCAATGGTTTGTTGACTATTGTTGCAGGAGTAGAACATGTAGTGGCCAATGGTTCATTGGTTATTGTTGCAAGAGTAGGAGATGTATATATTACACCTCCTCTCTATATATTAAAAAAAAGGGTGTTCTTCATTTGCCAAAACTATCTACCAACCTTGTATTAATTAAAAAATAGCCTTTTGTCTATTCAAAAACTTACTTATGACCTTAAATATTTATGCAATTTTTTCTTCTTCTTATTGTGTTCTTTAGGAGTTGGGCTCAGGGAAGAGGATTAGACTTATGTTCTCTATCATCTTGAATCTTCTAAAAAAATCTTGAATAATTTGTAAATGTCATTTCTTGATACTTTAGATAAAGATTTCATTTGACTTTACCATTTATACCTTCCATATTTTAGAGTTTTAAAACTCATGTTTTCACATTTTTTTTGAAGGATTAGATATTTTAATTTTTCATTGTGAAATTTGTAAATTGACAAAACATACTTGTATATCCTTTCCTATTAGTTTGAAAAGAAGTCCTCATCCTTTTCATTTGATTCATGGTGATATATGGGGTCCCTATTCCTAGTATTTCTAGGGCTTGTTGGCCTCCTTGATTGATGATTGTACTTGGATTATGTGGTTTTTCTTACTCAAACAAAAATTTGATGTTAGCACAGTTATTCTTAATTTTCTTTCCATAATCCTAAACTAATTTGATTTTAAGATTAAAAACTTTAGGTTTGATAATGGTAAAGATTATTTTAATCAGATTTTTTCGTCTACTTTCAAAAAGAGGGAATTGTTAATGACTCATCATGCGTTGACAAAATGGGATGGCAAAGCAGAAAAAAGGGCATTTATTTAGTATAACTTGGGCTATAAACTTTCAAGGGGATGTTCCTAATTCCAATGGAACTGCCCTCACACGTCATAAATAAAATTCCCTCACTTGTGTTAGACAATAAAAGTCCCATGGAAACCTTTACTATTATTACCCAAACCTCAGAACCTCAAGTGGGCTTACTTTTCGAGTATTTGGTTGCATCATCTTTCTACATATCCATGGTTAATACAGATGAAAGTTAGATCCTTTTGCCCATTAGATGCATCTTTTTAAGATATGCACTTAGACAAAAGGTGTACAAGTCTTAGAATCATGAAAGTTTTATACCTCGGCTGACATCACTTTCATTGAAAACAAACCATGTTTTGCCAAGTCCTATCTTCATCAAGAGACATCAATGATGGAAGATAATATTTTTGAGTGTTTTATGCCACTTGACCTTCTTGTGTCTATTCCAAACCCATCTTCAATCTTTAGTCCTACACCTGACCAAAAAATGTTGAAATCTTTCATGTCATCTAGTCTTGCGTATGTCCCAAAAAATATAGAAATCTCTCGTGTCCATTCGTGATTCCCAAGATTTTCCAATATATTCGTAAGGGCATTCTCAAAGAGCAATTGCTTCAGACCTGAAACAAGTCTAAGAATCCAATCAAACTCTGGAAATGATCTGATCCTCCTGGACATACAAAATTAGTTGAAAAACCCACAAATGGCTCCCACCTTTCTATTGCTATTAGGAAAGGTACTAGAAAGTGCACAAAGAGACCAGTATACCCATTGCCTCACTATAGATCACTTAAACACTTGTTACCAACCTACACAAAATTCATTACGAAGCTAATTTCTATTTTCATTTCTAATACTCATTTTGAGGCATTCTCAAAAAAGGAATGGAAGAATGCTATGAGAGAGGAAATGGATGTGTTAGAGAAGAGCAGGACAGGAGAGACTGTTGATAAACCAAAGGGAAGAACATAGTTGATAGCTAAATGGATCTTCATGTTGAAATATAAAGCTAATGGATCGTTAGAGAGGTATAAAGCAGAATTGTTTGCTAAAGTGTACATTCAAACTTACAGGATTGGTAATTAGTAAATATTGTGTGAGGATTTGTTATCTATGGCAATTCACATTGATTGGCAACCTCTCCAGTATGATCTGAGGAATGCCTTCATAGAGATCTGGGTAAAGAAATCGACATGAACATTCCACTAGGCTTTAAAGAAAACTTATGTAATAAAGTGTGTAAGCTAAAAAAGGCCCTATATAGGTTGAAACAATCTCTTAGAGCATGGTTTGGTAGATTTGTTAAACATATGAAAGGGTTGGGATATAAATAAAGTCAAGGTGATCACACCATCTTCATCAAACCCACAGTTGTCGGGGGAGTGACCACACTTTAGTGTATGTTGATGAATTATTGTAAATGAAAACGATGAAAAAGAAAAAGGAGATTTGAAGAAATGACCGAACAAAGAATTCAAGACCAAGGAGCTTGGGAAATTGAAATATTTCCTTGGTATTGATGTGGTATATGCCACCAAGAACTTTCATATCTCAATAGAAATATATGGTTGATCTCTTAAAAGATGGAAAAGATTGTGTGCAAACAGGTATCTACTCCAATGGGCCCAAACCATAACTTATTAAGAAGCGAAATTGATAGAAAGATGTACCAAAGGTTTGTAGGTAGGTTCGTATGTTTTGCTCATGCTCCACCCAACATAGCATACTCAATAGGCATAGTTAGTTAGTTTATGCATGATTCAAGAGATTCACATGTACAAGTTGTGTATAGGATATTGCATTACTTAACAGGAAATCCAAGCAAAAGAATTCTATTTAAGAGGAATAATCATCTCAGCCTAAAAGCCTACACTGCTATGGACTTTGCAGTATCTATAGTAGACCAAAGATTAATTGTAATTTATTGTACTTTTCTTGGATGCAATTTGGTGAATTGGAGGAGCAAGAAACAAAATTTTGTGGCTAAATCATCAACAAAAAGAGTAATTGCTTAAGGCTTATGCAAGTTATTATGGTTGAAGATTGTTATAGATTACTTGAAAATTAAGTGGGAAGGTCATATGAAGCTCTATTGTGACAGCAAATAGCCATCAATATTGCTCATAACTCTAGTCAATATGATAAAACAAAGCACATTGAGATTGATAGACATTTCGTCAAAAAGAAATTGGAGGAAGGGCTTGTATATACGTCATATGTTCCATTAGGAAGCCAACTAGCTAATGTTCTAATAAAGGGGTTGATCAATTCAAGTTTTCATGATATTACTTTTAAGATGGGAATAGAAGACATCTATTCCTTAGCTTGAGAGGGAGTCTTTAGGAAAGTCAAATCTTTTGACATTCTAAAGATTGTGGGATCCTAAGAGATTGTTTATCCTTTCCTAGGAAAGTGTGGAATCCTAGGAGACTACTTTCATTTCCTATAAGAGTATGGAATCTTGGGAGATTGATTAATATTTTCCCTCCTACATTAAGATGTATATAATCATGTAATTCTAAATCTATTGTAAGAAGACAGTTCATTTTTCCTTCCATTTTGCGTGAATATTGTCACTACGTTTTTAGTTTTTCATTAATTTTGTAAGTGCTACTTCCCTTCTAATTTAAAGGGGATGACTAATGATAACATTTATTACATCCTGGTCTAATCATCTTAAATTGAGAAAGCTCCTTCACATTATGGTTTATGTTAAGCAACACCCTAAATTGTAATTAATTATGCTACTATATGCAAAGAAAAACTGTAACTATGTACTAATCATTGTTTCCAAAAAAATTTTGTAAGCTTGTACGATATAAAATTTTTAGTTTATCATAATCTTCTTGTATTTTTAGCCTTATCATATATCATATTTTCTTATTTAATACTTGGTTAGTGTTTGTATTTCTTGGATGATATTTGTAGTATTTCTTTCATTTCAAGACCCTACGTTTTTTTATAGTTTGATGAGGATAATTTTTTGGACAATTATAGCATGATGATTGTAAAGCTAATGTTGTAGTTGATCTATTGTGATACCTGAATAGGTTCTTCTAGGATCAATGGGTGCTTTATCATTGATGACAATCTTGTCTGTTGTAATTGGGCGAATATTCCATTCTGTGCCAGCTCAGTTTCAAACCAGTAAGCTTCTAAGCCTCCCTCTATGCTTGCATTCTTTACTTTAAATTAAAAATGATGGATAAGAGTACATGTTGTAAATTTTAGTGCTACTACACATTGCTAGCAAAACTACTATAATAATTCAGATGCATGAAGAAGATTGTTATCTTATTATGCTATAGACCCGTAGGTCCTTATATAGAGCTAGGGTACATAGTTTTGGTAGTCTTCCAATTTAGGAAGACTCCTTATTAGGAAAAATCTCTAATATAACTAGATATTACAGCTAAGAATAATCTCTAAGAATAATCCCTTAATTACAGGATTATCTACAATTACGGAATTGTCTACACTCCCCCTCAAGTTGGTGCAAAGATGTCTATCACGCCCAACTTGCCAATTTGCTCTTCAAATGGTTATCTTAACAGCCCCTTTGTGAAGACATCTGCTCTTTGTTCTTTAGTAGGAACAAACGGAATACATATGCTTCCATCTT
>JANTPM010000245.1:28696066-28722616 GCA_025434745.1 Erythroxylum divaricatum | reverse complement strand
CGTGTTTTCGATTATACGTGATATTTTTGTATGGTCTTTTCCGCAGCGTATTGAGAATACTCGGACCGTACGCGATCTAACAGTTTTATCTTAAACTTTAAAATATATAAGTAGCTTAATATATTTTAATGTAGACATTTTGGGATAAAAACAGATCATTCTAAAGTGTTCATTTCTAAATAAATGCACTTCCATCTAAACTATATACATGATGTTACTTTTTACGTAAATGTGCCTTCAGTTTTTAGCTTTGAGTCTATAATACCTTTGAGCAGCACTACTGAAATAGAATAAGTGTCCGTTTGGATGAGCTTTTGGGAAGTAATAAGTACTTTTTTTTATCACAAAAGTCTTTTTTTAAGAAAAATAAATGTTTGACTGTAAAATAAAAAATCACTTCTTTAATAGATATGACTTTTTTTGTAGCCGAAATACAGTTTATTAGAAAGTTCAAATTTAGAGCTCCTTAAAAAAACCTCTCATGTGACTTTTACTCATATGTTCAAATTGACGAGCCTATGTTTTAGTCCCTTTTACTCCTATGTTTTACACATAATTCTTATAATACCCAAAATTATATAATATTATTTAACTTTTTTTATATGTTTTAATATTTATTTTGACATTAGTTTTACTTATATTATAATCCATATAAAAGATTTGATTAGATATATTTTCATTTATGTTTCATATGGATTAAAATTATATAATAATTAATATATTGTGCTTTGCATATTGTTTAATATACTTTAAACAATATTTATATGCATAAATAATTTTTATTACAAAATAAAATATAGTTAAAATTAAAAGTGTTTTTTATTTTTATGTTGCCAAACAGTTTATTGTATGAAGCTCTTTCAAAAAAAGCTCTATTGACAAAAGCTTTACTGATATAAGCTCATCCAAATAGGTACTAAGATACTTCGAATCTCGGTCAGATGTAATGGATTTAGGAATTCCATGCAACCTCACCACTTCTTTAAAGAATAATTTAGCCACATTAGATGCATCGACATTCTTCCTATATGCAATGAAATGCGCTATCTTGAAAAATCTATCAACTACTACAAAAATAGAATCAACTCCCCCTTTGTGTTCTAGGTAGTCCAAGGACAAAATCCATACACAAGTCCTCCCAAATATCTTCCGGGATAGGGAGTGGCATATACAACCCCGTATTCTGGGATCTTCCTTTAGCAGTTTGACAAACATAGCACCTTGTCACAAAGTTCCTAACATCTTTCTTCAACTAAGGCCAGTAGAACCTTTCTTCAACACTAGTAATGGTCTTGTCCCTTCTCATCTGATCGGCTAATCCTCCATTATGCACATCACAAATCAACTTTTCTCTAAGAGAAGTATGAAGGACACAAAGTTGGTTACTGTGGAAAAGAAAACCATCAGTAATGTGGAACTCACCAGCAGACTGCTTCTGAATACACTTTAACCACATGTCCTTGAATTCTTCATCATCCTTATAAGGCTCCTTTAAAACTTCAAATCCAACTACCTCTTGGGACATAGTAGAAAGCAATACTGTCCTCCTACTAAGTGCATCAGCCACCTTGTTAGTCACATCAAATTTATGTTTAATAACAAAAGGAAATTTTTGTATGAAAGTAGTCCATTTGGCATGCATATTACTAAAATGCTTTTGACTGTTTAGAGACTTTAAGCTTGATGATAAGTGTAAAGAATGAACTCTCTTTGAATTAGATAATGTTCCCAATATTTCAATGTTCTCACAACTGCATAAAATTCCTAATCATAGATACTCCATCTTTTCCTTATATCGTTAAACTTCTCACTAAAGAAAACTACAGGTTGACCTTCTTGGGATAAAACAACTCCAATACCTACTCCACATGCATCACACTACCTCAAAAAGCTTGTCAAAGTTCGATAAGTCTAGGATCAGAGTAGTGCTGAGTTTTCCCTTAATCAAAGCAAAACTTCTCTCAGCTTCCTCATTCTAATCAAACTTTCCCTTCTTAATACATTCTGTAATAGGGGCCATAATTGAACTGAAGTTTCTAATGAACTTCCTATAGAAAGTAGCTAGCCCATGGAAAGATTGAACCTCACTAACATTTTTAAGGGTAGGCCATTCATGAATTGCCTTCACCTTTTCTTCATCCACATGAATTCCTTCAGAACTAACCACATACCCCAAGAATAGTAGCTTGCTAGTCAAGAACTACATTTCTTCAAGTTCAGGTAAAGCTTATTATGTTGTAAAACAGACAAGATTCTTCTCAAATGTACTAGATGCTCTTCAATTGTTCTACTATAGACAAGGATATCATCAAAATATATAACCACGAACTTTCCATTAAAGGGTCTAAGCACTTGGTTCATGAGTCTTATAAAAGTGCTAGGGGCATTGGACAACCCAAAGGCCATGACTAGCCAATCATACAACCCCTCTTTCGTTTTAAATGCGGTCTTCCACTCATCTCCAAGTCTAATCTGTATTTGGTGATAATCACTTTTCAAATCAAGTTTAGAGAATACCTATGAACCGCAGAGTTGATCAAACATGTCATTCAATCTGGGAATAGGAAATTGATATCTCACGGTGATTGTGTTGATGGCTCTACTGTCAACACACATTTTCCATAATCCATCCTTCTTGGGTGTCAAAAGTGCAGGAACAACACAAGGACTTATGCTTTCTCGGATCAAGCCCTTTTTCATCAATTCTTCCACTTGTTCTCTTAGAATATCAGCTTCTTTAGGGTTCATTCTATAATGGGGCAAATTAGGAAGCTTAGCTCCAGGTACTAGATCAATGTGATGTTGAATCTCTCATAAGAGGCAATTCATTAGGTAATTCAGACTGGACCAAATATGAAAACTCCTCCAAAAATGGTTGGACCAGATCTGATTTAGCTCCATGCTTCTCCTCTTTCCCCTCCAATAATTGGTTCTTTATCACCAAGATATGAACCTCTCGGGTCTCCTTAATTTCCTTCTCAAAGTCTTGCCCACTAAGGGTCAGCAGTGTCTTTCCCTCCTCTCTAAAAGTCTTTGGCCTATCAAAGTCTGCATTTGTGGGTAGCATGGTCACTTTCTTGCCTTTTCATTAGAATGAGACGATATTATCTCTTCCCCTATAAGTAATATCCATGTCAAATTGCCATGGCCTTCCTAGGAGTAGGTGGCGTGCATTCTTGTCCACCACATCACAGTAAACCGTAGCCTTGTAAGATTTTATTATGGAAATAGGAACTTGACATACGTCAGTTACTCTCAATGCTGGTCCATCAATAAGCCAACCGATGGTGTAGGGATGAGGTTGTTTCTCAGTAGGAATCTTCATATGATCCACCATCTTTCTTGCCACTAAATTCTCATCACTGCATGTTGGATTCTTCAAGATTATTGCATGCTGCTGGCCTCGAGAACTCAGAATGATACTCCTCCATACTCCTAAAACCTTGGACGCAACTTTGGTAAAGATCAAATAAGTGCAGCTCATAATCAGGGGGTAAAAATCTAAGGAAAAGGGCTTGTTTCAATTTCCTACAAGATCTGATTGGTGGTTTTCTGTTCCTCTCCCGATTCTTTTGAAGATTACTCCACCAAACTTTAGCACCACTTTTTAATTCATAGCCCACAATTCTCACTAGTTTATCATCTGTGACTTCCATCATCTCTTGAAAACTTTCCACCTCATCAATCCAATCAAGAAAGCCTTCAATGCTTAGATTTCCACTAAAGTAAGGGACTTCAACTTTAATCTTGTAATCATCTTTACCCCTTTGACCTCTTCTTGGTTGGTCTTGATCTAGAATGTCTTCATCCAAACTATCTTCCATAAGAGGCATTAGATTCTGATCGTGAGCTCTCCTATTTTCTGCATTCCTTGGAAGATCAGGTCTGCCAATAGGTTGGGGTTGAGGAAACCTCTGCCTTGAGCTCCCTTAAGTGGTATTCCTCCATTATTGGCTTGATTAAGGCTCATAATGGTTAGAAGTTGATCCATACGAGTTGCTAATCCATTAATAGCCTCCAAAACTTCGTCAAATCTCTGGTTATCTCCTTGATTAGCCATGTGCACTGGTTGGTCAAGACTGAAAACGTTTGGTTTGACTTTTCTAGGTTTTGGGGTGAATTTTTTGGGTTGGTATGGCTGGAAGATGGGCTGGAGCAGAAGCAAAACATGAAGAATTTTTTGGGTTGGTAGGCTGGAAGATGGGCTGGAGCAGAAACAAAACTGGAAGAATTTTCTGGGTTGGTAGGGCTGGAAGATGGGTTGGAGGGAATAGAATAGAAACAAAACTAAGGAAAGGAACTAGGAAAGCAATCTAGGAAAAACTGGATTTTAATGCTCTGATACCAACTGACACAGTAGAAGTAATTAGGCTGAGATTTTAGGTTAATCTCAGAACCAAATCTAAGCATAAAACTTAGGATTTAATCAATAAGAGAAAGACACTCTCTCAGGAGAATTTAATGCAGAATCTTTATTAGAATAATAATGAAAAGGATTGATTGAAATTCTTTTCTAAAGCCAACTTATTTTCTTTTTCTTGCTGGACAAGATAACCTTCCTAACTAGGAAACTTAAAATAAAATGAAACAGAAACAAATCCTAATGGATATAGGATAACATAACAAATCCTTATCCTAACGTGTATATGACAACATAACATATCTTTATGGATTCAATCCTTTATTAATATGTCATTCAAAAACCTAGGAATGTATAAAGAGTTGTGAGCTTGACCCTTGAATATGAAGCAAAACTCACAACAACAAAGGGCATTCATAGAAGTCAAACGGGTGGTGATGGGTCTTCTTTAGGAACCTGAGGTAATTCTTACTCTCCATATTAAACAAATGCCTTTCCTTTTGCTGGTGGGAACCCAATAGTGGGTGAAAAAGTGGCCAACTTTGTTCCACGATAACTTAAAATAGGACAACAAACCAAAAAGGATAAAGGCTTGTGATTTCGTTGTAATGAGAAATTTGGACCTGACATCAATGCAAGCGGTTGAATATGTCGATTATAAACATTGAAGAAGGAGAGATAGATTCTTTGATGAAAATCTTGAAGCAAATGAAGAAGAAACAGTGGCTAAGGTGGAAGAAATTCCAATGCACGCAATTTTGGGAAAAACATCAAGCACCACTGTGAAAATCATGGAAAAATTAAAAGAAGAGATGTTCTCATGTTGATCAACAGTGGATCAACCCATGACATCATATAGGACAAGGTAGTCATTAACCTTCACCTCCCATTAGTTCAAGTTCTTTCTTTTGGAATACAGATAGGCAATGATGATACCATCAACTGTAACTATGTAAAGGAGTTAAGATCCAGCTCCAAGATCTCTCGATCACCCAAGATTTTTATGCCTTTTCGATTTTTGGTTTTGACGAGGTATTGGGGATTAGATGACTTGCCTCTCTTAATACTGTCCAAGACAATTGGAGTAAGATATTCATGATATTTAATTATAATGGGAAGAAGTACAAATTGCAAGGAAAAGTGAAACTAGAAGCCAAGGCAGTAACCTTCAAAGCCATGCGAAAATTGATCCATAGTGAGAAACAAGAAGTGTTGTGCCAAATTAGCAAACTACCCGAAACTCAAGTCAATCAAGAGGCAATGATTTGGACGTTCAAAACCTACTTGAATTTTTCCATACTATCTTCCAAACAACTGACGGAGTCCTACCTAACTGAAGTCAATCTCAGGCCATAAATATCGTACGTGATGCCAAACCACCCAATATGACCCTATGGATATCCTTTTTACCTAAAAATGAGATTGAATGTGTGGTTGCTGAGTTACTTGACGAAGGATTAACACGTCCAAGCTCTAACTTGTTTGCAGCCTTGATTTAGTAGTAAGAAAGAAAGATGGGAGTTGGAGATTTTGTGTTAATTACAACAGCTTGAATAAGATCATCGTCGCTGATAAGTACCCCATCTCAAATATTGATGAGTTGTTGGAAGAGTTGAATGGAGCCTCTTTTTTCTCTAAAATTGACTATGCTCAGGCTATCATCATATTTGAATGAAACCTGAAAATGTCAATGAAACAACATTACGAACTCACTATGGCCACTATGAGTTTTTAGTTATGCCTTTTGGTTTGACCATCATTCCATCTACATTCCAGTCGACATTTTTTTCACCCCCATCTTTAAAGATTTATTTTGGTTTCTTTGATGATATTTTGATGTATAGTAATAACCTTGATCCACATAAAGAATACTTGAGGATTTTGTTACATATTAAATGTTACAGCAATTATACAACTGTAATGTGCCTGTGGATAATATAAAATACCCCTATAATTATTTCCCTAGCAGAAGAAAAAAATGAATTAGATATTTACCTTTCTCTCTCCTCGTGTATTTCTTTGCCTTCTCTCACCTTGTTGAATTCTTCTCTATTCTTCTCTCTATTTATCATTTTTCTCTTTAACGAAAAATATTCATACCAAATGGTATTAGAGCTTTACGATTCTCGGCCAAGAAATTCCAAAAACATGATAGAAGATGATTGGGATCAAGAGATTGAGAAGCTTGAAGAAAGTAGCCAAAAAAATTAAGGGATCTCAGATTCGAATTGAGAAGTGGAGGTAGAAAATTCAGGTACAATTCAATTGCCATCAATATGAGATAGATAACTTTAAAGCAATGTTCAATCAATTTATGCAATCAAGAAGAATGGCTACTTTAGAAATTACCAACCTTACTCTTGATACTAACAACAACTGACAGACAAGATCAAGGATCTTATAATAACACTAATGGTAGAAAGATGGATAATGATAATAAAGAAGAGAGGTTTAGGAGCAACTTGAATTTTAGCACGAGTTCTGTGCTGACTATAGAATAAAATAATGAGGAATGTATGGAAATCTCAAGTTGGTGATTCATTATGAGAAGCCAAAAATAAAATTAAGTGAAGAAGAATTTATCTTCAAAAGAAGTTTGGCAAAACTATAATTGAATGAAGAAGGGCTTTTGGACTTAAAAGTGTTGTAGAGAGGCTCTTATAACATGAACAGAAACGGAATATACAGAATCATTTGTCCTATTTTAGGAAACAAACTAATTCCTACACATTAGTCATTGACCAAGAAAATTATAATTAGCCTAAATAATGAAAGATTACAATAAGCCTAAATTAGTAAATAAGAATCATAGTTATTAATTAGCTATTTACAACTATATCAAATCTTCTCGAAGATCAAATGTTCTAATTTTCTAACACTGTGAACAAGGTGAAATGTTAAAGTTTAATTTAAATTTTGATAGAAGCATTTGGATCTTTTATGACCCTTTTTCCTTATCTCCTCCTTGTCCTACTATAATTACATGTAAAACTTCATTCACATGTTGCAAATGATAGTAGTGTCTATGTAATCAAATTTAGGATGCTCTATATATGTGGATTGTCAAGTAGAATTTGTCTATTGTTTTTGTTTCTCTAGAACTTGAAAGTTATTTTCTTTGACAATTCTTACATTAGTTTTACTCTTAATTTAAATACATACGGAGTGTTTAGCAAATCTTCCTCTACTTCTTACTGTTAATTCTTTTTCTTTTAGTGCCTCTACAACTTAGTTTTGTCTGCCTTTTTCGGCATACTTTTATGCAACTGTCATTTTATCATGTTTTGATTATGTCTATGTTTTATAGAAATGAGTCAAATATTGGAAAATAAGGTTTTCACCTATAATTGCATATTATTCAATTTTCTAATAACTTTTAATGAGGCAAATAACTTATTTTTTGGACATAATTTGCCAATTGGTTAACTTAATTTTGTTTCAAAGTATGAGTGTAGTACAATTGTGAAGTAAGAGGATGTGAGGGTGGTTTGGGCCAGGATGGAAGTTTACTTCGTTTGGTATGGCCGTGGCATGATGAGCCTTAAATCTATTAAGAAACTCTACATTATTTCATTTGGATGATGTGTTCGCAAAAATGAAGCTTGTTACTTGAAGAGTGTTTAAGATGAGAGTAACTTCTTAATAATGAAAATTATCTAGCACCTTAAACTAACCTTTCTGTTGATTAATTTGAACACATAGTTCTGGGATAAGGACAAGTTCTTAATTGCTTCTTAGCATGCAAATGTTTGGTCGCCCAAGTAATCATTTGTAATGATCATTTGAATTACCAGATTTTCATTTCTTTGTTAAACGGAGGATAGTGAATTTAAGTTCTTGATATGGTAACTTTGGAATGGCGCTTGCTACATTGAACATAATTGTAGGGTAGTTGTGCAAATAATTAGGACTCTCTATAGATCAAGAAAAGATCACTCTAATGTTAGAATTTCATATTGGTGTCAGTTCTTCTCTTGCTTCTTATCCTTCAAAATTTCAAATATGAAATTATACTTGAATTATCTTTGTAAATAAACGTAATTTTCAATTGTTTGCAGGCTGCTAATGATCCAATTGCTCCAGATAGGGGAATTCCTCGTGAAGATATCATGGTAAAATTTTCTATATATTCTAAGTCATTTGTTTCTTTAAAATGACCTTTCTTGATAGTTGCTTTATTCTATGTTTACTTTTGCTCTAATTTGAAGCACTAAAGAGTGATTACTGTGGATGTTCTACTCTGCCCTATGATGTAAGTTTAGGTTTGCGCCTTATAGATATGGGCCTAGTCAATGTTGGTGTTGACTTGCAAAGTTGTGGATCTAATCTTAACTTCAATGCTAAGTCGACTAGACTAAAACAAAAGCGTCGAAGACTTTTCTAGCATATACTTGTAATGTTTGAGTTAGTTTTTAGGACTTGAGAATAATAGCAATGATGTGAGTAGCTATTTCTTGAATCATGTTATCTTTTTATACTAAGGTTCGAATGAAATTGATGCAAAAGTGATTAAAGTTTATAAAAGAAATCAAAAGGGCAAATCACTCAATTACAAGCTTATGAGAGAGACAGAGTTTGAAGCTGTTGGCAAGGAGAAGGTAATTGTATTTGCAATGGTAGTGAGGACATAATAGTAACAACACCCAAGACACCCTTACATTACCAAAAGAAGTGAGTGAATTCTTTGATTTTTTAGACCTCATATTAGATGATTTACCAGGCGAAATTACCTCCTTTGCAAGATGTTTACCAAATCTTTCAGTAATGCTTAAATCTTATTGAAAATGAAGAGTTGAAGAGATAAGTAGAAGAGTTGCTAAAAAAGAATTTATTCAGGAAACTCTTAGTCTATATTTAGTTCCAGCATTGTTGATTTCTAAAAAGCATGGAAGTTGGCAAATATACATTGATTGTTGGGTGATAAAAAAGATCACAAAAAGGTATAGGTTTCTAATCTCTTGCCTTGATGACATGTTAGACATGTTGACTAGAGTTACTTTCTTTACCAAGATGGACGTACAAAGTGTGTATCATCAACTTAGAATTAGACTTGGAGATGAATGGAAAATGACCTTCAAGACTAAATAAGGGCTTGTGAATTGTTATTGTTAAGTTCCTGAGTTTTGGATCGCGTCACAGGGCGATTGACAGAAAAGTCAAGTTCAAACAACCTGCCCTTTTCCTTGCCCTTATTCTGGTTCTTAGATCGACCTATCGTGAATGTAAATTCAGCTCGTTTAAGGGAGACTGAAACCTTGGAATTCAATGAAAGAGAGAACTCCAATCTCGTGTTTGATTTAAAATCTTCTTGTTATCGTTATTGCTGTGATTGCCAAATAAATAGGCTAGTCTCCTTACATCATTAAAAGTCCTACGTAAGAAGCTTATCTTTAAAAGGGAAATACCGCAAGGATGGGAATAACAATCTGACTAAAACAGAAAAACAACTTATCTAACTAGAATGGAATTAAGAAACTAAAATTAACGTTTCTTCCTCACGTACGCTTGGCCCACAAATGCGTCCACAACATTACCCCCCTCTCGCTGAAAGAGCTTGTCCTCAAGCTCGAAGGATGGATATGCCTGGTGGAATTGGTCCAGAGGCTCCCAAGTGGCGTCAAATTCAGGCAGTCCCTCCCAATGGACCAAAAGTTCCTGCTGACCGCGGTTAAGCCGAGCACGCAGAATGGCAGCTAGCAGAGGAATAAGCTTACCATCCTCTAGTGGAGGAAGAGCGGTAGTAGGTGGAATTTGAGTTCCCTGGAAAGCTTTTAACAGGGAGACGTGGAAGACATTATGAATGCGACTGTCTTTTGGTAAATCTAGCTCATATGCAACTTGGCCAATCCTCCTTAAAATGGAAAAGGGACCATAAAACCGAGGAGAGAGCTTGCTGTGGATTTGTAGCTGAATAGAGCGCTGCCTATAAGGATGTAGGCGAAGCCAGACAAGGTCACCAGCAGCGAATTCAACATCACGATGGCCTTTGTCATAATACTCTTTCATACGGCGTTGAGTTTGGAGGAGACGGTTGCGAATTTCACCCAACACCTTGTCTCTATCTTGAAGAGCAGTGTCAATAGCATCAACTCGTGTGGAGCCAGGGTTATAAGAAAGTAGCCGAGGTGGGGCGCGACCATACACAACCTGGAATGGTGTGGTTTGTAGTGCTGAATGGAAGGAAGTATTGTAACAATATTCTGCCCAAGGAATCCAATCAACCCATCGATGAGGAGAATCACCCGCAAAACATCGAAGATACATTTCGATTGTTCGGTTGACCACCTTCGTTTGTCCGTCCGTTTGAGGGTGATAAGCCGAAGAAAATTGCAGTTTGGCTCCATGAAGATGGAAGAGTTCCTTCCAAAAATGGCTGGTAAAAACCACATTACGGTCGCAAGTAATAGTCTCGGGTATGCCATGCAACCGAACAATATGCTCGAAGAAAACGTGTGCAACACGAGCAGCAGTATACGGATGAGCCAATGGAAGGAAATGGGCATATTTGGAGAACCTATCCACCACCACCACACATATTGCAATCTAGATGCTTCCCAAGGGACTACTCAAAAGACAAAGTCTCCTTAGGCTTCTTGAGACCAAATGATGTCCAGGGTGTATCATTTGCCCCAAGATGAGCAAGAGAAATGATTTCATAGCTATGCTCCTTGCCTTGAAAGCAGATCTACTTAGATGACACCAAGACCTTGAATCCTCAGATAAAGTATAAATGCCCAATGACTTTTCCCCACCTGGAGTTTATAGGAATATATCTATAAAGAATCAAGAATTTCTGAGATGAAATTGGGTTGTGGTAGCCTTGCCTCTTTTTGGATATCTATGAACATTTTGGATCTTCAGCCTTTTCAAGAATAGTCTTCATTTATAATGCATTATCGTGTCAAATTTCTTTTATTTAATGGCCTTTGTAATGATTTTTGGTTTTTAGCGTTACATGTACTTGATTTTATTCTCATAGTTGTGGTACTTTCTGTTCTGAGTCAGGTCGTGAGGTAATGTTAATGTTTAGGGGTATGTTTGAATCTTACATTAGCGTGATAGCTAAAGAGCAAGTATGTGTTTTATGTTCATGTAGCTACTACAGAGTAAGTCTGCATTTTAGGAGGGCCTGACTAGTTAAGAGTAGGTCATGTTGGCGTGAATATTGAAGAGTAAGTTTGCTTCTTATTGCACTGTGACTAGTAAAGAGCAGGTTTGTGTCTTTATGTTGGTGTGACTATTGAAGAGCAAGTTTACATCTTTATGTTGGAGTGACTGTTGCATCTTAAAGGAGTGGAATTGTTTTTTATAGCATAAGGAAGGAGCTTTCATTTCAATAACTAGCAAAGTAGAGTAACTCAAAAAACATGGCTAGAAAAAGATCAAGTAAGAGCTCTTTAAGACTATTGATATAAGCAAGTTTGTATGTACCAATTATGATGACCTCGTTTATTTGAAATGGTCTACTTTAGTTTGGAACTAATTTTCCTTTAGCCTTAGATTTGAAACTGACACCAGTCCTTCGCATTACTAGTTTCCCTCTAAGGAGGCTCTAACCACAAATTTTCTTCATATTATACAGCCTAATTCTTTGCTGTTATGCAACATTTTTTGTTTAAGGTACCTCTCTCCACTCTTTAACATTATCAACTCATATTTGAGGCTTGTCTTTTGTATTTGATTGAAACTTAGCTACTCTTAGACTCTGAATCTTGAGCTTAATAGGAATTAGGGCTTTTGCTAAAGGTTAAGGTGAATGGGGACTCCACTTTTTCGAAGTTTTCATAGTTGTTTGGTGGGCCCATAATATTAAATGAATTCGTTGTCATATATTCCGTTGGCCTACGTAACTCTTACTTTTGGTCTCTATAGGAGTGTTCTATTTTCACTTTTGTCAGACTGTTGGTTTGGGGGTGTGCCACAAGTGTGAATTGTTGCTTAATTTTAATTTCTTGTAGAAGATTATGAAAATTGAAGAAAGAGGAAAAAGTAATTCTTCCTTTATTTTTGTGAATAATATACAGGACAATATAGTCCTAATCATCTCGTTAAATCAAGAAGAATCTATTTATTCTCTAAGCAATAAAATCCCATTAATTCAGCTACTAATTAATAGAATATCAACTAATTATATATAGAGAATCAACTAATTATCTCTAAGAAATAAATTCTCAGTAATTCAGCTACTAATTAATAGAATATCAACCAATTATCTATAGAGAATCAAGATAATTAGCTGATTATTTTTATAATATCAACACTCACCCTTAAGTTGGTACATAAAAATTGATTATGCCCAATTTGCTTATAAAGAACTTAAAATTCTGTCTTAGTCCTCCTTTGGTGAAGACACCAGCAACTTGTGTTGTAGGTACAAACGGTATGCAAATGAGTCAACTTTCAAGTTTTTCTTCTATAAAATGTTTGTCAATCTCAACATGCCTCGTCCGATCATGCTGAACTGGATTGTCGGCAATATTGATAGCTGTTTTGCTATCACAAAACAATTTCATTTGGTGCTCTACTGGTTTCTTAAGTTATTTCATACTCTTTTAAGCCAGATTAAGTAACAATTTTTTTGAGCCATTGCTCTATATTCTACCTCCCAGCTACCTCTGGGTACAATACTTTGTTTTTTACTCTTCTAGGTTACTAGATTTCCCCACAAATATGTGCAATACCCAGAAGTTGATCTTTTGTCAATAAGAGACCTTACGTAGTTTGCATCAGTGTAGGCTTCAACTCTCTGTTGATCACTTTTCTTGAAGAATCCTTTATCTTAAGATCCTGTACACTACTTCCAAGTATTCTTCATATGGAGTGTGCATAAACTCGCTTACCACACTAACAACAAAGTAAATATTTGGTCTGGTGTAAACCTCCAAGCCGAGAGTGGGGACAAAGTAGAAATAAAGTAAGAAAAGATGTTCAGGTCCATATTGCTGCATTTCAACAAAATAAAGGAGCACCTTAGGTGTTAGGTGGTCTCAATTAAGAAGAGGTTCAGAGGGTGGGATCTCTTATTGACAACTTTGGCAAATCTTCAAGCACTTGTTTTTTGGCATATTCAAGTGAATATTCACTCTTTATTTGATTAAATGTCTTGGGAACAACTTTTGTCAACTCTTGGATTATACGTTAGGAGTTAATGACCATATGACTTACTCAACAAACCTTTGTTCTTATATATTTCCCATGTCCAAGCAGTAGGAAAAGTATTACAAACCTTTGTTCACAGGCAACTTACCAAGTATTACAATATCTCAATGGGACACTAGGGAAAAGTATTATGATTAAGAGAAATGGAGGTCTACTACTTAAGGCATATATGGATGTTGATTAGTTGGATTAATTTTTGGAAGGAGATCAACTTTGGGATGTTGCATCTTGTATCGTGGACAAGTAAGAAGAAAAATGTGGTAGCACTATCTAATGCAGAGGAAAAATTTTGAACGATGTTTCAAGGTGTGTGTGAGCTATTTTAGTTGAAAATTATCCTAAAAGTGAGACGGCCCAATAAGACTATTATGATAATAAATCTGCAACCAATATAGCTTATAATCTGTTACAACGTGATTGAATGAAGCATATCAAAGTTGATAGACACTTCATAAAAGAAAAATTAAAGTGGTTTGATTTCACCCCTTATGTGACTATAAATAATCAACTTGCAATATATTTACTAAGGAATTAAGTAGTTCAAGTTTTGAGGATATTGTATCTAAGTTGGGAAGAGAGAATACGTATTCACTAACACGAGAGAGAGTGTGCGAAAACATGATTATTTTAGGATTTTATATTTACTTAGGATATCTCACGATCATGGGAGATATTATTATTATTATTTCCCTATTTAGTTAGGATATCCCATAATCATGTAATCTGATTATTTTTACTTCCTTTTTAATTGGTAGGATAGTTTGTATATAATTGACTCTCTTGTACACATGTAAACAATGAATGCAGAAAGTATTTTCTCAATCTCTTCTTTCATTTAGAAATTGTCCAATATATCTTCCAATGATTGAATTTCTCAATCTCTTCTGTCATTGAGAAATTGCTCAATATATTTTCCAATGATTGAAGCATACAACTCTACTCCAATTAACTTGAAATAATAACTAACTGGATGAACTTTATCTGCTCGATTGTTGGATGGAAGGAACCCCAAGTATCAGTTATTCATTGCTCAAAGGGAATGAGGCTCAAAATTAGGGTGTACTAGATAGAGGTTTATGGGAAAAATTTGACTGTCATTGACAATTGTTATAGGCTTTCATCCTGCCTGTTCTTCTTCAACGTTGATTAGTAATATTCCTGTTTGAGTATTCTATGAGTGAAGGTAGAAGTACCTTGATCTGCTGAATCTTCGTGGCAGTCCTCAGATCTGCCTGACCTCTAAAGAGGGCATGAATCATGGGTATGATAGGATGGAAGATTTGTGGTAAAGCGAGTCATCTACTATCATGTATATTACAGCCTTATGGGCGATCCTACTTGCCTCCTTTTGAACTTCTAGTAGCTCACCGTTCTTGATGTGTGCATGCAATGCACCAATCCACACATCCTCTTTAAGTCCTCCAAATTGTACTGATCAGGCTCCAGGTATACAGTTTCATCTTTTTTCCCAAAAAAATTCTTCAAACTTATATTTTGTTTCAATTTTTGGGAGTTGATCTACTACTACATTTTGTTCTCTAGATATAAGTTAAATGTTTATATTTAAAGTTTGGGCCATCTGTGTTTATTTTGTGTGGTACTTTTGCATTGACTCTTCTTTGATTTCGTAAGTCCGTTTGATCTAATTAACTATGATTTATGAGTCTGGTTGAATAAGAATGCTCTAAAGCTATAGTTAGGCTAGCAATTTCATCCCACATAGCAATTCTTCGCACTTGATTCGTTATTCATATCCTTAAAACATGACTGTATATATTTAATACCTATGTTGTACAGTCCTTTTAAGTATGAGGCAAGTGCCACTCCTTTTCTAACGAGATGGCCATCGATCCATATTGCATGGTTATTTATCTCCTCTCTTATCTTCTTTAAGCCTGATTGTGCATTCTACAAGGAAGCCTGCGATGACTTGAGACTTTAGTGTTGCCTTTGACACATAACGAAATTAGACTATTTAACCTTCCTTCCAAGAGAACATGGTTTGTGAAGAGTCTGTTGTAGTGGCAGACCTATTACAATATGAATAGTATGAGGTTTTGTATAGATGATATGATTGCTAGAGCTGCTTTTTCCAACTTGGCGGTTCACTCTTTTGCCCCTAAAGGATCATATTTGTGTAATGTACCAGTTTTTGTTGTGCAGTCTCTTCCCTTACTGGCGCTGAGCTTCATTCTTTCACTGACAGTACAAGATATACAAATAGGCTTCAAGGCTGTAGGCATAGAAAGAAATGCAGTGTTGCCTGTGGCTGATGATTTGCGAGTTGATTCCGATCATGTCTAATGTCTGCCACGTGAATTAATCCACATATTCTTCCAGTAGTGCTTCCAATTTCGACCTGTCTTCTACTGTCATACTCATTCCCACACTGAGTCATGTTATTAGATCCGTTTTGCCTCCTATGTTAACTTTCAATGAGTGCCCTCTTTGAGACTTGTCAAGATCGTGCATATCTATTTCGTGAATAGCTATGAGTAGGAAAGGTCTCGTGTTAGTTTTTAGGAAAAGGACGATTCTTAAGAAAGTTAATCTCTTTCCCTTTATTTACGTTTGTCCCTTCCTTGCGGAACCTATTTTTTTGGTGATGAAAAAAACTGACAGCACTTGTCAAAGACAAGATTAGCTGAGATTGAACTAAATTACTCAACTCCTAATTAGCTAATTTTTATGATAACTTCCTCCTTACTTTATTGCATAACGTAATATCCTTATATAGGCAAAAAAACGTAACAGTCCCACCTAAACTAGGACTTCTAGAAAGACTCCTATTCATGCTCTTTCGGACTCTTATAAAGACTCCTATTCAGCTGTTTTTATTAACATAACTATAACAGAAACTAGTGCAAAAATAATAGACTTCTACTGAAAATAAAATACTCCTCTAATAGACTACTAATAAAACACTCATCCATATCATCACTCCCCTCTTCAACATGGAGCTTGCCCTCAAGCTCGAAATCAAGTTATGCCAATGATGGTATGCAAAGATATCTCCTCCTCTTCTTCCTTAGAATCTGCCACCTCAATCCAAAAAGACTTGTCGCAATTGTAGCACAACCCCTTCTCTCTTCTTTCAGCCATTTCCGTTCTGGTTAAGTGTCTTGCCATCGGGGGTGGAGTACTTGCTATATTGGAGGTTGTTTTTTTAGGCCCTGAGTTTATCTTACTTCCTAAAAGGGTGGTTGCACTCGCGATAGTGTTGTTACTACTACTGTCTAGTTGCCAAGATGGCCATAAGGTGGTGTTTCGGCTGCTTGTTGCCCCTTGGGTGTATTGCATCTGCATAGGTTGTAATTTTCTTTCACATGCTCTTGCTAAGTTCATTGCAGCCTCAAGATTAACCGGATATTGCATCTCCACCTCGATTCGCAAGCCTTCTACCAACCTAGCCGTGAATAGATTTACTTGTAGGTCTCGTGGAAGCCCTATGGTTTGAACCAGTAGTGTTTGGAATTGGAGCTGATATTCTTCTACGCTCCCTGTCTGTTTGAGGATCATCAATTTTCCTATAGTGTTGGTACCAAGGTGAGGGCTGAATCTCATATTGCAATGGTTTTTGAAGTACCAATGCATCCCTGGTTCTTCTTGTTCAAGTTGGAAGAACCACAGTTGGGCCTCCCCCATTAAATGAAAGGCAGATAATCTTACTTTCTCCTCCTCCGCTGTTTGTTGGCTTAGGAAAAACTGCTCACACCTATGAAGCCAAACCAACGGATCCATCAAGCCATCGTACGTTGGAAATTCCATCTTAGTATATTTTGGCATCATTCTTGCCCCGCCGTTCTCATCGTCCTCCCCTCCTGTGGTCGTGGTGATGGTGCCTGATACTTGCTCAATTTTGCGCCTTCCAACCTTGCAAGCATGTGGATAATCTCTACATATTGAACCTTTAATTCTTGCTGCCCCATCTCTAATGCTCGTGTCCTTTGATCTATCTGCCAATCTATCGAAGATTACTCTGCAGCTAAATGGCCTGTTTCGTCCATGAACTCCTGCTCTGATACCAAATTATTATATGCTCTTTCTTGGGATCGAGTCTAAGGACGATTCTTAAGAAAGTTAATCTCTTTCCCTTTATTTACGTTGGTTCCTTTCCTTGCAAAACCTATTTTTTGGTGATGAAAAAAAGTAGCAGCACTTGTCAAAGACAAGATCTGCCGAGATTGGGCTAAATTACTCTTCTCCTAATTAGCTAATTTTTATGATAACTTCCTCCTTACTTTATTGCATAACGTAATAGCCTTATATAGGCAAAGAAACATAAAAGTTCCACCTAAACTAGGACACCTAGAAAGACTTCTATTCAATCTGTTTTAGGACTCTTAGAAAGACTCCTATTAAGCTGTTTTTATTAACATAACTATAATGGAAACTAGTGCAGAAATAATAGGGAAATAATAGACTTCTACTAAAAATAAATACTCCTCTAATAGACTCCTAATAAAACACTCATAGTGTGTGTTAGTTGGACATTGGCCCTTCCTCCTAAGAAATTATATGTTCATACTTCTTTTTCGCTTGCCTTTTGAGTATTCTACTAGATTTATAACTTTTGGGATGACTCGGGGGATTTGTTTCTTGCTTATCTTCATGTCACCGCTTATAATCATATTTATGACTCTAGGTGATGTATTGAGCTTGTGGGCATGACCCCTCCCTTTCTTCATGTTCGTGCCTTCCAACTTAGGATTAGTATTTGAGCTTGGGTCCGGCCAAGTCCAACTTGAAGTCAAAGGATGCAATTTGAGTTAATAGAAATTTATTTATTTTAATTCTTTTGATCAATTTCTGAAATATATATTGAATTTTACTAAATACTAGAACTATACTGTTCATCCCTTCCCATCTGTTCTCTCTTGCTGCCGTCCCATTATATGTTTCATAACTCTTAAACTTCTTATATAAAAGGAACTGCTTTTTCTTTTCCATTGTTTGGCCCCAGCACACAATCGTTGCACGATTTTGCTCTTTCCCCTTCTCTTATTTGACGTTTGGAGATCTACTGACAGCCTGATCTTCCCTTCCACAGCTCTCTTCTCCTTACTCATTGTCTTTGATTTGATAGGAGAGTATTTAGGGTGTTTCTAGGACTACTCTTAGAGATTTGATTTCTTTGCTCCTTTACTTCTTTGTGCTGTTTTGAATGATGGAGATTGTGCTTTTTTGGGTTAGTTTCTGTCAGTTGGCGAGCTCTTCTGTTGGTGGCAGGTGAGCTCTTCTTTTTTGACTGTTGCTTCGTCCAGTTGCTTTATAGATCAAGTCGGGTCGGAATCGGGCTCGCATTGGATTTTTGGAGGATCTTAGAATTGAATTTAGGCAACATGAACCAAGCTCGATTGGGTTTCAATTCGTCCCTTGTAAGAAATTGACATAATTGGATCATGTCATCAATTCTTATTACAAATCCTGTTAGTCAGTAGTGTTATGCCCATAGTCTCTGTGAAACTGACAATATTTGTCCATGTTTCTTGTGTGACGGTGGAAGTGGTCTTGGTAGTTGCAACATATTCTTATCTCGGACATAATTCAGATTGACTTTCAAGGCTCTTAAATTGAAACCTCCAACCAACTGTACCGATGGTTGAGATGCTCAACAGTCTTTTGCTTTTGGTAAATGGTAATATAAGTAGAAAACAAAGAGCCACACGAGGCTTTACAGCTCGATACAGGCATTGTCCATCATCACCCAAGGGGTACAAAAGCCAACTTTAAACAAGTAGAATACAGATTCAGTACTAAGAATCATCAAGAACTATCAACTGAATGCAGTACTGATTCAAACAAAAGGTCAACTCTGTCAATAACTAGCAATTACAGCGATATACACAAAGTTTATCATCAAAAAAGCTAGCACGTATAAGCTAGTTAGATTACCATGCCTGCTTCCCACTTCTGAAGAGGAAATAGATGCTCATTGCTCTTTCTGTAACCTACACTAGTATGGTAGCTTTTAAAAGATGCATAATGAAGATATATAAGTCCTACAAGGCAGGCCATTTACTTTTCTGCGACTTGCCCATCTTCAAGTTCAAGTTCCTCTCACTTGTCAAACTTTTTGGCTACTAGAACACTTGTCATTGTTGTGCATCCTGATGTGCTTATTACATGCTTATCCTATTAATTCTTCAGAAATAATTTATTTTTTCTTAGATTACTTGATATTGGGTGAGAATTGAGGATTTCTTCAGACGTGGAGTATATGACTGTCTACAAAATAATTTGTTATGGTATGGATGCTTGAAATTGCTTGCTTCTTGTCTTGCTCAGCTCTTACAAGTCATCTCCCTTGCATTCATCTCAGAGAAAGCCAAACTGCATGCTGATAGTTACACCTAAGGGTGGTCACCTGGGATGGATTGCAGCTGAAGCTCCGCTTGGTGCTCCATGGACTGATCTGGTAGTGATGGATTTCCTTGAGCATCTGGAGAGGGGTGCGTGTAAGCACCCTATGTCTGGCTGTAATGCTGAGAGGATGCAACAACCCACAGGGGGCGTACATCACGTGTGAGCGTAGCCAGCATATGCACCATCTCTACTTGTCTGGCCATGTAATCATGCCATGGTTTTCATTCTTTCAGCATATAACACTCAATTCCTTGTGTCACAAATTCAGCATATCTTAACAGGTTATATGATCCAAAAATGAACCGCATTTATTCTCAAAAAAGAAAAAAAAACAAAAAATAGTAGGTCCTATTAATCCTGTACATTTAGATAATCATTGATGGGGGAGGTAATCCAATCAGAACTTGAAACCAAGTTGAGATGATCTGTATTTGATTACTTTTGACATTCGACACCTTCACGCTGATCGAATTGATTATCTTGTAATCGTTTCAGTAACAACAAGAGCATGTCGAAATCTTTTCATATTAATTAAATTAACATACAATTAGAATTAAATTATTTTAAGATTAACTTCTTAAGTCCATATAATAATCATACCAATAATCGTATTGAACTCAAAAGTATAAACTTTTATACTTTCACAAAGATTTCATTCAATGCGTAATCTAAAAAAATCAAATCAAAAGGACTTCATTGAGTTGTAAGGCCGCTCAAGTTAGATGTGATTGGA
The DNA here is from genome assembly GCA_025434745.1 of Erythroxylum divaricatum. Classification (NCBI taxonomy): domain Eukaryota; kingdom Viridiplantae; phylum Streptophyta; class Magnoliopsida; order Malpighiales; family Erythroxylaceae; genus Erythroxylum; species Erythroxylum divaricatum. The sequence continues at coordinate 28,701,998 of JANTPM010000245.1, read as the reverse complement.
ATAATGAAAGGATAAATTGAAGGGAATTTACTGAAGAGAATATTGCATAACACTTGTTTACAATAGACACATGTCCTTTCCTTATAAATCCAAAGGTGCCATATACTTTTCTATTCTTTTTCTTTGCTTTTTTTAAAATTAAAGAAATAATGTACCTTTTAAGATTTTAAAGTTTTAAACCAGCACTTAATGCAAATAACCGTTAAGGTTCAAAAATAAAAAGGCTTTGAAGAAAAATAGAATTAAGGTTAATAATTGGGTTCTAATCACTGAAAAAGATTAAGGTTCAACTTGGTTATTCTTAAAGATAATTTTAAGGTAAGGTATAAAAAAATAGGTTAAAACAAATTATTAAATCTAAGTGTCTTTATCATTTCAATGCTTCTAATTTAACAAATATAGTCTTAATATGTATAATAAAAGTAAGTTTTAGAATTATTCAACTATATATGATAACACATGTGAAAGAAATAAAAGAGCTTAATGTTTTTTGAAAATTTGTTTTTAGGCTCAAAAGTTCGTGAAAAAGATGAGCTTATATGTAAATAGTATGCAATTTTCATTCAACTTGAATATTACAATGAATACTAAAACTTTGACTAATAAAAGCCAAGATATCAGTTCAATATTCAATAATGAAATATGATATTGATGGAAAAATTTTAATTAAGTCAAGATATCAGTTCATAAAATTTTATAATCAAGATTATAATAAGCTTAAAAAATCGTTACAAATTGTTAACCACTTCTCCATACTTAAAGTTATACATTATCCTCACTCTTGCTGACCTGTTACAAGACTCTCATATCTTTACTTCATCATACATCTTTAATACATTGCTTACAACTAATATCATCATTCATATTTCATTACCCTCAAAACAAAAGGGTCTTACAAGCCATAATACATTATAATCCAAAAATCTCATAATACAGAAGTTACAAGAACTACTAATTTTCATAAATGCAACTAAACCCTCTTGGTTACAAAATCTAGCTTGAAATACAAAATAGCAAATTTGAAGAATTTTCTTTAGACTCTTGCTCACTTGACTTCTTGACTATCACCTGAGGAGAGGACAGAGAGGGGGCGAGCTCAAAAGCTCGTGAATAATAGTTTATAATAAAAGAAAGATAAGTAAAACTTTTGAAATAATTTCTTCCTTTTCATTTGAAAACGCTTTCATTGAGTTTAAACAAAAACACATGTTCCTAAAAAATTATTTTCTTGTCAAGAAATCAAAATCATAACCAACACAATTTATGCAATTTTTCAACTTATTCGAAAATCATGAATGCGTCAACTTGATCAAACATATCACGAGCACATAAGCACATTAGAATGGTTTAGGTGGTCTTGTGTATCTGTGAACAAAACGTACTACACAATCCTATGTAATGGTCTTACGTAGCCGTGAACTTATGGGAGTCCGCGAGGGAGCTCCATGCCACTGACGGGCAGGCGGGAGAAGCCTTTAGGCAAATGCACTTGACTTTACTTAGGGGGACCACCATAAATCCACATAACACATATATTTCATGTCTTGTAAACTTGTTGCCCAAACTGACACTTTTCTTGAAAACTTGCTTTTTACATAATTGACGTATATCTTGAAAGCCATTCTTGAAAACATAGTTTTATAAACATGCATCTTTTCCAAAAAGGCATCACTCAAATCATGTAACAAACCTATAGCAAAATTCACACCCATTTATGAACAATAATGTAACACTTATGATGCAATTGAAAATTAGAAAACTTCTTTGATTTAACGAAAACAGTAATGGCTTATTAACTTAATTATAAACATGAAACCCACATGATTTCCTTGCTTATAGGCTTGCTCAGAATGTCTCTTCTCCTTGCAAACAACCTAAGTCTCTAAGGCTCTTTCCTGGTGTATCTTTAATGTGTGCCCCGTGAGCTGATCTAACTGAAATAGGTCTCTTCACCAAATGAAGAGATCCCTAGCTCAAATGGAAGCTCTCCTAATCATCTACCTTTTTCCTTTCTTGATCAACTCCAAAATCTCCTTTATAGGCTAAGGAAATTGAAACCCTAGCTTGGTTTCTCTTTTCTCTCTCCTTCTATTCTTCTCTTTGTATTTCTCTTTCTCTTTTTCATGACATTCCCTTTTTCTCTTTCTTTCTCCTTCCTTATTCTCTTCTGATTCCTTCCATTTGTAGGCAAGACAACATTTGTTCTTCCAATTATGCCCTTCCATTTATGCCTTATGTATTTTACACGTATGTGTCTTACCAAAAACACCCTTGAATATACACTTTATTCTAGAAGAATCTTCTCTATTGTCTTATGTTTCCAATGACGCCAAAGTCATTTAATTCGGGTCAGTGATTCGAAAGATACAGTTCAAACATTTTTGGATTGCTCTTGTCCAAATCGGCATACTATGCATAACCCCTATCGAAAATCTAAACATCTTAGAAACTGAATTATATTTCAACTTCTTCACACCATTTGTAGCTCCCTGTCTCAATTTATCATCTTATTCGGAGTTCTATTGATCCAGAAATCATCAAATACTAAAGCATGTTCAGTAAAATATCCAATTCCTACTCTTTCAATCAATACCTTTACTTGATTTAATACATCTCTTTCAAATCAACACCAAAAGCTATGACCTTCAATGGAGACACAAAAAGAAAAATGTTAGGAATTTAAGGGTTCAAGAATCACTTCATTTGGAGATCGGATAACGAAATCGTGGCCGAAAGAATAAAACAAAATTTGGTCTTTAATCATATCAAACTTGTCTCGGGACAAATGACATACTTTCACTAGAGATGTTGGATTAAGGTTATCTTGGGACAATTTCGAAAGAGGACCTCAAGATTTACAAATTTCATAGAGACCTTGAAAACAAACTCTATCATCTGGAGGATAAAAAATAAACCAGAAGATAGCAAAAGGCAGAAAAAGCTCACTTTGTAATCTACAACATTGAAGTAGACCTTAAGGTTGGATTTTATCATTTGAATGGTCCAAATGGACCAGACGGTAGGATCAGACGAAGCCAAAGGGAAAACAGACGAATGGAAAAAGAAAAAAGAAGTGAGAAAATTGCTATAAGTTTCCCTACAGATATCAGAGTTAGGTTTTCTTTATATGGTTCAAAAGAAGACTTCAAGCTTTACAACTTTTATGAAGACCTTGAAGACAAATTCTATCTTCTGAAGGATGAAAAATGGAACAGAAGATATAAGATAAATAGTAACCCAAAAGATAGCAAAACACAGACGAAGCGAAAACAAAAGAAACGAAAGGTAGAAGATAGCAAAACATAGAAGAAACAAAAATAAAAGAAGAGAAAGGTAGAAACTTAGACAAAGAAAAAGGTAGACGAAGCAAAACTCAAAAGATGTAAAAGTCAGAAGAAACAAATCGACAAAATACAGAAGATAGCAAAAGACAAAAGAAGTTCATAAACAGTAACCCAGAAAAAGTTTATGAAAAATAACCCAGAAGGAACAAAACCCAGAAGAAGACACGTCAGCAAAACACAGAAGGAGCCCCGTCAGCAAAACACAGAAGAAGATGCGTCAACGAAAAACAGAAGATAGCAAAACATAGACGATAGCAAAACATAGAAGGAGATGATGTCACACAAAAGAAGATGACGTCATCACAAAAGAAGCGAAACACAAACGATAACAAAAGGCAGGGGTTACAAAAGACAGACGATACAAAACTCAGAAGATACAAAATACAGACGATACAAAAGGCAAACGATACAGAACTCAGAAGATACAAAACACATACGATACAAAAGGCAGAAGATACTAAAGGTAGAAGATATAAAACACAGACGATACAAAAGGCAAAGGATACAAAAGGTAGATGATACAAATCACAGAAGGAGCGAAACACTGAAGAAACAAAACACAGAAGGAGTTCATGAGCATTAACACAGAGGAAGTTCATGAACAGTAATACAGAAGAAGCAAAACTTAGACAAAGTAAAACACAAAAGAAGATGACATCATCAATGACGTCATCAGAAGAAGCAAAAACACAGAAGATGCAACTCCTATCTTGCACATCTCCCTTATAAGGACCATGGCTTTTAGCCTAGAAGTCGAAAAATTCTATACTATACATTGCTGGAAAACTAAAAGAAATATCGACAACTTACTAGTAGACACACTTTCTCTAATCTGGCCTAAATCAGCCTAGTTTAATCCAGATTTTCTCTCGAGTACAAAACATGAATTTTCTAAGTTCATTCATTGTGCTGCACCCAGTTCTTAATTTTATGATAACTTATGATTCTTAAAGGCTGAATTTAAATTCGATGTCTTCCCAAGAAATGTAGCCACAGGTTTCTAGTTTAATCCAAATCAAGAATAATCTCATTTGGATAACTAGAGAAGAAGTTGTGGCTAATGGTTTGAAACTTACTCCTTGAACAATTTTCTAGATCTAATACCCATTTTGTTTCAAAATATTTACTTAACACAAATCATACTAAGATCACCTTTCCTACTTCCTTTACTCCTCATTCTCAACTCCATTTCAAATCAATATCACATAAAGAAAATTTATAGTCCATGACTAATCATGAACAACAATAACAGAATGTACATATGTGTACATATTCCTCACTAACTTACTCCACAAGTGCAACTTCATTTTTACTTCTAACTTTCACCTCAATTCTTCTCGCTACAAAAATGTTTTATCGACCAAAAACACCAAAACAAAAACTTGGACGTATCCACATTTCTCATTCGCTACTTTACCCTTGCCTATCATTTCTTGGTTCAGGAATTTTGATTCATTTTCTCTTTACTTATGACTACTTGCCAAAATTTCTCCTTCAACTAGTTCTAAATTCTATGAAATATTTGAGGTCCATCAATTCTTCCCCTCTTTAAAGAATTTCATCCTCGAAATTCCTATCGAAGTGGTCGGCCAAATGGAGGTAACATTTGTCTTATGTTTTCCTCAGTGTACTTAGTAACTTCTTCACTTAAATACTTTCTTTCAAATGATCACTGTCAAAAGACTCATCAAGTCTTTCAATCACCTATTTTTTCATTCCTAACGAGTTCCTCATTAAGTTTCAGATTTCTCACATTTTCCCCACTTCCTGTGTTGATAACACCCATATCAGATCATATTGATTTCTCTCAACATACTTAACATTTTGCACTCAATCTAAGCATACCCTGGGGAGGTGATACTCTTCTAAACAATTCATCCTTTGCTTTATAGTTTACATCTCTATAGTATTAGTACGCTTTACTCCTATGTTTATCTCATTTTTCTCCATACTTTCGATATTGATCCACTAACTCCTTTATCTCTTTATTAGGTAAACATATTTCTCTTTTCGATCATAAAGCCTCATCTTCCAATTTAAACTCTGAATTTAGATCATTTTTTAATTCCTTAATAAGATTCTCAATTCTTGAATCCTTACTTTTGGGATAAACCAAGCCCCATATTCTATGCTTCTTTTTACTCTAGTTCTTATAATTCTCAGTATCGAGTTTCTGCTTAGGGTATCTGATACAACACGTAGCCTTACTTGGAATTTCTCACTTGTGCAATCATGGTCTTTCGGTTTTTATATCAATCTTCTCGGTCTCATATTCAATTCTCTCAATTTAGTGATTGCCTCAAACTTTTACGATCTGTACTTATATATATATATATATATCCTAGATATTCCTTTACATATACTGTCTCCCAACTTTAAAACAATCACTACCATAATAGCTCTAAATCACGTATCAAAAAATTAACTCATAGGAATTTAGTTGTCTCTATACATATGAGACCACTTGATCTTGCTGCATTGGATTTATCTAGATCTCTTATATAATATCATTGCATACTATAGAATCTCCAAATCCATACGATATAATTAATATCAGTATAATTCCTCAAAATTTTCTTTACTTTCAT
>JANTPM010000245.1:28471436-28483331 GCA_025434745.1 Erythroxylum divaricatum | reverse complement strand
TTCGTTTCTATTGGATTCCGTTTTCCGTTCTGCTTTTCCGGTTGGGATCCGGTTTCCCGGATCGGGTCCCAACATTTTATTGAAAGAAAAATTTACTAATAATAACTATTAATATATAATAAATCTAAAAATTTTAAATAAGATTGAATCTATCATAAAATTTAAAATAATAATAAAAATAAAACTTGCATTTCTAAATTATCATTTATTCAAAGACTTATAAAAGTTGAAGTATCTTTAAAAATAGTCAATGAAAATGATTCTAACTTCTTTTTTAATATCCTTTAAACATACTTCTTTATCGTTTAAATATTATTTTTTAACACATCCTTAAATTATTTTAGGAAAAATTACTTATATATACGGATTAATAATTCAATTTATTAAACAAATCTATGATAAAAATAATAATAATTAGTTTTTAACAATATTAATTCAAAATTTTCAATTAAAGTATAAAGAGATAAATAAAGAACCTAATTTTTAACAAATAGAATTTTTAGTGAGATTAAACAAATTTAGTATTTTTTAAGAATAAAAATAGTAATTCATTTTAACAATAATAATTTAAACAAAATTTTTAATTAAAAATAAAGAGATAAACAAAGATTATATAATTTATTAGTCAGATTATGTGAGAGAATAAAGAGAAGAAAAATAATAAATTTATTGAAAAGTCAAAAATATATGAAAAGACTTTAGCAATATCTCATGTTAGGAAAGAGGAAACTTATGAATTACCTAATTAATACATGAGTGAGAAAACCAACAAATAATAACATTTATTTTAATAAAAATCTATAGTTCTATCTATCTCTCTTACTCTTTTCATCTTCTTGGCCATCATTCATAACAAAGTTATTGTTATTTTCTCTTTTCTTTATTATTCTTTTTTTCAAAATTTTGGTTATTCATTGTTTAAAAAAATTGGCCGATTTATTACTTAATCTAATAGTTTTTTCTCATAAGAATTATAAATATAAGCTAGATAGAAAATCGAACCGATTCCTGCTTATTCCAATCGAATTAATCAATCATATACATATTTATTTCAATCAGACTGACCGGTCCGATCTAGTGTTAAAATCATTGGTTAGGATTAATTAATTTAAAATGTAAATTAGAGCTAGTAACCAAACTGGGAGTACTAACATTATAAGAAAACCTTGGATATGGTTGTTTCTCATCTCAACTTTACAAGTTTAACTCTTATTAGAAATTTGAGAGAGGAAGTACCATAACAATATAAATTTTATATCAATTCAATGTCCTTGATCAGTTAAAAGGATAGGCTAATCGAGGTGCTTACATATTATTCTTGAACTTATTGTTGAATATAAAAAAAACGTAAATTAGGACCAATTTCCTTTTATAATGTAATTTATTTCATTCGCTCGCAAAGTAAAGTCAAATATAATTTTGGCTGACATAAAATCACTTTTTGTTACAAGGCCTTGTTTTGGAAAATACAAACTATTTTATTTAAATATCATAAAACTAACATAACAAGCTGGGAGTGGTTCCTTTTTATGTTCTTGTTCCAATGAGCTTGTGATTGCTTCCATCTTGTCCTAAAAGTCGTTGCCCTAAAGATAAACAACCTACTTATGTTGACCAAAAGTTGACCTGAGTTTTTCCTCGTCTCTCTTTTCTCTATCCTAGAGCTCTCAATCAAAAAACTCCTCGAGAAGTTCAATCCACCATTACGCAATATGCAACGACAAAGTTATACCTCAAATTAAGGAAAATATCCTTCTAATACTGAAAACCCAAACTCCTGATAGTATATGTTGGGTCTGACTATTTCAAAATTGTTAGTGTTTTGATAGTATGCTCCTATTTATTAGGAGTTAAGAAGATAGAGTTTGTTTGAATTAGTTTTGAATTAGTCTTAACAAATATCATGAGTTGCACGTGGTTGTTACTAGTATCCTTATCATGTAAAGGCTAATAAATCTTGAAGTTATTTAATAAAGGTATGGTAATATTTCCAAAACTTTGTGTGTATCTGACTAAGAGCTTATCAAAATCTAGTATCAAAGCCTAAAAGAGGCCTAATTGTGAGTGAGGTAGTGAAACACTGCAAGTGTAGTTGAGTGTATGACGATGGCTGAAACTAACAGCTTAACATAAGTTTGCATTCCCAGGTTTGATGGGGATTATGATCATTGGAGTTTGATTATGGAAAATCTTCTTAGATCGAAGGAGTATTGGGGTGTCGTCCAAGGAGGTTATACAGAACCAGCCAATGAAGAAGCATTGACATTAGCTCAGAGGAAGATCCTAGAAGAAAAAGAGGTTGAAGGATTTGAAGGCTAAGAATTATCTTTTCAGTTCTATTGAAAAGTCCATTTTGAAGACAATTGCTCAAAGGGAAACGACCAAACAATTGTGGGACTCAATGAGGGTTAAGTATCAAGGGAATGCTCAGGTGCAGTGTGCTCAACTTAAAACTCATTACAGAGATTTTGAGCTACTGGAGATGAGATCGGGAGAGATAGTCAATGATTATTTCGGGAAAGTGATGATGGTGTCCAATAACATGAGCAATTATGGTGAAGACATGCCAGAGGTCAAGATTGTTGAGAAGATTCTACGTACTCTCACCGAGAAGTTCAATTACATTGTATGCTCGATTGAGGAGTCAAAGGACATTGATAGTCTTTCGGTTGATGCCTTACAAAGCTCGTTGTTGGTCCATGAGTAAAAGTTTAGAAGGAGTGGTGGAGAGGAGTAAGCACTAAAGGTTAGTTATGATGAAAGAGGAAGCAGAGGTAGAGGAGCTACAACTAGAGGTCGAGGGAGAGGCAGGGGGAGGCAAATTAACAAGGACATCGTGGAATGTTATAAATTCCATCAACTAGGACATTTTCAATATGAATGTTCTAGTAGGGACAAGAAAACCTACAATGCTGAGGTTGAAGAGGAAGAAGAGGTGTTTTTGATGGCTTTTATGGAAACTAACAATGAAAAAAGGGAAGATGTGTGATACTTAGATTTCGAGTGTAAAAACCATATGTGTGGGAAGAGACGATGCTTCTCAGATTTTGATGGTACACAGAGACATTCAGTGAAACTGGGCAATAATACAAGAATGGAAGTGATGGGGAAAGGAAATATATATCTAAAAATCAAAAGCACAACTCAAATGATTATGGATGTTTATTATATGCCAGATTTCAAAAATAATTTTCTCGGTATAGGCCAACTTCAAGAAAGAGGATTAGCTATTCTTATAAAGCATGGAGTATGCAGGCTTTATCATCCAAGAAGGGGTTTAATTACGTAGACATGGATGACAACAAATAGGATGTTTACATTGTTGGCTAATATGGTACCAGAAAGCTTTACTTGCTTACAAACAATGACAAGAGATGAATCACAGCTATGACATCAGAGATATGGACATCTGAGCTATAAGGGGTTGTGGACATTAAGATATAGAGATATGGTAAAGGGCATTCCACCTGTGAAAGCTACAAATAAGTCATGTACTGATGGTTTGGTAGGCAAACAACACAGAGAGCCATTTCAAAAAAGGATTCAATGGCGTGTTTCGAAGAAATTGCAACTTGTACATGCTAATATCTGTGGACCAATCACACCATCTTCTAATAGTGATAGAAGGTAAATTTTAACATTCATTGATGATTATAGTAAAAATATGTGGATATATTTTTTGACTGAAAAGTCTAAGGCATTCACAAATTTCAAACATTATAAGAGTCTTGTCGAAAAAGAGTATGGAGTACCTATATATTGGTTACGCACTAATAGAGGAGGAGAATTCACCTCAAATGAGTTCAATAATTTCTATAAAGATAATGGTATAAGCAGGCAACTCACAACAGCTTACACTCCACAATAGAATGGGATAGTCGAACGCAAGAATCGAACTATTATGAATATGGTTCAATGTATGTTGTCCGACAAAGAGGTACCAAAGAGATTCTAGCCAGAAGCTGTGAGATGCACAACACATGTTCTCAATAGAAGCCTGATGTCGATCTTGAAAGAGAAAACACCGGAGGAGTTGTAGAACGGAGTTAAACCTAGAGTGGATTATTTTAGATTTTTTGGATTCTTAGCCAATGTTCACGTTCCAGACCAGAAAAGAAAGAAGTTAGATGATAAAAGTTTCCCCTTTGTTTTATTGAGGTTAGTGATGAGTTGAAAGCATCCAAGAAAATAGTGACAAGTCAAGATGTGAGCTTCGAAGAAGATAAGGGTTGGAATGGCCAAGAACAATAGAAGAAGTGAGACAAAATGTATTGGTTTGGGAAGGTTGTGATGAAAATAAAGTTGAAGAGTCCAGGAATGAAGAAGAAGCTATAATTGAAACTAATAATGAAGATCAAGAAGCTTTTGTACCGACAATCAATCAAGAAGCACCAAGTGAAGTACTTTTGACAGCAAATAGATTTCAGAGATCTCCTTCATACTTAAAATATTGCGTATTAGGAGAAGGTCTTTCAGAAGAAGAAGATGAGTCAAACAATATTGCAATGTTTGCTTCCTACAAAGATCCTTGTTCCTTTGAAGAAGCAGTAGTAGAAGAAAAATGGAGAAAAGCTATAGATTGTGAGATGGAGTCCATTGAAAAGAATGAGACTTGGCAGCTTATACCACTACCAGTTGGGGCAAAGAAAATTGGTGTAAAGTGGTTTTTCAAGACCAAATTGAATGAGAATGGTGAGGTGGACAAGTACAAGGTCCAGTTGGTAGCTAAAGGTTACACTCAATAGCATGGGATCGATTATAATGAAGTTTTTGACCTAGTTGCAAGATGGGATACGAATTGGATGATTCTAGCATTAGCAGCACAAAAATGTTGGAGTGTGTACCAACTTGATGTTAAAAGTACGTGTCTTCATGATGAACTAGATGAGGATGTGTATATGGAGCAACCGTGGGGATATGTTCGTAAGGGTGAAGAACATAAGGTTTACAAGCTTCGAAAGGCACTTTTGGATTAAAGCAGGCACCACGTGCTTGGTATAGTAGAATTGAGGCTTATTTTCTTAAAGAAGGCTTTACACGGTGCAATTATGAGCATACTCTATTTATCAAGTTAAAAGAAGGAGGTACGAGATTTTTAATTGTAAGTTTGTACGTTGATGACTTGACCTTTACTGGTAATGATACTTACATGTTTGAGAAGTTTAAGAGCTCTATGAAAGATGAGTTTGAGATGACGGATTTAGGGAAGATTAAATACTTCCTTGGTGTTGAGATTATGTAAAAACTAGAAGGCATCTATCTAAGTCAAAAGAAATACGTTGGTGAGTTGTTAGAGAGGTTTCACTTGCATAATGGGAATCCAGTCAAGAATCTGATTGTACTAGGTTCTAAATACTCGAAGGAAGGAGGAGGAGCCAAGGTAGATGCAACCTTGTTTAAATAATTAATTGTGAGTCTCTTGTATATTACTACTACAAGGCCAGATTTAATGTATGTGGTGTGTTTGTTAAGTAGATATATGGCCAATCCCACAGAGGTGCATATGCAAGCAGCAAAAAAGGGTGCTACGTTATTTGAAGGGTACTGTGTCTTTGGGTTTGCTTTACAAGAGAGGTGATGCAACAGAACTAGTTACCTATACAGATAGTGATTATGTCAGGGACATTGATGATAAGAGGAGTATAAGTAGTTATGTGTTTTGTTGAATGAAGGGGCAGTTTCTTGGGCTTCAAAGAAGTAACTGGTGGTGACGTTATCAACCTTGGAGGCTGAATTCATTGCAATAGCAACTTGTGCCTATCAATGTGTCTGGATGCAAAGGATTCTGGAGCAACTTGGTTGTCTATAGCGACAACCCATAACTATATTATGTGATAATTGTTCAACAATTAAACTATCCAAAAACCCAATTCTACATAGGAGGAGTAAACATATTGAAGTTAGATTCCATTTTCTGAGGGATTTTACAAAGGAGGAAGTCGTGAGGCTTGTTCAAAGCACAAAGGAGCAAGTAGCTAATATAATGACTAAGCCCCTAAAGCTTGATGTGTTCATAAAACTGCGAGAATATCTTGGAGTGTGTGAGGTACCACTGAGCTTAAACTGAATGCTACTGTGTTCAGTTTAGGGGAGGCATTGTTAGGTCTGAATATTTCAAAGTTGTTAGTGTTCTGCTAGTATGCTCCTATTTATTAGGAGTCAAGTAGATAGACTTTGTTTGAACTAATTTTAAATTAGTCTGTAATAAATATCATGAATTGTACGTGGTTGTTACTGGTATCCTTATTAGGTAAAGGCTATAAAAGCCTGAAGTTGTTTAATAAAAGTACAAAACTAATCAGCAACCCCAGCTTAATAACTTATTCGTTGCAGTCGTCGGATTTGACAAGAATAATCTGACATTTCTTCATTCTCATTGCTCATTATCCATCTTAAAGCTAAAAAAAGATGGTTTTCTTCGCTTTCTTATCCAATGGAGTGTTCATCCAAATTTTAAAAATACTTGAATTAAGTATAATGAACTTCGCAGTTGAGGTCCATCCTTTTGAACTTAAAAACTTTCATATCACATTTAGGATTAAGTTCTTTTTTACTAGGGAAGAATAACGAACAATGAAAAAGACCAAATTATAAGGCTAGATCAAGCATCAATCCCAAGTTTTGGATTGTCAATTTTTATTTTTATTTTTATTACTATTACTAATACTAATATTTACTTACTAAAATTTATTCTAATATTAGAATTTTATTGTAGAATATTATTACTAGTATTAAAAGTCTATAATAAAATTTTAGTAATTATTAGTATTAGAAATCTATTAAAAATTTATATTTAACTTCAATATTTCTTTAATTAAAAAATATTAATTAGGATTCATATTAGTTAGAACTTTTTAACTGTATTTGAATTCTTGTTGGGACTCTATAAATATGGCCTTGTTTCAACCTTTTAAAGATATACTTTCATGAATATATTAGTTTATGCCCTATAACCAATCAGTTTAGTTGTAGTTTAGTAACAATTATTTAAAGACATTCTTTATCTTGTACATATTTAGATATATATGATAAAGTTCTAGTGATAATTATATATTGTAAATAAAATTATAATAAGATTTATATCACATTTATGTTTTACCCCTAAATTGTTCATAGTCATTATTTTATTAAGATTGAATATTAATAGAACGTAAAAAAATTAACACATAATATGTTTTTCCTTATAAAAGAAATAATTGATCTCATAGGCTAAAGTATGGAGGTACTTAACAAACGTATGAGTACTTGTTATCGAGTAAGTTTACTGAACTAACTCGATATGAGAAATCTATTTGAAACATTACTTGTTTGATTGTCAATGAAAATTCTCATCGTGATGATTGTAAAAGTGATCATTTGACTTGAGATCTCAAAAGTTATCTTGTATAGAGAATCCTATGCGTTAATACTACTTATGACCTATTCTAATTATGGGTTTCAGTCGATAGTCATTAGAGATATCATGAACTATTTAGAGGTAGTTTAGAGTTCAAGATACAATTAATTACCCTAAAGTAAGCAGGGAGAATATTATGTTGCTCTTAATTAGTGTTGAGCTGGGAAATCCTTAGCCAAATTTTCGGTGACCCTGCTTGAATTCTAAGTAACTCTTGTGTCATAAAAAAGGAGAAAAATTCCTTAGAACAAAGGAATTCAAATAATCCTAAACTAACTCCCTGACAACAGTGCCAAAAACTTATTGAGCAAGTTTTATATAATGTAAAACTCAATGTTCCACAAGTATAAGAATCCTAAACTTGTAGTAATTGAGGTCAAACTACTACTCATGTTTTCAACTAGTTCTTAAGCAATCTATCGAATAATCAGGTCCTCACACAAGATCTCTCTTCTTATGATTATCAATTTGATATTTGTATGACTTATTAGGTTGTTAACTCTCATTACCCAAAGATAACCAGATTACTAGTGATTCAATCTTTTATTTAGTATTGAAGTATGAGTAATCACAAATATCGCAACATCCAAAACATTTCATTGAAATAAAAAACAATCAAGTCACAAAATGATTTAAGAACAAAACTTAAAATGAAATTAGAACATCATCAACATGTTCAACATTCTCAATCCCAGTTGATAAGATGAAAGATAGAAAGGACTTGGATGAAAGGGGGGTTGGAACATTGCTGCTATTGTTCTCCTGTCCTCTTGATCTTCCTTAGCTCTTTCTCAATTTGGTAAGATGAAGGCTAGGTTTTTTTGGCCTTGTTATGATCTTTTATAGTTCAATAGTCATTTAAGGTAAAGTCTAGGTCTTACCCACGCCAATTTGTCTAAACATAACCTCTAAACATGAAAATAGAAGTAGATCCTTACGTTTAGCGAGCGTCTATCACGGTCATAATGTGGCAAAAGTCCTCTTTTTATTTTGTAGATCTATTTACACTCTATGGCTTTTACATCTGGTGGTAGATCTATAAGGATCTAGAATTCATTGGTGTACATAGAATCTATTTTTGATTCCATTGCCTTGAGTCATTTTTCTGCATCAACATCTTTAATAGCATGTGTATAAGTAATGGGATCCATTTCTTCTTAGTTTGAGATGGTAATTATGCCTTATCCTAGACCTAGATACCTATCTGGTTATCTCACAAGCCTCCCACTATGTCTAGGCACTACTTGATGTTCAAGTTGCTTTTTTGATTCAACTCTTGAATCCATTTTGACATCTTGTTCTGTTATATCCAAATCAGCTCTTGGTTTGGATTTGGATGACATAGCTAACTCCTTTAGTACTTCTTAACTTCTTCCTTTTTTATTTCGCATAAATTCTTCCTCTAAGAAGGTCACATTTGTCAACACAAATACCTTCCTCTTTTGAGGACTGTAAAAATAGTACCCTCACATATAAGGTACCCTAGGATATCCTACAAACAAACATACTTCTGACCTTGGTTTCATCTTTGTGGATTCAAGCCTTAGAACATGGACTGGGCAACTCCAAGTTCTTAAGTGTCATAATAAAGGCACTCGGTCAGTCCATAACTCCCTAGGTGTTTTAGGCACTAATTTGGATGGAGCAAAGTTAAGAAGATAAGTTGCTATTTGTATGACATGTCCCCATAACAATTATGGAAGGCTAGCATAGGACATCATTTATCTTTCTATTTCCAATAGAGTCCTATTCCTCCTCTCTGCTACACCATTTGTTGAAGTGTTCGAGGAGCAGAAGAGTTGGAAACAATTCCATTGTCAATTAGAAATCGTTGGAACTCTCCAGATAAGTACTCACTACCTCGATCCGATCGAAGTTATTTTGTTGACTTCCCTAATTGGTTCTTAGCTTCAGCTTTGAATTCTTTCAACTTTTCAAATGACTCATTCTTTTTATTTATCAAATAAAAATAGCCATGTTTAGAGTAATCATCTATAAAGATTATGAAGTATTCATAACCCCCTCTAGCTTGTACGTTCATGGGCCCACACACATCAGTGTGTACAAGGTCCAACGTGGATTCAGATATGTTTCCTTTGGAATGAAATGAGGCCTTGGTCATTTTCCCCTCAATACAAGATTCACAAGTGGATAATGGATCATTATCTAAACCTACAAGGTTCCCATCCTTCACTAAGTCTTTTTTTATTGACATGACCCATTCTTAAGTGTCACAGATATTTTGAATTAATGCTAGAGTCATTGGATTGACTTAGTTTTGTTAAAAATATAGTGTTTAGTAAGCCATCATAGGGTTTATTAAGAAACTCCCTATTTAATTATCGCATTACAAATAAAATTCTTATCCTAATATATTGAAACAACATTTTCAAAATAGAAGGAATAACCATATTTTATTAAACAAAAAATAGAATTCATATTCCTTACAATCATTGGGATGTAATATACATCCTTTAAATATAACTTGTGACTATTAAGAAAGTCTAAGATAACTACTCCCACTGATTTGCTAAAACGTAGGATGCATCTACTATCTTGACTGGAAACTGGCCTTTAGGTAATTTTTTCCTTTGCTGAAAACCCCTACGAAGAATTGCAAACATGGTCAGTAGCTCCTAAATCTAATATCTAAGAATCAGATGAATCTGTCACATTTCTAGTTCCTAACAA
This sequence comes from Erythroxylum divaricatum, assembly GCA_025434745.1. Lineage (NCBI taxonomy): Eukaryota > Viridiplantae > Streptophyta > Magnoliopsida > Malpighiales > Erythroxylaceae > Erythroxylum > Erythroxylum divaricatum. Next base: position 28,473,244 of record JANTPM010000245.1, on the reverse strand, counting down.
ACTTATGAAACCCATACCTTGTTTGTTTTTTAGGGATTCAAGGTATACTACACGGTTTCTTTTCCAATGGCCCTTCTCACCACAGTGGAAACACTTTTCCTTGGTGTTCTCTTTGGCCTTCTTTTTCATGGGTTGGACCTTAACCCCTGTTTGGGCCTTTTTTTCATTGGACCCTTTTTTCTTTTGCTTGCCCTTACCCTTCGGCTTAAAAGTAGATGCTATATTAGCCTCAGGCTCATTAGCCTTGATATTTAATATCTCCTCTATGTTTTAGAGGGCATTCATCAACTCACTCAAGGTGTAATCCTTGGTGTTGAGCTCATAGTCTAACTTAAACTGCTGAAAAGAAGAGATTAAGTTGTTGATAATCATAATCATCTACATTTCCACATTCATATTTGCCCCAAACATCTCAACATCAGCAATCACAAAGACTCTTAAGCATGTAATCCCACACCGATTCACTAGGCATTTTTTTTTAGATTGTGAAAGGTTTGAATAGATTTCACCCTTGCATACTTGGTCCTCAAACCAAACATCATATATAGCTGATGGACCATTGCACTGGTAGTTTTCATGCATGCAATTTGCTTTTACAACATTCCGTTGACAGAAGCTAGAATATAGCACTTAGTAGTCTTATCAACATTCTGTCATCGCTCATATTATTGGACTTGCTTAGAAGTTGACTTATCACCTGGAGGTGTAGGCCCATTGTTTGTTAATACCTATAAAATTTGTTCATATTTTAGAACGATGTCGTGGTTATGTCTCCATTCATTAAATTTCTCTCTGTTTTCCAATTTGTTATTAGGCAAGAGCATTGTGAGTGGATTCATATTATGGTGATTATGTATGAAAAACAAATTACTAAAGAATAAGCATACTAGTCAACAATATTGGAACTATGTACAAAATCATGATGCATGTATAAATTTAAAAAAACTTAAAAAATTAAATCATTATACAACAGTTATTTTTCTTATCTATAGTGGACTAAATGACAATGGGTCATCTTATCCATTAAAAGAAAAAATGGGACCCTCCTATTAAAAAAACTACTAAACATCTTCATGCCTAACTTTTTGAAAAGCGCCATAATTTAGTCCATACATTTATCAATAGAGCTATGGTGGGCAGGTTATTGATAAACTATGTTGAGTGTGTAACCATTTGATTCATCTACTAAAGGTACTTACAAACCATACCTCGATGGGAGGTCACATTTGCTACCAATGAGTGGACTTATCCTTTAGGAGAAACAAACCATGCAAAATCTAGGATTTGTATCCTCCGGTGGGGAGTAACACTTCACCACATATAAATGGGTCATCACATGGAGACTGTGGACTTTCACAAAGGCATCCTCTCCCACTTAATCTTTTTGGTCTTTAATTTTTAATAAATGTCATCTTGTCTAGATGCAATTTATTATCCATCCTATATTATTTCATTATATATCTCATAAATAATGAATGCATGGCATAGTTTAGGGTTAGCAATTTTCTAAATGGCATACATTCACATAAAATTGCATATTATTTGCATCCATTTATCCATTCATCTCATGAACTAATAAGCCACTTTGGCTCAAAAAAAATTTCTTGTACTTAGATCTTCCACTTCGAACTCTTCGCTCACGTGACCTGGCTTAATCGGTAAACAAGTGTTAATGGAATTTATTTTTCAATAAGTTTTGTTTTTCTTAAAACCAAATTTTGTTACTAGGAAAAAAAAATCCAGCATTTGTAAACCTCACCAAAAAAAAATTGTCAATAGGAATAAAAAAATTCGAGCATATGTAAAAC
>JANTPM010000245.1:28351261-28361530 GCA_025434745.1 Erythroxylum divaricatum | reverse complement strand
AAGATTATCGACAGTTGCTACTACTTTTTTGTCAATAAATTTTCTTTTCTATCAAAATTAGGGATAAGATAATTTCTAGATGTAATATGTTATCTTTAGAGTACTCTTTGATCACCTATTGATTTACAATAATTAACGATGTTGCTTATGAATGATTTTAATGTCTATAATACCATTTTTATTTTTATTTTAATTTCTTAACTAGAGTTGATACTTATGTAAATTTTTTATACTCGATTATAAATGATATTATGTCTTTAATGTTATACAGCATTATATTGAAACTATTTAAGGAATAAAAGTAAGCAAGCAATGTATAGAATAGGAATTTCAAACATTATATTTAAATATATACTTCATTTTTCAACTAAAAAAGATTACTAATAAATAATAATAATAATAAATGAGGCTGAACCAAAAATATTATTCCATATGATAACAAGCTAAATTTGAATTGAAATATTAAATTTAAATCTTGCATATGAAACTAAAAAATTTTCTATGTGATTATTATGGTGAAGTATATATTTATTAAAAGGAACCCAATTTTTTTTATATGATTATTATAATTACATATTTATAATGACAAGTCATATTTTAAAAGCTGTTACGTATTAACAACCAATTTGAGGAATAATATGTATTATAATTTTTAAAAATTTAAAATAAAATTTTTAAAATTTGCCTATGAGAATGAGATTCTCTACCATCACTTCTACGAAGCTTGTGGTTACCTCAAGTTCGCTCATTTCACAGCCAATCAAGCTATACTGGAGGCTTTCGACGGTCAAGATTCCGTCCAAGTGGTGGACTTTAACTTAATGGACGGTCTACAATGGCCGGTGCTCATACAGGCTTTGGCTCTACATCCTGGTGGACCGCCGCTGTTAAGGTTAACTGGCATTGGTCCGCCATCTCTCGACAGTCGCGACTCGCTTCGAGAGATTAGCGTTCGACTTACTGAGTTGGCGCGATCGGTCGATGTCCGGTTTGCATTTCGTGGCGTGGCAGCTTCGCGACTTCAGGATGTGAAGCCGTGGATGCTCCAAGTGAACCCCAAGGAAGCTGTGGCAATCAACTCAATCATGCAGCTCCACAGATTACTAGGACCCAACCGGGATAGGATCAATACGGTGTAAAACAATAATAGGATCGATTCGATTTTGCATACCCGTATCCATAATCTCGTGTTCGTTAGATGTCGATTCTGTTAAACGCTTTTATTTCCTCTCGTCTTCTTTCTTTCGGATTTTCTCAATGGTTAAGAATTGATTCATTTCATAAGTGTTTTTCAACTTATATACCATTACCAAAAGACATGTCCTTTGGAATTAGAAGAGAGAGGAAAAGGGTTTGTGACCCAATTGAGACCCAGTCGGTAATACCCAATAACCATTATCTTGGGTGCATTTTATAGGACTCAATACGATAAATTACATGGGACATTAAAATAATCTAACACCAAGTCCTAAAGTTTCTATGAACTTCTCTCCACCAAGTCCTAAAGTTTCTATGTTTTTGCTAGTGTATTGGTTTAAAGAATCGTTTTCTAGTTGAAGGCTGGGTTAAAGAAACCCAATGAATATGGGTAGAGAGGAATAGGCCACACCAAGTAGTTTCTTTAGTACTAAAAGCTCTTTTTAGTCCATTGTTATTATATTGCTGCGTATGGAACATAACAGGAGTGTTACCCAAAGAAACATATAATGGACATGGCATTCTTGGCCTCTTTTCTTCCTAACTTTGATATTGACTTATAATAGTATGGTTGAAATTATAGAAATAATTATGACTTCCTATATTTATACTTCCATGCGTACATAACTTTCAACTAGTTTATTTTAGAGTATATGTTCGATGATTTTAACCATAATTGTGTACAAACATAAGCATACTTATTGCGCCTGTTCCTTTTGGTAGATATGCACTCACACTTTTGTTTGAAGTTCATATTGATTTAGTTTTATTTGCAACTTGCACTTCTCTCTTGTTTTGATCTAAATGACAAATTGGATATTGCTATCTGTATGGTGATCCTATGTTGGGATGGAATTAGAAGTTACATATTTTCTTCTTTGTAACATAAGCATAGATCGAATCCTCCAACTTTTGAACTTACAATAACTAATGTTGAATCATTATTTTCTCAAGTCTAGATTATAGCGTAAAGTCACCCTACTTTAGATCAAATTTCATACACTTCTACTTCTGTGCAGACATCCATTTTCAAGTAGTTTATTTTAGGGTATAGTTTGTAACTAACTTTGAAACTATTTCATTCTTCTAAGTCTTTTTTTTAACTTTTATATAAAATTGAACTACGTTTAATCTATTTTGTAAAACTTCAACCTTATTCTACTTCAACAAAAATTCAATGCTACAATTACTAGAGTAGAACATACTAGTTGATCAGAATAATTGATGCTTTATTGATAAATTCAAACCTACATTACAAACGGGAATACGTATTATTGAGGTCTTATGTCATATGATTGTTTAGTTTATTGTTGTTCATGGATATTTTTTGCCAAGCTTATAACTTACTCATCATTGTTATACAAACTTATGTTATATAATTGATAGATGCATATCTGGCTGTAATTATACACTCATATTTAATGTATTTTTCTTGATATTTTATAATTTTGTTATATATTTGGTACTTAATTTGCTCTAAGTGTATTTGTAGGTTATAATTGCCTTTATAAACCAAAAAAAGACAAATTTGTATGAAATTGCAGCATAAAACAAAGTTTTGAAGTAAATTGAAGATACACGGCTATGTATGTGGACGTGTAAGTCTTTAGAAACCTATAAAATCATGATTTTAAGGTTGGAGCTACATGGTCGTGTAAGTGACCTTGTATGTCCTTAAAACCCTAATTTTTGTTATAAAAGAACGTGAATGGAGGCAGATTAATGAGAGCCAACTTTCATAGTAGATTTCAGACGTGAAACATCCAGAGAGGTGATGATTTTGATCAAGAGATGAGAAAAACACAAAGTTAGCATCAAAAGAGATCTGAATAAAAGGCTAAGTCCAACACAAACTTGCAACAAGATTTAATAGAATAGAAAGGGAGATTTAGAAATATGAACTCTTTGTTTCTATTAGTATTTTCTATATGTTTATATTTGATTTTGATTTCTATTATTATTTAGTGTTTACGTATGATGAACCCTAGTTTATGATACAATATGTCTTAATCTTTTATTCAATGCAATTATTTTGACTGATTTATTATGATTCAATTATCTGTTTTTACTCTTGTTATAATATATCTGGAACGTTAGTGCATAATTTAATTTCATATGTTGAGACTAAGAAATCCTTTGTAAGAATAGATCTACTATAATTGAAAGGAGTTGATTGCAAGCTAGAGATAGGTCAACACAAATTCTCTGGGTCATGGTCAAACCTAACAATGAAATTTATAATCGATAATGCAATCTTAGGGGGTTTTAACTAGAAAGATTTCTATTAATCAACTGATAGATTAGTTGCTAGTAGTCTTAAGGGAGTTATTAATATAAGATTGAAATTTCTACAGTCAAAAATCAATAAAATAGTTGCATGATAAAAAGATTGATTATTTTAATAACTTTTAAGGGGATTTATCACCTAGATACTAATCTTTGATATTGATTTTTCTTAGTAATTTTCTTAGTCTGTCGCATTCGTTATCCAATTTATTTAAGTTTTATTTTTAATTAAAAATTGAACATCCAATTCATAGGTTAGATAATAGGAGAAAGGGTGATTACTAACTGTCTTTGTGGGATTGACCTATACTTGCCTATGTTAGCTATAACTACGCTATGCACTTGTAATTAATTTAAATATTAATAAAAAGAAAAATATCAATCAAGTTTTTGATGCTGTTGTTAGGGATGTTAATATTAGGAAAGATTATATTCTATTAATCTAACCATTATTTTTGTATTTATCTTATTTTTATTATATCTTATCATATTCTTGGCTTCTTCATTTAATCATCTTTTGAACATCTCTACTTTGACAGTGTGTTTATAGTTTATTTTAGGGATTAAGGTTTATTGTTCATAGCCACAACTCATAATAGAAAGATGCAGCAATTGTTATTTTCATGGGATTAATGATATGTCCTCGCAATATGTAACATCACTATATTGGAAAGAGTTGTTTCCTCACATATTTTCGGAAGCTTAACCGGTGTCCTTATTGTGTTGCGATATTTGTGGGAGTTGGCCGCGCATCGTTACGCTAGTCAAAATAAAATAACTGGACCTACTATTATAGCAGTGGTGAGTCTAGGTTGATCCCAAAAAAAGTGTGTGTAAAGTTTATAAAATAAAATTAATTGGTGTTTATGTTTAACTGGGGGTTTTGGATTTTTTAAAGAAGAAAATAAAATGAAACTAACTAATAAAAACAAATTAAAGAAAACATGCAAAAAATGATAAAAGTGAAGAATTCAGTAGGAACCTGGTTCTTTAATTCAATCTCGGCCTACACCTTAATTAAGCATATTTCATTAATTTGTTGTTCTCAAACCTCTCCTAGTAACTATTAATCGTGAGTTAATAATTAACCCGAGTTTTTTCTTAGATTTTGTTTAATCAAGATACAATTGTTAATTAAACCTAACTACCGAATAACCTACGATACGATCTCTAGATTTAATTAGGTAGTAGCATTACTAACTAGAAAAACCAATTAATTAAGGCAACAACCACATTACGATGCATCATTTAACTTAGATCATATAATTCCTAATGATTACGAATCATTAATCACTACACATGAATTTTAATATAACAATTACGGATTATATCGAAATTCTAGCAATGGATTTCCAATAATTGCATTAAAATCATCATCACAATACCTAATAGGTTCATACACAAATAGCCAAACATTCGATTATCTACACACAAAACCCAAATCAATTAACATAGGATAACACAATTAATTCCTAATGAAAGAAAGAACCAACAAAATAATTAAAAAAATACTTAACTTAGGTCATCGGCGTTGATGTCACCTCCGAACTGACGTCAGAACATCACCCTTGCATGAGTCTCTCCCGGAAAAATATTCCAGCCCCTATTAATAACCCTACCGAATACCCCTTCGATTCTCCTTCACTACCCCCTTAGGTAGCCCTCACTATCGCAGCCGCAGCCGCAGCTGCACCACACACACTTCATGTATGTGCTGTAGCTCCCTCTCACTGTGCCTCCTCACTGTTTCATGATGGGACAATTAAGATTGGGGGTTTTCTTATTCATGCAACTATTCACTCCACGCCCGTAGCTCTCCTCACGCCTTCCTGCCCAGCCACCAATCTGCTAGCCACAGCACACCCTTCACGCTCATGCCTGTTGCGCCTTTATGCCCTAACGCCACACTGTTCCCCTAATGGGACGAAAAGACCTTACGGGTTTATTGTCCCTCCTCTTCTCTCCCTTCTATCACCCTTTTACTGTGCGTTTTATCAAAGCGCACAACATCTACACATAGGGCGCAACGCAACGCATGCCTCCGTTTTGACTTTATGCGTTGTTGCTTTTATCTCTCTTTTTTTTTCCAGCTGATTGCATTTAAATTTTTCCTCTTCTTTGTGTTCCATTTTTCTTTTCGTTTAATTTTCTTCTTCTTGCTCTGTGAAGACAGGTAAAAATTGATTTTCAGAAAATAACCCAAATGTAATACTTTCAAGTCACTTTAATTTATTTGCTTTAAAATTGTACATAAAATCATATATGAATTAAAGTAAGTATCTTAAGCATTTTCATGTCATTAATCGCCAAGTGTAAATGCTTAAATATATCAACAATTAAACATATATCAATTTCTCCTATACTTAATTTTTGTCCATCCTTAGACAAAACATCCAAATTAAGCTCAAAGACCCGAAATATTTACCCAATTCCCATATTTTCTATGAATATATAATCACTAGCAAAGATGAGTGACTTTCAAAAAATATAGCAAGGTGTCAACATTCCATAATGATTAAAACATAAATTACTTGATTTAGTTTCAAATTCTTCAAACTCTTCAAGAACACTAAGAATACCTAATTTTCCATGCATCCCACGTACAACATCATTTAGGTTGGAAGGTTTAGGTTTTCTTGTGGTAGTGAAGAAGACAACATGATGGAAGTAGCAATTGATAGATAAAAAGCTAGGTTCAACATTGGTGATGGTTGGCAACAAAATTCATGAAGAAGGAGAAGATAGTCACGAAGAAGAAGAAGAAGAAGAATAAGAAAAAGAAGAAGAAGAAGAAGAAGAAGAAGAAGAAGGTAAGAATAAAACAATAACTTGGTCTTTCAAGTTAAAAGAATTGTGAGAGAAGAGTGGTGAGTGGTAGTGACACTTGTCACTGCCATTTGTCACCTTCCTATGGTCCCATTTAGGCCCTTTTCAAAAACTAGTATATTTATCTTTAATTTCTAATCCAATTGTTTCCCAATTTTCAATGACATTAGTCAATAAATCTCAAAGTTATTTATCAAAATTTTCACTGTCGTTTGACAGTTAATTCTACTATCATTTATCAATTCTATTACCACTTGGCATTTTTTCTAGTAAAAAAAAATCCAAAATTTTAGAAATTTTCTAAATTTTCATCAAATATTCTAAATCAATACATATACTCGCCAAATCAATTTTTAACATATAAAAATCAAAATTCTCAATATAATCACATTTATAACTCAGTTATACCCGAAAAATGTCAATGAATGCATATACAATCATTTTAATGTGCAAAAATTCAATATTCAAGTGTATGTGTATGCCAAATTATGCATGAACATGAAATGTACTTTCTAACTTCTCACAAAACTCATATATACACTATTTAAGCTTTAACATAGGTAACGGAATGTTACATTTGTGACTAACTATTATTTCGTCATAGATATGAGGTTTTTTATGACAAAACAATTGATTGGCAATATTTCTTAGATTAAATGTGATGATTTATTTTTTTCACTAATCCAATGGTAATTGTGACAATTTAGTATCTTTCACAAATCAGTTGACACTATTAATATGTTAATAGTTCAAATGTTCTTTTATCACTAAGTTTTGTCACTTAAAGAATATGCAATTTGGCGCCAAAATAATTTTGGCAGGAATGCATTGTAATTATGACAAAACATATGTTAATCACTAATATTTTTATTTATTATGAGAAAAAATAGTTTAGTTTGGTCCTTAATATTTTTCTCTTTCTACGATGAAATGATTTATCATCACATGATATTTTACTTTTTGTGACAAATTTTTGTTAATAAAAATTCAATTACTTAGTGTCTACTTAATATTGTCACAAATATGGAACTATTATTATGGTTACTACTATTTGTAATTTTTATGACAAGAAATTTTTATTGTCACTTGATCATCAACTTTTTAGTACAAAGGTTATTATCAATATAAACGTAACAAATTACTGATAACTATTTCTTGTTATAATAGCATACTAAATTAATTACTCTAATGATTAATTTTGTCATTATTATATGAATTTTAGGGACTAAAAACTACTTGTCACGGTTTTTCTTTAATATTATTATTTGCAATCAAATTTAAATATTTTCTTATAAAATATTCAAATTACATATATTGATAATCCAAAAGTAATATTTTACATATCAATAGATATTTGCTGACCATAACTATGAAATTTCATCAAAATGAAAAACTACTTGTTAGGGTTTTTTCTTTAATATTATTATTTGCAGACAAATTTTTTCATAAAATATTCAAATTATATATATATTGATAATCCAAACGTAATATTTTACATATTAATTGTTGGACCTCATTTTCAATGCCCAACTTCGGAGTCATAAAATGTGAGCGTAATCTAATAAAATCTCCTTAACCATCATCGGTTCATCTTCATGCTCTGATGTCATAAATGTTGGATCCCTAAGTCCAGGCAGGCAGGTTCGTCGCGGCAAACTTTATGTTTCGCCGCAGCGAACAAATGAGAACTTCTGTGGGGACCCTTTGGGAAAAGCTCGCCATGACGAACTCTTGATTTCGTCGCGATGAAGTTCCCATAGTAAACCCAAACATCTCTCAAGATAAATATGCCGCGGCGAGAAGATTGACTTCGTGGCGGTGAAGATACAAAATTAACCATACTCACACCTTTCGGGAAGAGTTCACTCAAGAGCCTTCCCTAGGTTTCTCCATCCATCCTAACTTTACTTTCACTCTAACTTTTCCCAATTTCACTTCCTCTAATACAATATCATTTCATGACAATTCAACTACCAACATTATTTCATAAAACTCTCTAATTTCTACTCATTTGATTCCTTATTTACCACTAATTCTCATCCTTCACAAATTCCTATTTTTCTTTTCTATAAAACATCTCACTTATATATAACAACAATTCGTATTCAAAATTTATCATCTCAAATCAATAACTTCCTCAAGTATAATTAATTTTAACTCAACCTCATCTATGCACAAACTCATATTTCATTAACTTCAAAGGGAAAGAGTTTTACAAAGCTTTAATAAGAATTTCAAGTCACAATACATCAATGTCTCAAAATCTCAAAATACAAAAGTTATATGAACTAATAATCCTTAAAATGCAACTAAAGACTTGTTTTCACAAATTCTAGCTTAAAATACAAAACATGCAAAATTCGGAGTGATGCCTTAACTCTCTCACTCACTCGGTCTCTTACTCATCACCTAGAGATGGGAAGGAATGAGGGTGAGCTTTAAGCTCGTGGGTAACAAGTTTATAATGGAGAAATAAGCAAAACTTGAAAATATTCATTTGTTATAGAAAATTCATATTGAATTTATAAAGCACATGTTTGTCAAATTCTAGTCATGTAATCCAATTCATAAACAACATAATTTATGCATTCATCAACTTGTTCACAAAATCATAATCACATAAGTACATCAGAATGGTTTAGGTAGGTCATAAATAGAACTTACTACACATTTTCACATAATGGTCCTGTGTAGCCATGAACAAGACGTACTATTGCAATTCCACATAAATGTCTTACGTAGCCGTAAACTTATGGAAATCCGTGAAGGGGATCTATGCCAATAGTAGATGGACGGGAGAAGCCTTTAGTCAAAGTCCACTTCATTTATCTTAGGAGACCACCACAAACCCACATAATCATGTATTTCACATCTTCTAAACATATTGCCCAAATGACACATTTCGAAAACATGATTTTTCTTAATATTTTGCCACAAAGGCATATTTCAGAAACACAATTGTTCATGAACAAGAAATATTTCACATGCATTTTCATCAACCAATTTCATATACCAAACATATAACAAATTCTTAAATTATTCAAAAGAAATAATCCAACAATTATGAAGCAATTTGAAATCATTTTATTCTCTTGCTTTAAAAGGAAACATTCATGGCTCACTCTATTATAAATATGAAACCCACCTTAGAAATCCTTGCTTAAAGGTTCCTCTCCTCTTGATCCTCTTGCCTTCCTTGATTCCCTTTATCAATGACAAAAATTTCCATTTAATAGTAATACAATTTGAGAACCCATATAAAGCATATTCACTAAGATAAATTCTAAATGCTCAAACTCTTTCAAAAGTCCAAACCTTTGAGTCAATTTTTTATGATCATTCTAATTAGATAAATGAAGAAATTTGATAACACTTCCACTATAAAAATGTTCCTCATTGTCTTAAGTTTCTAAGGACACCAAAATCATTCAATTTGGTTCAGAAATCTAAAAGTTATATCCTAAATATTTTTGGACTGTTCTTATATTGAAACAATATTCTGTGCTCAATTTTCATCCAAAATTTGAAATTCTTATAGACATAATTAAAACTTGATTTAATCAGACAATTTGTAGTTATCTGTCTCTATTTTACTCCAAATCAAAAATAACTCCATTTAGATAACTACAAAGCATGTTATGCCTAAAATATTGAAGTATATTCAAGCTGTTGGGACCCGATTCGAAGACCGACGCCCTAACCCGAAAACGGAAGACGAAACGAATCACAAAGAGGCGGAATGAATAAAACGGTCAATCACAAAGCGAAACAAATCATTAACGAATCGAAAGCCAACTTGGAAGCAAAGCATACAACAAAATCAAATCGAATTGGCTCGAAGACAACCAAACAAACGATCCAATCGAATGGAAACACAAATTCCGACATCCGCACAAATATCTTAGAAAAGCGTCAAAATGGTCGCGTTGGAAACCTTAAGACTATCAGTCTAAACTAATC
>JANTPM010000245.1:28302213-28315757 GCA_025434745.1 Erythroxylum divaricatum | reverse complement strand
AGAACACTATCTAAATGACGTCAAGTCTTATTAACGTTTGATGATTCCAACTAAAAAAAAGGTGTCAAACAATGTCTAAGAGAATAAGGAGGAACTGATTCAAGGTGAAACAATATTGTAACTTACCATTTCCACCAGGTAAACCACAAGAGAGTAAATTTTGTAGAGGGAAAAATTTTCAAAAAAGATCCCTGGCCCCTTTAATATGATTTACAGAAAGATGGTACTGCCATACTAAAGATATAATCCAAATAATGTGCAATGATAAGAGTCTATGCATGTTAGAGTGATAATTTCAAAATCTTTGCATTATTTCAGTCAAACAATATATCTTTCAATAACAACAATTCAAACCTGAAGATAAGATGTTTAACTAACACAGCTAGGATCTACCACACTCTATTAAGAAATCATGCGACAACATCTTTCCACAAGCAAAAAAATTTTACCTATCAACAAGTCTTGACTTTTCACGATATGGTTTCACTAGAACATGAGCCCCACAAACAAAATGCGAATTCCCCTTCACTAATATTTGCTTGACTGTCTCCGCAAAGACAAAAGTGAAAATTCCAAACATCCTCTTCTATTGGTATGGGATCCTAACATCTTGAATAAGACCAAATTTACTACAGAAGTAGAGAAATAACAAATATAAGCATGTTTTGAAAGCAAAAGCTAATAATCTATCAAAGCACTCATTTTCAGTTACTTGAAATAAATGGAAACATCCTGCTCTGTAAAAATCCTGCTCTATAAAGTCATCGTATTTAGGAAAAGAAGAAAAAGAAAAGCAAATAAGTCCAATAAGGAGTTAAAACCATATTGAAGAGAAATTTGAAATTAAAAGAGGAAAAAAAAACTTAGCAGTGACCTGTCCATAAATCAAGAGAATTATAAATGAAAGGAGAAGGTGTAGTCATTCTTTTTAACACCTGAAACTTCGAGTTTCTGGAACTTTTTAAAGGGAAGAAGAAGAAGAAATTGACAGAGGTTGAGCATTATAAGGTGCCGAAAAGAAAAAAAATTGTTTAAGCAAAGAAAATATCTCAGATGCCCACCAAAGTTCGACAAAGAAGAACCCAAGTCAAACAAACCAACGCAAGGCCTCAATAAGAACGTCCTCCATGGCAAAAGCTTGATTGATAACTCTGTGCATTTGTCTTCTCTCTCTCTCTTTAACCTTCGATTTCTTATCCATAACAAACTTCCTTCTATGATTTCGAGAACCTTCTGACTCCTCCATTACTATTCAATAAATCTCTCAGTGCTCATCTCGTGAAGTTCACTTTCTCTTCGTTTCTCGTTGTTCCTCTTTCGCCAAACAATGACCAGCAACTAGCAATCTAATGGAGACGTGAGAGTAGGACATGTGAGAGCCAAGAAGATTCTAGAGAACCTAACGAGAAATGGGACCAAGAGTAGAGAATAAAGTGGATGGCAGTATCGTTATTAGACAAACAGTTAACCCCAAACGTTTTAATTAAGAAGTTTTTGAAAAATTAGCTAATTGGGTTGAATCAGCTAACTCAATCAATTCATAACTAAACAATTAAATAACTTTTTAATATGAGTCAAATAGTTAATTTGGGTCAATCAATTAAAAAACAACTTATCAATTGTTTACCAAACAAGCTCTTTATCAGCAGTTAGCTAATAGCTGATTTGATCAGCGAAAGTTGTTTATTAAAAATATTTGATAAAATTAAATGTTTAATATTAGTTGTTTATGTATAAAATGACTCATAAGATCATGATTTTAAAAAAAATATAAGAATATAATTATTATATTTTAATATTTCTTTGAATATTTTCATAAAAATTTAAATTTAAGATATTTAATTTTACAAAAATTAAGTTTATAATTCTAATAAAAAACATAAAACATATAATAATAATAATAATAATAATAATAATAATAATAATAATAATAATAGTAATAATAATAATAATAACTAAAAATTGATAAAATTTTTAATTTAATTTAATATTTTTCTATAATTTATAAATTAATTAAACAATTTTAGTAAATTAATCAATTTTAAATTTTAAATTTCTTACCTTATCTCCAATCTTTAAGATATAATTTAATTTATCAAATTAAAAAAAATATTCAAGTGAGATAAGTCTTAAAAAATTAGAATTATACCTTATGACAAATTCTTACAAAAATTAATATAAAATATTCAAGTGAGATAAGTCTTAAAAAAATTAGAATTATACCTTATGACAAATTCTTACAAAAATCAATATATTATATTATCGTATTAATTGAAGCTTTTTCATCTATATTTATTTTAAATCCCATTTCGTCATATAAGTTGAAGTTAAAAATTAGTATTTAAGAAATTATGTTACCAAAAACTATTTTATTCTAATAAAGAACAAAATTTTCATTGATAAATAATTCCAAAGTAATATTTCTTTGTTAAAAATTTTAATTGGGAAATTAAAATAAGTTGTTAATATCAGAATAAATTGTTCCAATTTATACACTAGATATTTAATATTGCATTAATATGATACGGGCTAATATAAGTAATAAACTTAAAAAATTAAAATGAAACGAAAAAACAAAAGAAAAGACAACACTTTTGTCATGTCTAACACTTAAAAAGTCACGTGTCACTCACACATCTAACACTTATATCACTTATACTTCTTGTCATGCGTGTGAGGGTTCTACTTTTACAGCAAAATAGCAATTATTTAAAGGGTATAATTTAAGTTTTGTTTATTAAAGTATCAGATTCAGGCTCGTCATTAAAGCATAATTTTTATCAAAAGTATCAGGCTCGTCATTAAAGCATAATTTTTATCAACTGAACACCAAAACATTCCTATAAAGGAGCTCTTTAAAAATCTAAAGATTGTATCAGCCAACCCACCGGCTTATAAGCAAACAAGTTTATTAACTGTTTGAACATAATCAAACAACTAACACTCTGCAAAACGCTAAAATATGGCTGAAACGCCATCTACCACACGATAAATGTTCATGTTCACAGTCAAAAGAAAGCGAACTCCTAGTGAATTGAACTGTAGACAATAGCTCTAAATTTAGATGAGAAAGAAGGAAGCCGTCCAGAAATTTAGACAATGGCATTGGCTGCACTTGCAATCCTCGGCCACAAATCAGCACACTCTTTACCAATAGGACCAGTAATCGCAGAACCTAATAAGCAGGCAGCAATATATCAATTATTAAGCAATCAGATAAAGCAGCAAATAAACTGAACATCGATTCTAAAGCAGCAAATAAACTGAATATTTATTCTAATATATAAAAATAATTACCTTTCATTTCACCCTTTGGATTCACAATGACACCAGCATTATCTGCAAAGGAACACAGTCAGTCAGATATTAAGCTAGCTAGATTTTATCTTTCCTCAAACTTGAAGTGTCACCCTTGGTAGAATCTCTTCTCAAATTCATACGATTAGATGTAACATGCAAAGCAATAGTCCTCACATCTGAAGAAAGCAACTGATTTGAAAGCACAAGCTCCCAAATTTATCATGGAGAAATTATAACTTTTGATCCAATTATCATTAAATCTTTCCTTCTGCATGCATAAAATGTACACATAAAATTATTGTTTTTTTTGGGTGAATCAGTTATTGGGTCCATATGGAACAAATGTGAAGAAAAACCACATGCACATCCGTAACGAAGGACACAGTCAATTTACCAGACGTGTAACTGTATCAACCATTGAACATTGAGGAGGATACCTGACTTATGTCTGGTGACAAGATATACAATCCATATGCTCACACTGCTATGTCATGTAGAAAACGTTTAACTGAACTGATTCCAGTCTACTCATTAACATATAACATCAGAGAGGGTAACAATAGACCTAACCAGTGGTAGAGGGTGATAAAATAACGCCCTTCACCCAAGTATAATTTTCAATCATTTAAGTTCAATGCAGTTGGTTCCAGGAAGTAAATTAGCCTCAGCTCAAAAAAATGCAAAAACCTAACAATAAAATTTAGAATATATCGAATTGCGAAAAGTGAGATTCTACAACAGAGAAAACCTACTCGATATAATATTCCACCCTTTTAAGTTCAATGTAGCTGGTTCAAGGAGGTAATCTACCATTGCTACGCATAAACAAAATGATATATACAAACTTTGAATGCCACAAAACCAGCAATACTGTTTGTTATTCTGCCCTTGTTAATCTACATTAATATTTGAGGTAGAGCAAAAAAGATAATATTTTAAATAAAGGATTAAGACTCGAGCATGTGGATAAAGGACAACATGATGGTTGAAAAGTGAAAACAAAGAAGGAAAAGTGCCAATCCTGATAGGAGTCATACACTAGAGAAGCCATCATACTACAAGTATCCTTTATGATACAGATAACATCACTGGTTCACTTAAACAACTTGTAAACAACAGAACCAGATAAAAACAGGCAGAAACGTTTTACTTTCAAAAGTTTCCATACAATGATAGCACCCTGATTCAACTAAGAGAGAAAATTAAGGTTCAATAAATAGCACAATTAACTTTTTATCTGCAAAGGGATTGATAATATCCAATTTCCAGGAACTTGTATAGGCACTCACTTATATGATGAACCAGAAAGACAAGGAAAAATATGTAAATAAAATATATAGTTCAAGACGGGGACAAAGCGAAAACATGAAAACTACAATTCATAATATTAGTAGCAACTAAATAAAAGATTGAAAATGAAAAGTGAAGTAAAAGAACCTTCAAAGTACATGAAGACACCGTCCTTTCTGCGCCAAGGCTTGCGCTGCCTGACAATGACAGCGGGCATGACCTTCTTCCTAAGATCAGGCTTACCCTTCTTTACAGTGGCCATAACCATGTCTCCTACACAAGCTGACGGCAAGCGATTCAAGCGACCCTTGATCCCTTTCACTGAAATGATGTACAGGTTCTTAGCACCAGTATTGTCAGCACAGTTCACTGTTGCTGCCACGGGTAGACCCAATGACATCCTGAACTTGTTTCCCGCCGATCCACCACGTCCTATACTCAAAAAACCCAAAACCCTGTCAACCCTTTTTGTAAACAGCTTCGAAAAGGAAAACTTGGGATTTGCGATTACAAACTCCAAAAGACATGAATATGTGTGATAACAATCACGACAATCCACTACTAAAATAATTGAAATACAAGAAGATACAGCTTTTCAATCATCGTTTTCTAAGGAAAGAAAAACGGGTAAGGAAATAGAAAAAGACATCTAAATCGAAAGAGGAAGATCGGGAGAAGAAAGAAAGAAGAAGGCTAACCTCTCTTCGACATTTTGAGTTCTGAACGGAAAACGAAAGCGAGAGTTGCGTTTTGAGATGATTATATAGACGGGTACATCTAGGGTTTCAGGGTGGGTGTTTTGAAATATCCAATTTGGTCCCTGAGCCTTTGTGTAATAACATAAACTCGTCTGTCAGTGGCATGGCTGTTATTTCAATATAAAGCCCGTTAAACCCATGGACACGCATTCTCAGAAGAGGATCGGATTCATTACTCCGTTAGAGGAACAGATTCATTACTCTGATGCTGTCCTGTTGCATAGCATCTATCTATCTTCAGAATTGCTTTAATTTGGCACTAATATGTTAACAGAGTATCTTTTTTTTTTTGTAAAATAAAGTTATGACTCCTAAAAGAAGGACAATATACAAGCATAGAAATGCCCACAGTCACAATGAGAGCTAAGATAACATCCAAATTGAACCCGTGGACTAATCCTTTTCTTTGAAAAAAGAAATTGAATTAAGCTAATAAAAAGTAAATAAGGATTAGTTACAATGTAATAGTTGGTTTTCAAATTGATGGATTAGAACTCTAGACCATTGCATATAAGTTATATCATTAAGAACTCGTGAATTTCATTTCATTGATATGCATATCATTAGCATACACACATGAATTGAGATTTAGTACACATTGCAAAGATAATATATGCACTCAATTGACATATTCTAGTTTATAAAGGTTTAAATGACCATGATGTGAATTTTGTATTGTTTATGCCTTACATTTTGATTTGATTGGTTACAAGTAGTAAATTTGTAATTAATTGGTACAATTAGAAAATTGATGAATTAAAATGTATATTTAATCTAGGAAAATACGAAGTGGTAAGACAAATTGATACATAAAAAATTAGGATGATTAAGCCTATAATTAAGTGACATTTTGCATAGATAAATAAGTAACATTTGGCATAGCTAATTAATTGACAAATGGCATTGATAATGGACTAACAAATGGACTAATAACTAGGTGACATTTGGGCAGCTTAAGGAAGGGACAAATGACTTACATGCTAGGGACATATGTGAACTTAATTTGGTAACACCTAGCATTTGATGAGTCATACTATGCAGGAGTAACTTCAATTTGTTCATTTTTCTCTTCTTTCTTGCTTCTTACCACCGAAACCCTCCCAACTTTTATATGTTGCTTCAATTTCGTACATACTCGCTACAAAATTCATACAAGAAATTTTGCTCAAGGATAGTTATAATCTGCCATCATCATTTTACCTTTGCTGAAAGCATCCTACTTTCATCTTCCACTTGGATGATCTTGCATGCATAGTAAGCTAGATAGACTTGTTGAATTGAGTTGGAATTGGAAGCTAAATAAGTAAGTAAAGTATTGCTCTTATGGCATGTTATAATAGAAATCCTATAATGAATGAATTGGGATCGATTGTATATGATGTTGATGATGAATTGTGCTGGAAATTGATACCCAAATTAGATTGGGATTTGAAGTATAATGAAGGTTAATTTATGTTAATGTTAATATAGTGATCTTGAAATGGGAAAGAACTAGGACTATATGTATGATCAAATGAAAGTAGTTTTTGTTCTGATTTTGATGCATGAAAGACAATAGTTATGAGCTACCAAATAAATGAA
This sequence comes from Erythroxylum divaricatum, assembly GCA_025434745.1. Classification (NCBI taxonomy): domain Eukaryota; kingdom Viridiplantae; phylum Streptophyta; class Magnoliopsida; order Malpighiales; family Erythroxylaceae; genus Erythroxylum; species Erythroxylum divaricatum. The sequence continues at coordinate 28,308,828 of JANTPM010000245.1, read as the reverse complement.
TTTGAGTTAGAATTGGAGATGAATTGGTGTGGAATTGACATATAATTAAGGTATACTTGAGTTATAATTTATGGACTATGATGAAGATGTTTGAAATTGGAATAAAGGAGATAAATCTGGGAAAATCGTAGGAAAATGAGTAATCCACGATCGTGGCACGCATCTCATGACCATGGGAAGATGCATTAGCTTTTGTCACGATCGTGGGCAATGTTTTGTGAGGGAAATTTCTGTTTTGTGTTCTTGTTAAACCATATAAGGATAAGTTACTTTACTTTAATGCATTTGGACTTAATTGGGGCTTAAAATGAACTCAGATAGTTGCTTGATTAATTGGTGAAAGGTTTGATAAGTTTAGGTTGTTAAATGATGTTATAACTTAAGAAATAGATAGTTTGATATCAATGTATCTAAATTTGGAATTTATGAGTTGTTAATGATATAAAGATGTTCTTATAAATGCAAATGTGAGTCAAAGGATATAAGTAATGAATTAGGTATGATTGAATAAGAATAGGGAAATTGTGTGAATATATAATCCTAGGAAGGATGGATGAACGTATGATTAATGAATTGAGGTTAATCAAACTTACTTAAGGCATAAACCTAATTGCAAACTAGATGTATAAAGCTATAATGAATGCATGATCAAGACTTGTGATTAAGGATATATACCTGGGAAAGTCAATTGAACATGCATTGAACATACACATATACATGTGAATAATTGAGTATCCATTTGATTAAACAATTTAGTGATGTTTAAAAATGTGTATTGCATGATATAGAAGTGCAAATTGACCGACAACATCCAGACATTGCCAGCTCGACAAGGCAATAGCTATCTAGAACATATTGTGAGTAATGTGAGCAGGACCATGGACCATCAAGTAGGACCAGGCAGAGAGCTAGCCATGCCAGAAGGGCCCATGACCAAAGCTAGGACCAAAAGACTTAAAGAGGCTCTTTATACGTACGTGGGCTTTTATCTTGAGAGGATGGCCAGCTCCAAGCCTATTGGAGGAGAGTTTAATGGAATTGAGCCCAAACTAATCCATTTAACTTAAATCCTTGGACCGGATACACTTGGAGCTTAAAGACAAGAAGATTTGGGCTATTTTAATGCTTCATCACTTAAGCTCAAAAGCATATGGATCCAGTAGTGGCGCAACACATCATACCTATTTATTTAGTTTTTGGACTTTGTTTTTTTGGGGCTTCCATATATTTTAACCCAACCTTTTATTTTTTAACCTAGGTATAAATATATGTTTTAGGTCAAACTTTTCATAACTTTTTAGCTCAAAATTGTTGAAAAGTCGTCGGCTTCAATAGGGAGAAACATTATTCTCTTATTCTTGTTACCTTTCGAACCATCTTTCACTTATCAATTGCTTTCTCAATTGTGACGTGTCGATTATTCATTTCTCTTGGTTTTATTTTGATCATCGAGATTGTTTGGAACAGGTGTCATAGAAATTAAACCTTGTGTATTCTTATTTTTCTTGATTGTTGAATTCGAAATTTTCATCGTTCTTAATTTCTCAAGATCGAAAACACACCAAAATAAATCAGTCATCGAAAACAGCATCAAATCGACATCAATCCTTCAGCAGTGCGTGTTACTTTTGCTCATCAATATTTCAGTAACTTAAGTTCTACCACACTAAGTTGATGCCTTGTGTGTTTCCAAATCCAAAAGCTTTGCCATTCAAATAACTCCTCAAGGCTAAACTCTTCAGAATAAGTTTATGATTGGTAGGGATTTCTAAAACATGAGGAGCAATTCTCAACTTATTTCCATCAACAAATTATTGTCTAATATGCCAATACCCGAAACTCATAGGTTTCTAAAGTTTAAAGATGATTTTTTAACTTTAACCAACTTTAATTTAATTTAGGGTTAGGGTTTGTGTTCCATTAATTTGAACTTTTAGATTCAATAATTTTTAGATTGTAAGGGCTTCAATATGAGGTTTTCATATTATTAGTCAAATTTAGATTAAGGTTCACATCTAATATGATTTTAAGATTTAAGGTTTTGCAAATTTTGCATAATCAATTCCATAATTATTCAATAATGATCAAATAACTATAATCCAGTTAAGAATTAAAATATAACTTTAGTAACACTGTTAAAAATCAAGGTGCAATCGAATAAGAAGAAATTTTTTTCATTCAACTTTTTAGAAGCTAGGATCACTTTAAATTCTATTATATGATTAAATCACAAACAAAATAAAACATGAATAATAAAATTGTACCTTATTATGCAGTTTGATCTTTTTCTTGACGTTTCTATCAAACCTTTCTTGAAATTGGATCATCACAACTACTTTAGCCATATATGTATCCAGCCTCTAATATTATCTATTCAAACTAATTAAAAAATTTCTATAAGTAGTAGAAAGAGGGTAAGTGAGAAATACTAGCTCTTTTAGAGTCTAAGCTTATATATAATAGAGTTTGGACTTTTTTGGTAATTTAATTGAAATATAATCCTAATTTTAGTTCAAATTTAATTCGAATTATAATTAATTCTAATTAAATATTATTTGGGTCTAAATATGATTCAATGTCTCATATTGATCCTTATTTATCAAATATCTCATATTTAATTATAATGTTTCTCAAACTTTACAATTAAATCTAACTTAATTAAATTACCTTTTTATCTCTTTAATCATTCTTTATATGTGATTTATTAGGCTCCTGAATATGTTGACATCAGATGTAAATTATAATCTTAAATCATATTTAGGAGTAGATAAATTAAACTCATTTATTTTATCTTTAATTTTTTAATTAAATAATTCATATCTATATATCAAGATTGACGTTTAGCAATGCATTAAGACTACCCAAATATTAAGAATTTTAAATTAATTTTGACCAACCATTTTGTGAATAATTTTCTATAATTCAATCTTTTTATAATACAATATTTAACTAAATATAAAATATATAATTAATATCTTATTTATTTCAATCCAAACATATTAGTTACCTACTTATTTCAAAGTCTCATTTCACCTTTCTAAGGATTTTTTTAATTAATACTAATCAAGTACAATGAAACATTCTCTCTGATTATTACTTCAAGGCTATGCATCTTATATTGATCACTCAGCTACTTCCATATAGTTTATGATATATTCAATAAGTACTGATTTGAGTTATTTTTTAAAATGATAGATCATAAGTAGTATCAAAATATAATAAACTCTATTTGCGATACTTTGAAGTCGCAATGGATATTTCGTAAACACACAGGTAATATTCTATATTGAATTTTCACATCGAGTCATTTTAGTTGACTTGTTCTTTAACAAGTGCCTACACGCTTATTTAAATATCTTCATTCTTTAGTCTGTAAGATTGGTTACTTTTTTACTAGGAAGAAACATAATATGTGATAATATTTTTGTATTCTATTAATGTCTAGTTTCAACAGAACTATGACTAGGAACAATTTAGGAATAATATATAAATATAATATGAATCTCACAATTATAATCTTATCGTAATTTCATTTGTAATATGCATTTATCCTATAGGTTTTATCTTATATACCAGTTAATTAAACAAAAAATATATATAATAAAGAATATTTTTAAATAATTATGTCACAAAATTACAACAAATCGATTAGATGTAAAGTATAAACTAACATAACAAGAAAAAAAACATAAGTTATGAACAATATATAAGTTTAAATGCTTGGCATAAATTTAATAAAAGGAAACTGTAATTTGAATAAGAAGAGATTAAATCAAAAGTTTAAACAATCTATGTAACAAAAGAATAGTATCTTCAACTTCAAAATTTAAAGTATTAAGTTATGGATTTTTTTTTATTTCACTCCTACTTTATATCCATCTTCAATTTGCTATCATTCATTCGTGAATTTCTAACGTGGTCATAAAATTGAATCTCATAAAAAGTGAGAAACAATCTATTTTACTAAATTGTTAAGGACATAGAATCTCTTTTTATGCAGGATTGACTTGGTACAATTTCTTTCGGAGTATTTAGGCATTTTCAATCAGTTTGATTGTTAATCTTAAGCAAATATCTCAATACCAAATTTAGTAAACTAATAGGAATAGCCTTCTCTTCTTTGTTATTATTGTTCAAATTCATAATCTTGGATGAAGATAAATTTATTTAACTGTGAAGACAAAGTCTCCTAAACTATTTATTAATAAATAGATATATTGGTCACATTAGTATTGTTTATGTACAATTGAAATTAATGCAACTATAATTACAAATAAGGTGCCTTATTCCGTCAACAAATCCTAATTAGCAACTTATTAGCCGGGATGGCGAAGAAGAGATGTATGTACTTGAATCACACAACTGCCTACCCTTATTCAGGAATGAGACCCTCAAAATAGTACCACGATTGGGAGACACTAAAACATATATTAAAAAGAAAAAAAAAAGGGAAGAAAGAAAAAAGCAAATCTAATTTTGGGAAGGGAAAGGAACATAATTGGTAGGAGGAGCCGCCAATGTCCCCTGCCAATGAATCTCTCTGATGGTCCACACATAACGACCAAACCTTGAAAATCTTTGAAAACAAGCATAACCAAAGTATCAGGACTATCCATCAGCCTCAGCCTGCTGAATATTGTACCAAAGTATCAGGATTCAGGACTATCCATCAGCCTGAATATTGTACCAACGTATCAGGACTGTCCATCAGCCTCAGCCTGCTGAATATTGCACCAAAGTACTTTTGTCTTTCCACTGGACCTCAATGACAGAGTGTCCTGTTTCAGACTATGACTGCTTCCACGTCTTTGCCTAAATTTGGCAGAACCCATCTAGCCGTCTATACTAGTAAATCCTGTCGAATAAAATATGTAATTATAAACGTGAAAGAAGCTGACAAGATACAGGGCAGAAGCGCAGAGACACCATCCAACTTGAAGCCTACACAACACAAATAGCCACGTGAACTATATGCCCACTTGCTAGTGATATAAAGTGACGTACCATCTTTATTAAATTTAGGAATCTTACTTTACCAACATTATTAAGATCTGTCTACCGTCATGTTCTTGTGGTATACGTCATTTGAAGTTTGAAGCGTGTTTCCAGGATACCCGTCTCTCTATATAATCCACCCTGTCGATCACTAACTTGGCCAACCATTTAACTGAAGCACAGAAACAACGACAACGAAGACAAGGTAGTTATCTTTCAACACTATTACTGGTCACTAAGAAGTTAAATGGCATTGGGAAGCGTGGGTAGGAATGGCACGATGAAGGGTGAAAGATATACTCAGGGTTTGTCATCAGGTCGTCTGATTCCAAAGAGAGGACAGGTTAAGCTGGCAATCGTTCTGGGTCTGGCAAGCAATATTGCTTCATTCTTTACTCTACGCACAAAAAGAGTCGGCGCCCGTTTGGATTTGGCTCCTCAGTAGTGAAGAGCCCTTTTTCGTAGGTTTTGGTCATCGTAACCTGTGACGCTGTTAGTGTTTCCTCTCCACCATTCCTCGTTCGGTCATTTCTACTTCTATTTGGATCTTGTACACTATTCCCGGAAAAACCGATTCATGATTGTATTTTAACAAGTTGGCATGAAGCCATTCCTAGGCTAGTAGTTGCCACCATGTCCGTATTTATCTAAGAAACTTGAAAAGACAAATCATGTTGTTGCATTTGGGAAGGAAATGCTTTAGTTAATGACATAACTCATAAGCGACTGGTTAACTTGGGTGGTTGTGAATTTATTTTATTTTATTTAGCCAAAAATAGTATAAGAGATATTAATATATTTGGCCAGTATTTTATTCTTTACAGGCTGACCCGGTACGAGTAGAGATTAGTATGAGAATAGCTGATTTAAAAATATCTTCTTATGAATTGAGATCCTCTTAAGATATCTCGTGAAATTAAAAAAAATATATTGATCTTAGAAAACTCGAAGGGTAATTTAATATTTCGTACTGCATGCTATCAAAATTTTCAGTTTTATATTATTTTTTCTTGTTTAAGGAGCTCACTTTTAAGTCAAATCAAAGAAAAAATCGAATAAAAGAGAGGAAAAGTTGATGATAGGTAATAATAAAGAAGTAGAAATTTTGTATCTAAAAGACGTGAATTTAAAAATTGATACGAAATTTATTTTCATTTTATGAGACATATTTTATATACCATCTTTAAGACCAAATTTAAACTCCTTGTTAGTTTTGGTTGAAATTTTTTCCTTGAGCTACAAAATCATGGAACTTTCTTCAGCAAGTAAAGATAATATTACATAAAGGGTCAAATGTATAGTCCGAACCAAGAAAGAGATTGGCATAAGATAACTCCAATGTACGAATTCCATTTCGTATTTACTATCAAATTAAGTTCTAGTATGATATTGTATCAGTACCGGTTACTATTAGGTACTACTTCGAATAATTTTTTAAATTTATAAAATAATTTTTTAATTTTTTTAAAAATTACAAAATAGTTCGTTGTCATATTATATAATTGTACTTTATATTTTTCAACCTGTCTCTAAAAATCTTAATAATAAATAATAATCACAATTTTAATTTAATTTATAAAATTAATTTAATAACTATTAATAAATATAATTAAATTTAAA
>JANTPM010000245.1:28249080-28265914 GCA_025434745.1 Erythroxylum divaricatum | reverse complement strand
TTGGGGTGTTTAATTCATTGATGGAATGCATGTGATGAATGTGTGTATGTATGTTGTGTGAATTATGTATGGATGTTGGGATCGGGTCCGATAGGTTTGGGAACTCGTCACTGGTGCAACCCGAGGGGTCACCTCGGGAATAGGGATCCGGGACCCGGGCCCAACATAGTGGGACCAATTCAGGATTGATGTTCCAAAATTGCAAAGATTTGCAATTCAAACTCTGAGTCAATGCATGAGTGTAACAAAGTGTGAAAGAAATTTAAGTATATTTGAATTCAACCATTTCAAAAAAAAAGAATAGATTGGAACACAAAAGATTGAATAACTTGGTCTTTGTTTGATAGAACTTAAAGTTTCAGGAAATGTATACTATTATTATTCTTAAGTTAAATATAATTTTTTAATTATTTTATTTTATTTTTTATTAGGACTTTTAATAGACCAAATAGTTCTATATATCCAGTTACCTTGACCATAACGTTCTTTTAACGGATTAGGTTTTTAAGGAATTGAGTTTTATAGAAGAGATTGATTTGAAAGATAATCTTAGATGTGAAAGTATTGATATGCTATTTAAAGCAATGAATTTAAATGATAGTGATGATGAGGTTCCTCTCAATAATGAGGATTTTGTACCAAATGCAAATTAAGATCAATGTGATTTAACTGAATATTCAATTGAATAAAGTTTTAAGTCTTTATTTATCTTCTTCTTTTAATTTTACTTATATTTGATATGTATGTTAAATTCTATATATGCAATATAAATATAATTGTAAATGTTTTTTTCAGGTTTCATTTCTAGTTGGTTGTTTCCTCAGCACGAACTCTTGTTATGAATTGTAAATATTAAAGAGCTATGGATATTTATTATTCTTTTTTAAATGTTTTGATATAATATTATTTATTATATGATAAAATTATCAATGTTTTAAAAACCAGACCGAACATCGAACCGGTCAAAGGAAATGTTTAAGATTTAGAGGTTCAACTAGTAGTGAACTGCTATAAAACCGGTATATAATAAAAAAGAAGTAAAACTTATAAGAATAAGTAAAAATAAAATATTTTATTGAAATAAAAATACACCAATGTCTATTATTATATAATTAATTAATAATAAATAAATATGAGTTTAATATAAATATTAAAAAAACAATAAAAATCAAAATTATGTTTTTGAAGGAGGTTGTGTCTTATCATCGTCAAAAGCTCCAAATTCTTCAACGCTACTTAAAGATTCGTAAACTACGTTTTCATCTAAAGTATTTGCATCAACTTCTTTTACTGCATTAAAACAAATTATAAATTAGTAATGTATGAAATTATTCTCAATTGTAAACTTGTAATACACTATAATTTTAACTTAAATATGAACAAAATAAGATATGAACTGACCATTAGTAGATGTTCTTAATTCATTCGTTGTAACAAATGTATTTTCTTCATAAATCGTCTTGACAAGACTTTACTCTATTTAAATTTTTGCGGTAAAATTTGAACAGTTTGCAAATGTTAGAATTCATTCAAATTTCTCAAACTATTAGAATTAACTTGTAATTTTATGAAATATTAGTTAAATTTACACCTTTTGCCTATAGAAGAAATATTGACCAAGATTTGACATTAATACATGTATAACTAACCAGGTATGTATATTTTTTTTCATATTTATTTATGAGCAACGAATATTTTGTGAAACAATAATTCAGATAATAATTCGAAATTTAATATGTTTGTGTTTATATGTTTCATCAATGTACTTCAAAATGAGTATTGGTGGAGGTGACGCATGTAACCAGAAGTAAGAGAGATATTCAATTCAAATAAAATAGGAGATGTTGAAAATAAGCATGTGACTAGAGCATTTCATAGATGACAATACAATTTATATAATGTTTCTAGCAAAATTGTGATAGTAATGTAAGAAAATTATATCATGCTTTAGGCACTTATATTGTAATAAGCGATGACGTCATTTGGTTTTCAGTGTGATCATAATACAGTTTTCTTCTTCCTCCTTTATTTAAGAAGATAGAGCATCCAAAAAGAAATAAATATTATAAACCAATAATTTTGATAATTTGGCTTATTAATTAAGTGAACATGTTCTTCGCAACAATTCTATAAATGTGAAAGTTTTGATGAAAGAAAGGAAGGGGATTTTGCAAAGTTTAAAAAATTAGACCAGACTGAATCTGATCGGACCGAACCGTTCGATCCGACCGAAAAAGGTTAAACCGGTCGATTTTTATATAGAGAGGTTATTAGGTAAAACCGAACCTGACCACTGACCGGTTCAAACCTTTTACAGTCGGACCGGACGGTCTGGTCCGATTTTTAAAACCTTGAAAATTATAACATTTTAAATACTTTATATTATCCTTAATTTTATATTTGTATGATCTTTTTTCATATTAATTGTGATTATTATTTATATGTTAAATATGTGGAAAGTAATATTAGTAGAAATTAATATATTGTTGTTATTTCAAATTTTATTATTATGATTTTTGGAGACATGATTGATGTATACATTATAATATTTTGATAGACTATTTTGCAATTCTAAAACATTTAGGGGCTATTTTATAAATTTAAAAAATTATACAAAATAGTACCTAATATTAACCGATACTAGTACAGTACAATACTGAAACCAAATTTGTTATTAATACATGTATAATATTCATAACATTGATGTGCACACATTTGGAATTGTAATGCACCACTTACTGCTTCTAGGTAAATCTCCCTTAATTGGATTTTTATTATGTTCCCACACATAATTGGAAGGTTCTCTTATTTTTTCCTCGGAAAGAGTATTCATTCTACTAAATTTGGTTGTATTGCATATAGGTCGATAATTAGAACAACAAAAACATTTATTCCTAAGTTACCATTAAATTTTCATCAAGAAAGATGCTTGAAATTTAATCAATTGTTAAAAGATGTTTAATAATAATAATAATAATAATAATAAATAGCATTTTTTTTATTCTTCCAATTTATCTTAAAATTTTTTATACTTTTGACGTTAACTTGCCATTTTTGAATTGAAGCAATGAAATTTTCTGAGTCGTTTGATTTTATTTTGGTTTTTTTAATTTTTAATTTATGTGTTTCTTTTAAATAAACATAAAAATCTATTTAGTTGTTAAGGTAAATATAATTATATTTTTATTATCGATGATAATTACATATTAAATAAAATTTAAAAATAAATTATATTAATTTAATGCTTTTCTTTTTTTAAGCCACTTCAATGACATTTTAATTTTATAGTCCTGATTAGGAAAGTTGAGGTTCTATTAATATTAAGCATTAATTTCTAGACTTTTTAATTTAAGGTTTGCACTTTCAACATTTCATATTTTGATAGTTGGCATGGTCTGGGTTGGAGCTATCAAATTGAACGTTGGAAACTTTACAGGAGAGTCTATAAGTAATTTCGTTCTCCGAACAGAGGATCTCCGCCAACTCTCAGTGACAATTTGCGTTTCTTTACGTTTTCCAATGTCTGGTCAACGTAAATGGATTACCGGGACTACCCTTGTTCTGCTGCCTTATTTACCGCCGCTAAACATAATTCGACACTAACGTCAGACTTTTTTCTGTAGCCAACAAAAGGTCTCCATCACTCTGCACTTGGTTTACAACTGTCTCTCTCCCTCTCTCCCACAATTTCTCTCTGTAAAGCTGTAGCCTTTTCGGTCTCTGCAACTCCGCTTTTAGCTTTCTTTGACATGGAACCAAACATATAAATGACAATCACAATAGATTTGAGCAAAGGACTTGATCCTCAAGAGGCTCATTTCTGTTGATCTTTTCGCTTATTTGTTTCAGGGTCATTTAAGTGATTACTGTTTTTGTTGTGGAGACGATTAAAGATCGGGTTTTTGAGCGAAAGATGAAGTCTTCAACTCAACTTGACTCAGCTGTTTTTCAACTCACTCCAACCCGGACTAGGTAATTTTGTCTTCCATTAAGTTGCCTATTTATCGGAAGTTTTAGACACGGTGTTAACGTTATGGTGGTTTTTTTAAATTTGGTTTATTTAGCAAGAAAAAATAAGCAAAGTGTTTTAGTCTAATGTTCATATGGCCTGCAGTTAATGAGCATTCCGCTTCTCTTTTAACCGGTCTTAATTTGTGCTTCATGGATACTTCTTATGGGAATTTGAGAACAGATGCATGTTTCTTTTCTTTTTAATTTGGGGCATACACCATTTTCCCCTGATAGAGTTATCTCAGATACAAACCCGTCCTCCAGTACTACTTCAGAACCGATTCCTGAAAAACCTCGGAATTGACATCTAATGTTCTAGATACGTCAAGGTCAGGAGCGCTTTTTTGTCGGAATGATATGGGTGACCGACAGCGAAGTAGTACCTTGAGTGGCTTAATTTTGTTAGTGATAACATCTCATTGTCTTTGGCGTGCAGTCATTCTGGAATAGTGATGGTAGTCCCAAATTCTTTCACTGTCACCCATTTGAGAATATAGTTAGATTTGAAACTTTGCCACCTGCTTTTGAAGACTTTTCTTATTTCCATTCCTAAGAAATGGTTGGATATTAAACTGTTTGAAGATTCAGCTTTGGTTGTCATTGGTGGGCACTAGTTTATAACTGGACTACTGTATTGAGGAGGGTTCAATACAGAGAATTCATTTGTAGGTCATTTGTTTCTACTATATGAACTGATGAACTTCAACTTTTTCTGATGATGGTAGGTGTGATTTGGTAATATTTGCAAATGGGAAGACTGAGAAAATAGCATCTGGTTTGGTGAATCCATTTCTTGCTCACTTGAAGACAGCACAAGAACAAATGGCCAAGGGGGGTTACTCAATTGTCCTTGAGCCAGCGCCTGGGCATGACTCATCGTGGTTTGTGAAGGGAACAGTTGAAAGGTTTGTATTTTTATCATATGTTCATTTTTATGCATGTATGCTAGTGAGGTTGAACATATATATGTGTTTGCCTTCCATAACTGTTTGCATTGCATGGACAAGGTTCAGGTTAAGTTACTAATTTATTAAACTATTGCCGCTATGTAATAGAGATTAGCAATCTGGACAGGTATTTCGAACAAAGAAAACTATGAAAATGTTCATTAATAGCCACTGGAAATTTTAATCAAATCTTACCCACAGAAGTGAGTGAAATCTTTCGCATTATATTATGAACATAACAATTTTAACTGTTGGCTTCTTAGAGAAGCTTTAAAGTGTATTTAGCATTCTCTATTTGGGAATGGGAATGACTTAGTTTCCTATTCTACCATGTTTGCTAATCTTCAGATCATCCAAACTTGAGTTTGAACAGTCCTGAACCACAGTTTATGCAGCTGTAGAATCCACAAGATAAATGTTACTGATTTTATATTTTGTTATAGGTTTGTTCGCTTTGTCAGTACTCCAGAGATATTGGAAAGAGTCTACGTGTTGGAATCTGAGATATTGCAGATTGAGCAGGCAATTGCAATTCAAAGCCACAATGAAATTGGGTTAAATGTAGTAAGTACAAGTTTTAGCAGCTTATAATCAGCATTTTAGGTCTTGAAGTTCAGAATTTTTTTCACTTGCAGGTGGAAGAAAGCAAAACAAAAACTTTAGAACGCATAGAAGGTACTGTCTTAGAAAAGACATTCATGCCCATATTTTGCCTAAATTGGAAACCATTCTCATTTGTACTCTTCGACACCTCTTCTATGTAGTGTCAGTATATTCTCTTGTTTCTTTTTTTTTTATTGGTTTTTATGGTTGTGGAGTGGGATGGGTTTCTAAAAGATCTTTATTACATACACAAACATGTTCCCTAGCAGATATGTTATTAATATGAATTTTCCTTTATATGGAGTGAATTTTGGCAGGTAGCTACCCTATACCAGATCCTAGTGAGGAAAAAGCAATTGTCCTTTATACAGTGAGTGGAACTAGATAATCCTTGTATCAGAATTACTTCTTCAGCTAGTTTATGATTTGAAGTTTTTGCTGTATGGCAGCCTGCAGCTCATCCACCTGAAAGAAAAGGGTCAACTGCACAGGAAAAGAATTCAAAGTACGCAACATAATTAGTACAAACTAAAACTTTATGACAAAGCACTTATAAAATATTGCTTGATTATGGAGTCTAAATGTCTCTCAAAATAACAATATAGTGAAAGTAAGTTCAATTTTGCAACTGCAATATTAATAACAATATAGTTAAAGTAAGTTCAATTTTGCAACTGAAATATTCAGTAGTTACTTGAAAATTCTGAAACCATGATGCAATTTTACATGCTGCATTTAGAGATCCATGAATGTAGCACACAAAATGGGGGTTCCTTTAAGATCAAGAAATGGTTTCCACTGTTTGATTGGCTGATGGAAAAATGAACTTTTTTTGAGCTGTATTACAGTTGCAAACATAATAGGCTGAAAAATAAAATCAGAGAATAAAACAATTGCACCTTTTTATTTATTTATTTTGATCAAGTTAATTAACAAAACGTCTAATATTAAAAAATGAGTGACTTGACTGAAAATCCATTAATATATATAGTCTAAATGCTATTGAATGTTGGTGACTCTTAACATTTGTCTCATTAGCAGTGTATTTGATTTGTGTATTATCAGAGTTCAGCTAATGAAAGTTCTGGAGACACGGAAAATTGCGCTTCAGAAAGAGCAAGGTATGGCCTTCGCCCGTGCTGTGGCTGCTGGCTTTGACATTGATCGCATGGCCCCTTTAATGTCTTTTGCTGAAAGCTTTGGAGCTTCACGTTTAATGTAAGCTACCTCTCTTGGTTTTCACCATCTTCCAGCATATTGATTTTGACTTGTGCTATCCTCTTTGCATCAATTCATCTTGGCTGCAGCAGAGTTACATGGTATATAATTCCTACTTTATTTGCTACATAATTTTTTAAAACAGGGATGCATGTGTAAAATTTATGGAACTATGGAAAAGAAAGCATGAAACTGGCCAATGGGTCGAAATTGAAGCAGTTGAAGCAATGCATGGCCGCTCAGATATATCTGATTCAGCAGGCATCTTCCTTTCAAATACCACTAACAAGCAGTGGGATGCTTCTTCAGAAAAAAGCAGGAAAGCCTGCGCTGACCCAAGTTCAGGTCTGCATTAAGAACAATGTCCAAAAGACTATTTTTTCCTTTGTTATCATACTTTGACTAGTCCATCTGTTTCTTTTAGGAAAGAGGTCACCTTTATAATCACCTGTTTGGAATTACTTGATAGGCATTGCTAAGGTTTATTGCAAAGCTTTGAATTCTATTTCCATCACCATCAGGAAAGATTATCACGTTTTCTTGTCTCTCACCCTCTTTTATGTTTCTCCGTATATAAGAGCATGTTCAGCTGCATTGTTACATAACATTTGCTTGAATCTGACAGAAATATACTTTGTTGAACATAATCTGATGCTGACTTGAATATACAGTATAAAAAGAGGTAACTGGGTATCTGTTGCCATTAATTCAAAGTCATATTCAAATTGCTGAATTTCAATCTTTTACATTTAAGTATTTTGGTGGGCCAATCAATTAGTCTCCAAAGATTGGGAGGAAGCTATAATCAATATCACCATACATTCTGACATTCTTATAGGTTACTGGTTCATCATGCAAACACTAAACCTTTTTACTATAATCTGTTATTGGAGATTATAGTGGAAATCATATAAACCTATCGTGTTCGATTGAAGACCATTTTGATAGTTTTTTGGAGACAATTAATGTTACAGAATCTTTTACTTGCCCTTTGTGTGATCGTAGTTGCACAGTAGATTCTTCAAAGGTGCTTGATTAAATAAAATTCTGGCTTATTTTTAAAGCTAGGATGTTTTCACAGTTTGGATACATGGATGTAAAAGCCTTAAAATTTCTAAAAGATAATATGTCTAAAATCACATACTTCAGAATTTCCTTGTTGCCATTATTTTGTTAAGTTTAACCTAAAACTTAACTACTTATTGTAAGGATACACATGGTACATTTTGTAATAGAATGAAAAATGTAAAGTTTCATTCCATCTTAATTCTCATGGTTTCATTTTATTTTGCTCTTGTTTGCTTTAGATTCCTCTTTCAGTATTCTGATATTCTCCGCTTGGTCTTTTCTTCTTCAAAAACTTAAATGGAAAACCAGGTGATACAGCTACAATAGATCAACCACACCCAGGAAACCAAGACTATTTTCCTGGTCAATTTCCAAGTCCTCTGTTTCTTCCTTGGGGAATGCATTCTCCACCTGGGACGATGCCTGTCTTTCAAGGCTATCCCATGCAAGGTTTCCCATACTGTCAGAACTATCCAGGAGGTAATCCATACTTCCAGTCACCATATCCAACTGGTGAAGATCCTAGACTTACTTCTAGTAAAAGAAGGGGAAGGAGAAGGCATTCAATGGATGGCAATACTGTACCTGAAACTTGGGATGTGGATGCTGTTAAAAACAGGTCTCGGAGTGATGAAGAATTGGAGAATGAAATTTCAGAATCTCAAGAACCAAGAAACCGAGGTGGTCAATCTGGTAGAAAGCAATCAGACATGGTGGTTATAAAGAACATTAATTATATTGCTTCTAAGAGGGGGAACTCTTCTGAGAATGAATCAGATGCTACTTGTGGTTCTGAAACTGATGAAGAAAATGGGGATTTACTGGCTACTGCTGCAAATCTGAAGCATAAAAAATATTTAAGATCCACCAAAATGAAAGGAGATGAAACAAAATCCAAGGGTAAATTGGATCCATACGAGGAAAGAACATTTTCTGGTGTGGCAGATGGTGGACACTGGCAAGCATTTCAGAATTGCTTACTGAGAAGTGCTGATGAAGCTGATCATGATATGTTTGCAGCAGAAAATGGAGGTCAACTGAAAAGGCGAGAAAATATAGCAAGCCAAGATCCTTCAGTTTTTGGTAGACGAGATATAGATAACAATCATGAAAGGAATATGTCAGATATTAAAAAAATTAGTGAAAGGATAACCCAAAGAGAAGCTCAAGAGGATGAATCACTGATATCAAGACGAATGGATCAGTTCAATGACAGTGGAAGGTTCATGGATGGACAAGTTGATGCTCAATCTGCAGAAGTAAGTGGCAGACAAGGTAGGTACAGAAGAAATATAAACAATGATTTTATGATTCATAGACAGGAAAATCAGTTCGGATATGCAAGTTCTTCATCAGTTGCACTTGCTCTAAATGGATATGAACACTCAAACAATGATTTGGACCAGCCATCAGTAAATATGTATGATGATTCTTATGTAGTTTCTTTGAGGGCAATTTCCGAAGATCAAGGGCATGATGTAAGAAATGCCATTAACCTTGACTTGGAGCTTCCCTCATCAGTTCGGAAGGATGAAAACTTAAATGGAAGCAACAGTAAATATCAGCCAGATGAGTTAAATCTTATGCCAGAGCGTCGGATAGAAAAGGATTTGATTGGATACGACCTTGCTTTAGAATATGACATGCAAATTCACACTGAAAAGAATGGTTCATTGAAGAAGCAAAATAAAGAGAAGGGTGGCCTGGAGGGTTCTAAAAAGTCAGATAAAGGGCAGAATTCAAAGCTTGCAACGCATGCATTGGATAAGAAGAAGAAAGTGGGACCAATAAGAAATGGAAAACCTTCAAAACTGAGTCCTATGGATGAAGCAAGAGCTCGTGCCAATCGTTTGAGGACGTATAAAGCTGATCTTCAGAAAATGAAGAAGGAAAAGGTATTTTGTTGCCTGGTACTATACTCACTATAGTCAAAAGTTTGATGATTTATTATGAAGGAACCATTGTTCGTGGGTGCATTATATTTGTCCACTGCCAGTTGCATCTATCATCTTTTGGCACCTTGCTTATCAGGTATATTTATGTTGTAATTCTGCTTTTTTGTTTCATCTCTTTTGCAGGAAGAAGAACAGATAAAACGCCTGGAAGCTTTGAAGTTAGAGAGACAAAAGAGAATTGCTGCTAGAAACAGTTCCATTCCTGGTCCATCGACCTTACAACAAATAAGAAATCCTTTACCCACAAAACTTTCTCCGAGTTCTCACAAATCATCAAAATTCATGGATACAGATCCTGGATCATCCTCACCTCTGCAAAGATTCCCAGTCAGCTCTGTTTCGAGGGGATCTATCAATTATCTTACATCCTCTAAACCGAGCAAACGGATTGCTGGGAGTCGCTCTGCTGTTAACAGGTTAAGCCGGTCAGTCTCATCATTGCCTGAAGCAACAAAAGAGAATGGCATTATAACTCCTGATGCAAAGGCATCAATGGCCAGGATTAGAAGGTTATCAGAACCTAAGTTAGCTATCAGCCATTACGATTCTGCAGTTAAACCATGGAATCAGGAACGCATTTCAAAGCCAAAGGCCTCTGGTGGGCCTGAGATAAAAAAAATATCTGCAATAATGAAATATGACCAGAGCAAGGCTGCATCTCTTTCAGAAATAAAAATTCGAACTGTAAAGGAACCTGATGTTGCCCACGGAAAATCAATAACGGAAACACTAGGTAGGGTAAGTGGCAGTAATTATCATATTAAGTCTAAAGGTAATGAATACAAAGTAAATTGTGAAAATATTTCACATGATGGGGATAACCCAATAATCGAGAAGACAATAGTGGTGCTAGAATCTGACAAGCTCCATCTTCCTTCCGTCCACACATTGGAAGGAGATAAAGATTTACAAGTGACGCTTTCAAGTGATTCTAGTACTGGAAAGAAACTTGAGATGGCAAAGGATCATGCCGGTACTCCACGTGTTTTGCCACTCACCATGGTTGTGGTTGGAGAAGAAACTGGCGAACATCAGGTAGAAGTCCAAAACCATATTTTAGAGGTAGGTGAGTGTGGAGTTCAAGGATATGACCTCATATAATATATTATTCTTCAATTGACATAGATGTTCTTGAAAGCATTTGACTTCTTGGTGTTTGATTCAACTTAGAACTTTTGACCTGATTTTAGGTTTGATTTGCATATGGTGCTAAACTAATGGAAGCACTTCAACTTGGTGAATGCTTAGTACTCTTTTTGTTTAACTTGAACCAGATTAATTCTGTCCACTCTTTTGTAACATTTTGAATCTTGGAAATCAATGGATCAATTTCTCTTTGGGATTGATTGATGAGTTGATCTTTGGTTCATGCTGTGTATGCTGCCAGACTTCTACTCGAAGTGCATCTAATGAAGAGAAAAAGCAGCCCAAACATTCAAGGAGTAGCTCCACTGGACCATACCAGCCCCCTTATGCTCGGATCTCGTCGTTGGAAGACCCTTGTACTGGGAATTCTGAGTATGGAAAAGCACCTCCGGTGAACTTACAGACTGAAACAACTGGTGCAGAGGCCCTAAAAGCTTATGTATCTGATTCTAAAAACTTGAAATTAGAAAAGATCCCTGAAGCAGCAGATAAGCCATCTAAAGGAATTAGACAGCTACTGAGGTTTGGAAGAAAGAACCATGATGCAGGTGAAAAAAATACTGAACCGGACAATGTCAGTGTAAGTTCTGGGGCAGACATTGGTGTTACCAACAATGGCCTTGGTGAAGGTAAGAATTGTGTTATTTGTCATTATTTAAAATCCTTTTAGGTGCTTATAAAGTCTGCTTTATATAATAGCCACTGACAAATTGTAGAAAGATCCATGTTCTAGTCGCAAACATCGCATGCTTAAGAACTGCCTTCTCTGCACTGCAAGAAGGGTTTTTCTTTGCCCTCTTTCAACTCGAAAAAATGAACTATGGAATGAAAGAACAGATTCTTAAACCACTTGACCACATGGGGCATCTCTTTCCAATAAACCATTCAACCCAAAAGCTCAACCACATAAACACTCTGATATCATGTAAAGAAACCAGTTAACCTAAAAAATTAAGCTATTGGTTGAGGCCAGAGAATGGATCGCATATTATTCTAGTATCTTGTTTGAAAGGTCACACTGCATTATATTGAGATTGCTTGTGCCAATATTATTGGTTTTTCGTGTTAAATTGATCTCCCACAACATTCATGATTGTGGATCCATGTCACACGCAATGTGTTTTGATGCGTTAAAAAGTCTTTACCTAATAATACATGCTGCAGCTAGAATTACCTGCTTACTCCATTTTTAATTGGATGAAAGCTATGCTCAATAAAATCTTCCTTTAAATTTTTTTGTCCAAGGGGTTCAATTTATCATTTGCTAGATGTATTGCCTACAGCACTGTTGGGCTTTGCAGCTATTTGATTAAGCAGTGCGTTTAATATATTTGTTGTGCATTGTTGCAATTTTACATATATTGATGGACTTGAAATGAACCTTTGTATTTCATATTGAAATGCTAATATTTTATGCTCCGACACTTCTAGTCAGCTATCTCTTAAAATAGTTTTGTATGCTGCAATATGATATTACACCACAGTAAAGGCTTTGAGAGAGCCTTTTGCAAGTTAATATACATTGGCTTTTCCCATACTTGTCTGGCTCAATAGCCGTAAAGTAGGAACTTGGTCGGAAACATGTTTATGTCAGGTGAGAAGCATGAAATATAAACTAGTCGGAAACATGTTTATGTCAGGTGTGAAGCATGAAATATAAACTATCTGATAATTAAGACCATCCATTTGGCTGTCTCAACAGTTCAAACTTTGAAGAAGCTCATCTCTCAAGAAGAAAGTCTAAGTGCTGGCACTTCTCCTCAAAAGAGTAATAACACATGTAACATGCATTTAATCACTTCCTCTTCATTTTCAGATCCTAATTGTCTAAAATTACACTTTCACTGCAGCATCTCGTTATTTCTCTTTGTTATCACCATTCAGAAGCAAGATCAATGAAAAAAAAGGCTGATTGGGTTGCCATATGATACTGTTATAAATGGAGGTGTGGAGGTGAGGGGGCAGCAAGCTCATCTGTGGATACATTCTGCATTTTCCAAGTCTTCTTTTCTGTTGTGGAAAGTTGGTTGATTTACACATCTAATTTAGCTATGAAATGTTTGTGGTGAATTAGTTTGTAAATCAGTATATGTTGATACTTGTAGGTTGTTTCAGATTGCTGCTAGCTGGCCGAGCTTGACGGATTTTCTTGTGGTGGAAACAACACTAGAACTTACGCAGTCCATTGTACCAACACTTGTTCTGCTTATTTTTCTTTGTTCTTTAAGTTAATTGCTTTCAAGAAATGGGATTTGTAATATCAGCATATGTTATAGATGAGTAAGTTTCTTCTGTGTTTATGGTTTAGTGGAATGTATCTTATTCTTACCTTCCATCTGCCAGCGCTTGCTATCATCACAACATCCAGACTTAATTGGCTGGCATGGCAATGGAAATGTTCTTTCCGTAATATAAAGCGTTGAAGCCCGAGGGACAGTGATTACTGATTAGCCATAAAGGGACAGTGATTACTGATTAGCCATAAAAAAAATATGAATACCGTAAAAAAAAAATCCATTTGATTATGTGTATGTCAACATTGACAACACCTTTAGGTTTTCTGGCCCGGATGAAGAAAAGAAAATCTTAAGAGACAGGGTCATGACATGTTTATAACAAACCTTCACTAATGTAGACATGGAGACTAGGGTTACACATCAACAAGATAAAACAAAATAATATCCCAATTTGGATCAGTATACATGAAGTACCTCTCAAGTGCTGGACTATCAGCAGGCTAAGCTACTTAGCTAGCTTTATTGGCAGACCCATTTGCATAGATTAAGCCACTGTTGAGACCTCTCTATAAACTTTTCCGAATTGTGTGTATTAGAAAATGCCCTAGCCCTTTCACATGAAAAATGTTCCTATTATTGGACTGAACGAGGAGTTTGAACTAACTGAGGATGAAAGTTACTTGTGCATGAAAACCTAAGACAAATCCCCTAATAGGTGGTAGCCTACTGGAAGAAAGTTCAAGAAAGCTAGACAGGAACATATGAGGAACTAGCTAAACCTGAATCATTCAAGGAGTCTGTAACTAACAATGTAGTGGTATCTAAGGTTCCTACATAAGTAAACATCAGTTGTGGGTTGAGTTGACTGATGATACCTCCTATAGAAGGAACTAATACAATCAGACCCCAATAATAATAACCATCAAATGGGTGAGAAGACTGAGAATGGGAACATGTAAACACCTTGCAAAAGGAATGATGTACATGAAAATAATCCACAAACTTCTACTATAGAAGTCACTACTAATGAAATAAGTGGAGAACTAGGTGCATCCAAAAAATGTGGAATGTAATGATGATTTTGAGACAATTGTGAGAAGGAAACCAAGTAGGAAAAAGAAACTTCATACACTTAAAACCAATACATAAAGATTATGACTTGAAGTATAAGCATCTAATGCTCCACTTAAGAAACTTTCATTAAGGGATCCTCCAAAATAAGCCTGATATAATAGGCATTTTGGAGACCAGGGTAAAGCAAAACAAATGGAACTTACTACAACTACTGTATCTAAATTGGAAGAAGATTTCCATTCATGCTTATCATCCTAATGGAGAATTATGGTTTTCTATGATTGCCAATTTATAAAAGCTAGTATTAGTCTCATTATTGATCAATTGACACACATCAAATCAATAAACAAAAAAAGCTTCACATCTTTCATATATGCTCATAACAGTGGCTATTAGAGAATCTCATTGTGGAACAAACTAAGGGAGATGGAAATTAACACTAAAGAACCTTGGATATTAATGGAAGACTTCAACTATATTACCTCCTTTGACGAAACTAAAGGGAAAAGATCCTCTAGACTTCAACTATATTACTAAAGTTGATGTGGTAAGACTCAAAACTCCTTTTAGGCTTAACAATTTTCTTACTAATTTGGTTGGCTTTGATGATGCTATCTGAAAGGGTATTGGAGCTAATGTTTCAGGCACTAAACAATTCATACATGCTCAAAAATTGAAGATCATTAAAGATGAGCTAAAGATTCTACATTAAACAAAATATTGGCAACACTTAAAACCTCCTTCATAGAGCCAACCAAACTTTGACTTCTATCTAGATTTCTCTAAATAATAATCCTTCCTCCTCATACATGCAATAAGCAGCCTATCCAAAGCTTTTGTTTATGATTCTTCTCTAATGAACTAAAGATCAAGGATGACATGGCTTAAAGAGGGAGACAAAAGTTCTTCTTTCGCCTATAGAGCTGTGGTTTCTGAGAAATTTATAACAGGATCTCCTCAATAGAAAAGGTTGATACAAGTATCACTTAGTAGAAGTAATTATTAGAGGAAGCTACTACTTATTTCTCTGATGTGATGAATACCCCTACCAATGCTCTACCATCTTCTGAACTAGTTAGAGGAATAATGAAGGAATGTCTTACCATATTGGAGATAGAATTTCTCACTGAACCAGTGACTATTTAAGAGTTTGAAGAAGCCTTGAAACTACTTGACGCTCACAAGGAGCTAGGCCTTAATGTTTTTAACATTAACTTTGTCAAAACATGGCCTCTGATGAAGGACATGGTTATGGTTGTTATCTTAAAGTTATTTATAAATAGAAAGCTATTGGGAGAAATCAATAGAACATACATAATATTGATTCCTAAGGGTGGTGAGCAAAAGAAGTTAAGTGACTATCGACCCCTATCTTATTACAATTCAATCTAAAAGATAATTTCTAAACTTTTGGATGAAAGATTGATGAAGGTGTTTACTAGTTACATTGATCAATCCTAAGCTAATTATATTCCAAGGAGAAGCATGGGAGATAACATAATTCTTTTGCAAGATCTTCTAAGAAATTATTCCAAAAAGAAAGGAGGCAAGAATTGCATGATCAACTTTGATCTCAAGAAAGCTTATAATAATATAGATTGAAATTTTCTTGTAAACATCATGAGGTCTAGGAATTTTCTAGTGAACTTTGTTGAATGGATACAATAGTGCTTCATTACATATATTTTCATATAATGGTAAATGGTGAATCAACTCGAGCTATCAAAAGTTATAAATGGATCAGACAAGGTGACCCTACTTCTCCTTACATATTTGTAACATTATATGATTATAAATTATATAAAGTTACAAATTTTTTTAATTAAGATAAATTTCTTAGCGCAATAACTAGAATTATAATCTTGACTCCAATTTGGATTATTCAATATTCCCTACCACTTTAACTAGCACGAGAAGGAGATATCACCATTTAGGATATAATTTTTAACCGTAACTTGTTTAATCTCTTCATGTACATACTCCTGCCCATGTAGTCGTTAGCCTTTGGCTTGAGCTAAGAATGTACCTTCTCTTCCTAACTTCTCGTGGGTCCAGGATGTTACCCAATCTTCCAACCTCTTTTTACTTTTACTTTGTTTTCTTATTACTAGTATTTGGCTTTGCATTCCCCTTTATGGCCATTTAATATATTCATTTTCAAAGAAAATAAAAGTTTTAAACAATGCTTAGTGTTCAAAGATATTAAATGAAAAAAATCAAATTTACCAAGTAAATGAAAATTTCAAGTAAAATTAATTAACATTTTTAATAATTTGGTATCTTCTAAAGATTTATGCCCATTTATTAAACTCTTGATGGAGGACCATCAAACAAAGCCTTGAAAAATATGTCCAATATTTGCTTTGGATCCCAAGAAGAAGAACCGGCCAAAGAGGATGAAGAGTTAGAGGAAGTTGGCCTCAACATTCTCCTATAATACTAAGCTTTATGGAAACCTTTCGGGGACTCTAAAGCCTTGGTCCAAGTTGATGATCTTAATGTTGGACCAATGGTGGTTGACAAATTAATTCCACTTATGTTTTGATAATAATAAAATGTAAAGAATTGGTTAAGA
>JANTPM010000245.1:28202510-28213322 GCA_025434745.1 Erythroxylum divaricatum | reverse complement strand
AAGAAAAATTTACACGGAATCGGATAGATTAAGTTTAAGGTTTCCAACGCAGCGCGATAAGCTTTCTAAAGTGTTTGCTACGGATGTCGGAATTTTTTTAAGATCGAATAAGCAATTTGTTTGCTTTGATCCAATTCGTTTTCGATTCATAATTGAATTGCTTCGATTTGTTTGTTCCGCCTCTTTGTTATCCGTCTTTCCTTTCGTTTTCTGGTTGGGGTCCGGTCTTTGGGATCGGGTCCCTACATTTGTAGTATCAGAGCTTTGAATGAAGGTGTTAAGTTTAAGTAGTTAGGTTTCGGAACCAATAGTTATAGCCTTTTTATATGAAGTCACACATTTGTGATCCGTGTCAATCCATTTACTCAACTACATCACGTTCTTAACTGGCTACTAGCTCTATTCATAACCCGAAGGCTAATAGAATAGTTATGTTAGTTAAAATTATACAATTTTTTTAACATAAAATTTTACCTACCTTATTGCTTAAGCTAATCATTCTTATGAAAATGTACTAACAATGTCACTTATTTGTTTAGGCGAAAATTGCTAGGGTGAATGGACTAACATCATATCCTAATTAACCAACATATTTAGCCCTAAGTAACCTAGGTCACTAATTTCACAAGTAATAAATGTTCACAACCTAAAAGATTTTGTTTAAGGCTAAATATATCCCGTTAAGTCCTAGCTATTGACGCATTCACACAATTCTTATCATGCAACCTAAACAAACTATCATACAATATGCAAATTTCACCATTAAGGTAAAAACACACAACCCTCCCCACACTTTAACAACACTCTATCCTCAATGTGAGAATGGGACACAAACATACTGGGGGAAATCAAACACAGTATACGAAAAACATAAAAAATACTAAAAAAAGGGGTTAGAATGTGAAACTATTTATGGTGATGGAGGCGATGATCAAGATAGTGTTGAGATCAAATTTGCTTAACATCGAGAATGTTTCCTTATCTTATAAGTGATTCAGGAGAGTAAAAACTCAGTCAGGATCAATTATGAGTGGCTTGCTTGCCCCCATGATGCCCAATCTCAATTTTGTAGTCTACAAGTAAGCTACAAATTGCAAAATGATTAGAAGGACAATATTGATAAAGGTGAGAAAACCAATAAATTTCATTAATGTCCTTTTCACTAAAAAAACTGTCAATAAAATAGAGAATAACAAAACTCCCTGAATATTCTATCAAATACAATAGTTTTTCATATAAAAAGGCGAGTTGCTTTCTTTCTTTCTTAGTCACCTTCATATCCTCTACATCTTCTTCTTCATGATTAAATACTTTCATAGCTTCTTCAAACTCGACGTCCATTGTCATATGTTCTTCATCCTTTTGTTCTTTAGAAGATTTAAGCACATCAATTATCCTAAATGAGCTACTCTTCTTCGAATTCTTTAATACATCATTAATCTGAAGGATAGGGTTCTTTTCATGGAAATCTACTAAGCAATTTTTTATTTTCACACATGTTATACCAAGAATTGGTGAATAATAGGGAGGGTTGCCATTCTTTTCTTCATCCTCTTTTTTCATTTCTTGGTCTTCAATAAGGTGGAGTTTAGTTTGATTTTCCACTGATCCTTCTGGCTTTCCCCTATTCTTAGGTGCGATAGCCTCATATTACTCTCTTTGATCTATTTCCATATTACTTAGAGAGTATTCTAAAGTTCTCTTACATAATTCACGGGAAAGCTGTCTAACTCTAATCTCTAAGTTATAAATAGACAAGGCATGATTTTCTATTATTTTTCTCAATTTTCTCTTCACGTCTCTTCTGGCCA
Organism: Erythroxylum divaricatum; assembly: GCA_025434745.1. NCBI lineage: Eukaryota > Viridiplantae > Streptophyta > Magnoliopsida > Malpighiales > Erythroxylaceae > Erythroxylum > Erythroxylum divaricatum. The sequence continues at coordinate 28,211,511 of JANTPM010000245.1, read as the reverse complement.
TCTTCTTTGTCCATAAGCTTATCCAGGATCTTGTCCAACTTAGAATACCATGAATTGGACTCTTCTTGCTGAAATCGTAATAAGTCTTGAGTGGTTCAGCTACCCCTAAGTGTACATGTTCCACTAAGGATCATTACTTCCTCTAACATATTGTGCTTCACTGTAGTTCACAAAAGTTTCTTACTCCTTATAATATCTATCCTCCATCATTGTTCTTCCCATTTCTTCTTGGCATCTAGCTCTTCAGATGTCTAGTTCTCACTCTAAGCTGTCTTGATGTGTCTCTACTTTACTCCCCAAACTTCTTTCTCCCTCTTTTCTTTTAAACACAAAAAATGGTGAAAAGCCTTAGACTGCAAGAATTAAACTAATCACCTTCTCAATAATAGTGCCAAAAAAATTGATCGAGTGTTGTTTGATGTGTGTAGGTTTTAACTAATTAACCTCAATAATCTACAAGGGTACGATTCCTTCACGTAGTACCTAAGGTGTCGATTCATGAGGAGGGATAATCGAATCCTAAAATCTAAGGCTAGAATAATTCGCAAACATTCAAAATGTAACAGAACTAAAATAAGAATTCAATTTAATCAAGCAATTCAATTCAATAATCAATCACAAAAAAATTAACAATTTTTTTGTTTCAACACACACTCAAGAATTAACCTAAGGAATTACCTATTAAGAGAAAAGGAATTTTAACTATCTTTAATGCTAACCTAATTGATTACATATTACTGAATTATTGGTTATAGACAACCATAGGGTAGATTACTCTCTCTCAAGTTATAACCATTAACCCTAAATTATAAACCCTAATTAGATTATTGAAGTTGCAATTTCTCAATTAACAGCCTATCTAAAACCCTAATTAGATTTGAAGTTGTCCAATAAACTATCGAAAACCTATGTAAGATCTCTCTTTTCACAGTTTACCAATTTGTTTTAATTCTTGTTCTATTAAATTACCTAACTCTTGTTAGCCCAATTTAATTATTTTTCATTTGATTCACCCTCTCGGTTTAATATCGAATTATGCACATCTAAAATTAAATTACAATAAATCCAAATAATGTATAAAGAATCAAATTTCATTAAATCAAAGATAAAACCTCGAAGTTAAGTTTAGAACATCATCAACATCCAAAAATCCTATCACTAATTGCTATTCCAATTATATACAATAATAAAACTAGAATAATAGGAAACACAAATTTAAACAGACGATGGGAGGCAGTGAATTCGGAAAACTCTTGTTCTAGGAAGTATGTCGAGTCAGCTTCTACTCCTCTTTTCTCTTCCTTCTTCTCTTTTTACATCTCTCGATAATTCTCTCCAAGTTTTCTCTAAAAGTGCTAATGCAAAAGCTCTTTCTTTCTGTTCTTCTTATTCTATTTATGTTCTTTTATGTTTAGGGTTAACCTAGGGTTTTTTGTGATCCAAAAGGTCCAAAAAATCCCTCCAAATGTAAAGTTTGGGAGTGGCTACGCATTTGTCTGATGTAGGCCACAACTTTGGCCCTATAGGCCACAATTATGGCCTTCATCTAAGCCTTTCGTCACGATCGTGGCCTATTGTGCCATAATCATGGGCTGTTATTTTGACTCGAATGTCTTCCAAAACTCCTCCGTTCTTTTATATTGACCCTAAAGCACTAGCAAAAATATCAAAGTACCTCAAAAATATAATATTTAAGTTCAGAATCTTGTACTAACCCATAAAACACTTAAAACACAAATAATTAACAAAATAATACAATTATAACCTTAACACATACTGAATGATCGAATTAATGGATAAACACATATTAAACTATTCCCTAAAACATAATGCAATTTACACTTATCACATACCCCTTACACCCGTGACATACCAAGTCATGAGTGTGACCATTCATAACTCACCATTTTTTAAACCTAACTTTCTGATATAAAACTGAAAGTGTGACGACATAAGCCTATGAATGTTTTGGGTGTTTTTTGGCTGGAGAAAAGGAGAGCATAGGGAGAGAATGAAGGAGGCAAATAAAGCTCTCAACCATGAGAGACCTATGGATGACCAGCTTCCTAATGCAAGCTCAAAGATGACATCGACACTAACCATACAGCTAAGTGCTCCTTCTATATATTTATTGTTTCTTTCTCTCTTCAAGATTTGATTGTGTTATCCTTTGTCTATTGTTTGGGTATTATGAAAAGATGACTTGAATGTGTTAATTAGATCGTTTTATTACGAACCCACTACTAGAATTTTAATATAATATGTAATTGTTATGTTGAAATTCATTTGTAGTGACTAAAGGTTCCTAATCGTTAGGGATAACATAAACTAAGTTAAACGAACCCATCATATGTGGTTTTTTCCTTGATTAATTAGTTTTCCTAATTCATAATGTGACTTCCCAATTGAATTTAGAGACTATATCCTAAGATGTTTGGTGGATAGGTTTAATTAATACTATATCTTGATTAAGCACAATCTAAAGGAAAAATAAGGTTAGTAAAGTTTATTGTTAACCCTCGATTAATAGTTTAAGAAGAGCTAAAAGAACAACAATTTAATGAAATATATTTAATTAGAGTGTAGGCAAAAATTGAACTAAAGAACTAGACTCTAACGAATTCGCCACTTTTATCATTTTTAGACGTTTTCTATAAATATCTTTTATTAGTTAGTTTAGTTTTATTTTCTTATTTTAAACCAAACTAACCCCCCAAACCTAAACACTATTTATTTTCATTTAAAAAGCTAAACAAACACTCTTTATATGATCGACCTAGACTCACCATTGCTATAGTAGTAGGTATAGTTTATTTTGACATAGCATTACAACACGTTACTGTCAAAGCCTATAGCCTTAGGTTTAATAGAAGTCTCTCTAACTCCTTAGTTCAAGAAAAAAAAATAACAAACTTGTAAGCCTTAAGTAAAAATATTAAATAATCATAAGCCTTAGGTAAAAGACAAAAATAGAAACCTACATTTTTTAGGTAAAAAAATGTATAAGCATACTAGCCTTAAGGAAAAATCATGTAGGCATATAAATATAGAAACTTAAGCTTAAAGGCCTTAGGTCTAAAAAAGGTCCCTTCAACTACTTTGAACAAGTAAAAAATTTGCAGGCATGTAAACCTTATATTAAAAAATCTATATGCCTCTTAAACCTATGAGAGGTCTCTTCTAGTCCTTGGCTAAAAAAAACCTAGTTTTAGATTAAAAACTATAGGCACATAGACCTAAGGTTAACATATGCAATCTTGTCGATCTTTAAAAAAACATGTATCAAGTAAAGTACCAGTAAGCACACATGCCATAGATAAAAACTCTACAGAACCATAGGATTTAGGTATAGAAGAATTCTCTTGAGTTTTGTAGCTAATATCTAATTATAGGGAAAAAAACTATAAGATTCAGGCCTTAATTAAATAACCAACAAACTCATAGGCCTTCAGTCCATAAGAAGTCTCTTTAACTCCCAAACTTAAGTAAAAAATCCTAAAGGACTTAAGTAAAAAAAACCTACAAGCCAATAGGCCATAGGTTAAAAACTTATAGATCTGTAGGGAGAAGTCTCTTTACCTCCAAAACTCAAAAGAGGACAACCTATAAGAATATGTGCATCATATTTAGCAAAAGATTTTTTAGCCTCCTATCTAAAGAAAAGGCCTAAAGGTATATGAAAAAAAATACAATCTCATATGCATTAGGTCCAGGAGAAGTTTCCTCAACTTCTTGGTTAAAAAAAAACTTGTAGTGTACAAAGTCAGCCTTATTTATTCAATGTTTTCCAACATCATTCTTCAATCTTGAAAGATAAATTTCCACATAAAATGTATAATTTTAAAAATGGCAAGTTCAATCAAAATAGGTTTCATTTATATTAAGAGATAAAATTATAATTAAAGATTATTTAAGCTACCTTGTGTAGGTTAAATCCAAATTTGAAAAGGATACTTAGATTCCAACTACACTTTTTAAAATATTTCCTATAAAAAAAGGGACACTCAAAGTTAATCTTATATAACCATTATCACTAAACTAAATTAGAGATTTCTCTCTATACTTAGCATCCTTTGGTTTTCAATAACTTGAGCATTGAAGTGTCTTTACCATGAAAAATCCCAATATTGAATAGATGGTTTATCATAATGATATGTGCTTAAATGTTGATTCATTTAATATACTACCCTTAGTGATTAATGCCTTAATAATGCTTATGATGTTCACTTTAGTTCATATTTGATTTTGTGTACATTTCAGAAGTAAACGAGCTAAAGTGACCCAAAAGCTTATTCATTTAAGTCATCTTCCCATTGTCCACACTCTATTGATTCATGGAGCAAGAAGAATAGGAGGATTAAAAGAAGAAGAGACAAGATAAAGTGTGAAAGTAAAGAAGAAAGTAAGGAAGCATCTCACGGCCATACCATGGTGTGCATGTGTGTGAGATTCTTCTCACGTCATGCATGGTTAGTAATGGTAGATTGCATAATGTTTTAATAGGTAGTTTAGTCTATGTTTAGTTATTAAATTGAAAGATTAGTACATGTTTAGGTTAAGATTTTGTTATTTAGTTACACAATAGTGTTTTTTGTGTTTTGTGGATTAGCACATGAGATTGAACATCAATTTTATATGTTTAAGATGCCTTGATGAGTTTGTTAGTGTTTTAAAGCAAATATTGAAGAACAGAGGCAAAACCCATGACCACGATTGTGACAAAGCATGGAGGAAGGGTCATGATCGTGGCCAGGTTGCTTAGAATGGAAATGAGTATATATGTTGGATCCCGTTTCCGAGACCCAACTGCTTAAACACTTAATATGCCATTGCTGATTCAACTGAACATGATCACACTTAAATCGAATCCGAGATCTCTCATAACCACTCTTGAAGCGGAGTGAAAATCGAAAACCAAAGCGAATGAAACGAAACAAATGCGAAACTAATAGGATCGAATCCAACTGGAATCGAATATCAATTAAGTCGAATCGAATACAAATGGAAATCGAATACGAATGTGAAACAAACGGTTCACATCAGATACCAAATGAATTCAAATGCAAATAGAAAGTGAACTTGAAATCAAAGCCTGCAAATGGTGGGTTCGAACAGAATTTCCAATTTTGACATCCGAATCGTGAACTTAGAAAACTTGTTGCGTTGGAAACCCTTATGACTTAACCTATCCGAAATCGATGTACATTTTTTTCTTTTTCTTAATCATTTCTTAACTTTTGCCGCTCCCTTTCAAAATAGGAAACTCTTACTAATCAATTAAAAATTTGGCAGTATGACAACTGCATTTTCCCCTATCCAAAAACCTGCAAATAGTAAACTCACTGCTATAACTTTCAAACAATCACACATACATAATAATCTACCGGACCCTCTGTCCGGGATTTCAGGAAAATGCAATCCTATTTCTAATCTTTTTCCAGTCATTTGTCATATCCAAATGTATTCATCAATCATCATAATTCATATTTCATCATCAACACATTCATCCATATCCCCAATTACATTCATAACTCAATACAATTTGCATACAAATCCAATATACACCATCCATAGTCAATACATTGTTAATTCCATATATCAGGTTCTTATACAAAATCATAATCCAAAATACATTATGAATCAAATACTTACAATATTCTAATGGCATTTCAAGCCATACCCCAATACCAATATTCATAAACAAAAATACATTATTTACAAACACATGCATAAATACTGATGTCTTCACGTCTTTCATCCGATCTCCTGCTCGAATACCTGGAGATGGGGATGAAAGGGGGGTGAGCACGGAAGCTCATGGATAACATGTTTATGCCTCAAATGATAAGCAAAAATATTTTCAAATCTTATTTTCCATTGATCAACTATCACAGTGAGAAAAACATCGAAGGGTTTATTTCTAAAAAGCTTCTCAATTTTCAAAATCCTTCATAAACATTTTCAAACAGTTTCCAAAGCTATCATGGTGGAAAATCCAAATTTCTCATTTGTCAAATTTTCAAGACATTGTAACCTGGAAATGCATCACATATAAATGCCGGACATTCTAAACAAAGCAAAAGCATATAACACATCAATCGGTTTGGGTCGGTCCAAAACACATGACGTACTGCACATTCCTGCAAAGTGGTCCTGTGCAGCCGTGAAACACATAGCGAGTCCGAAAACGGAGCTCCTATGCCACTTGCGGGCAGCCGGGAGAAGGCTTTTAAAAAAATAACGAGACCGGTCCACTGACTCCACATGAGGGACCTAACCAAACCCATATAACACGTATTCATGCAATGAAAAACTAAATGCCCGAAGGCATACTTTGAAATTCAACTTTTTATGTAATCTCAAATTCAAATGCAATGCCGATCAATCACAATATCACACAAATTGACATAATCAACTTATCAATCAATTTAACACAATGAATGTAATAAGTATTTCATCCATATCCATTTACTCAAAATCCCATTGAATACAATTCAAGTCATTTATGGACAATCGACCAAAACAATGGTAGAACTTTTTCGTAAATCATTTGAAAACAATAACTTTAACGATTCATAGTCATTCCAAAAGTAATTGATTCAATCATTTTTAAAACGATAGCTTATAAAACTAACACTCATAATTTGCTTAAAATTTGAAAGATAAACATATTACCCACCTTTTTATCCATGCTTGGGGTTGATTAGAGCTTCAATTCTCCAATCCTTTCTTCAATTTGCCCCAATTCAAATCACAAACCCTAATTAAATCAACCATCCAAAATTAAACATAACCCAATGCATAATCACTCAAATTAACTTCATAAATAACAAACCCATATCCATCTTAAGCCAAATCAACCAAAAACTCACTAAAAACTCAAAGATCAAAATCATCTCTTACCTTTATCTTCTTAAATTTCGAAATTCTTCTTTCTTGGAAGGAAGCTCTCTTCTCCTTCCCTCTTTTCCTTCAAGAGTCCATGAAAAATCAAGCTTGAATCACTCAAAATCAGAAACCCTACCTCTTCTTTCCTTTCCTCCAACGAAATCTCCTCTCCCTTCTCTCTTCTTTCTTTCTTTTCTTCCTCTTCTCTTATAATTTTCTTGCTTTCTCTAGAACCAACGACCCCTACTCCCTTTTATACATGCCATGTCATTAAAATGGGTGTCAAAGACCCAAATGCCCTTCCTTATATGCCTTTAAACTTTGATCTTTAAGTTAACTTCCAAAACTGCCCTGAAGTTTATCCTACTTTAGGACATTGTTTTCACCATCAAAATGAATGAATTAGTCCAAACTTCCTTCTAGATAATTGTTACTCTATGTCTTAATTTCATAATGCCTTAAAAATCATTCAATTCTGAGTACTACATTAAAAGTTGTAGGCCAAACATGTCGGACATATCGTTCTACTAACACATTTTCTAGCAATTCACTTCCTTCCACAAATAGACATTCTTAAAGGCTAAATTGAAATTTTATTTCTTCATAACAATTGTAGCCCCATGTCTTAGTTTTATTTCACCTCAAACCTCGCTTCAATCGGATCTCCACAGATCCCTAATTTCACAAAATACTAAACTATGTTCAGAAACTTTCCTGTCTCACTTTGATTCAGATAATTTTACTCAATTAAAGCTCTAAACTTTATAATTTTCACATAACATGAAATTCATTGTCTTAGTAATCCAACGCTTCGAGAACCAAGTCATTCAGATGTCGAACGGAAAAGATATAAGCAAATGATTTGACAAGGTCGGATGAGGAAGGAAAATAGGAAGATCAGAATGAAGCAAATCCTTCTGATTATCATATGATTCAATCAAACTTTTTCAATTCAATTCCAATTGATACAAATTTTCATGGCGAGAAAGATACATGTGTTAGGAATTCAATGCTTCAATAATCGCCTCAATCCAAGGTTGGATGAGTGAGTTATGATCAAAACAATTCAACATGCTCAAACCCTAAATCGATTTGAAACGCTTTTGGCGAAAACGCCAAAACTTTCTCTACAAATATCCAAATGCCTTCGTTGTTGTGCCATTAGAAAGATAACATCTAGATGGCATCAAAATGAGATTCAGCCTCAAAACTGGTTAAAAACGCAAATTACTAAAGCTGACCCAAGGCTGTCCGTTAAACGGACATGCATATCCGTTTAATAGACACATACGGCCCAAAGTGCACCAAAACATCCGAGAATGTCCGTTAAACGGACATCCATGTCCGTCTAATGGACATGAGCAAGGGGAGGGGTCCTTTTGACCCGAGGCTGTCTGTTTAATGGACTCCCATGTCCATTTAACGGACATGCGCTTTCCAAAACCTCTTCAACCTTTTTCCAATACTTCTTACATCCAAACTAACATCATATACACTTATAATCTCCACAAATTTGCTTAATCAAAAGCCTAAACACTTCATAAAAATTCAAACAACAAATTCAATTAATGAAATTCTCAAATCTCAACTAAATTGGTTCATCAAAACCACAATTCTCAAACATTCATCAAAACTGTCACTAACATCAATCTTAAATAACATCATAACTTGTATCAACTATAACTCTTAACTCCGATCTTGAAATCTTGCATACTTGATATCATTGGAAAGATAGAAGAACAAACTACAACTTCAAAGAAGGCAACTTTGGCCAATTCTACGTCAATTATTCCTTAATTTCCCTTGAATAAGCATATACATTTAACATTCATCCTAACTTCACTTTCTTAATTGCACAACATTTATAACTATTCAACTATCATTTGGAATTCATCCAAATCTCAGCCTCAAATCATATGATTTCTTACATTTAAATAGCATTATGTCATTCACCAAGTTCCCCTCTTGCTTTTGCATAAGATCTCACATATATCACCCTAGTTCTTACTTAAGGTTCCTCAACTCACCATCCATATATGATTCACATTCCAATATCATAATCATCTATAACACAAATCACATACAAAACACTCATTTACTTTCATTTTCAGAT
>JANTPM010000245.1:28185855-28197677 GCA_025434745.1 Erythroxylum divaricatum | reverse complement strand
GGACCTAGAGGGAGGCTAGACAATTTATCACTTTTGGAAACTTTAAGAAGAGAGATGAAGAAGAGAGAAAGAAGGAGCAGAGAAGTTTTTGTTATTTTCTTTATGCTTAGCTAGTTTATTTCATTTTCAATGCTTTATCTTCATTTGTCTTAATCTATTCATTCCGTTAATTTTGATCTTTCTTAGTGTTAATAACGTTTTTACATGTGCTAGAATATTTAGAATGAATATTTGATGGATTTTATAGTTGAAACTCATGAATTTTGTAAATAACCTTTATGATATATCAATGGATGTTTATTCTTGCAATTTTCTAGTTTTAGTCATGACTGTTTGAGTTTATTTATGTGTTTTTGCAAATCTGAACTTATTGGGTGTTTGAATGTTTAATGGTTTTTGTTTATTTGTGAATCTTTTGATCAATTTGTGCTCAATAGTTAGGATCTATACATGTTATTCTTAGGTTTGTGATTAATTAATTTGGGTTTGTGTGCAAGTTATGTGTGTTGGAATTGTCATTTGGATGCAATTAGCTCGGATTTTGTAATTTGAGTTATGATTAGTTATTTATTAGCATAAAGAGTTTTGATTTCTATTAAGTTAATGTTGAAGTTTGGTTTTTACTACTACGTTTATAATTTCCAGCCTTAGTTTTATTTGAGTAAGTATGATTTTTGTTCATTTAATGTCTATTTTGCTTGATATGAACATGTGTGGCTATACTACATAGGGGTTTGGAGATATTATAAGGGTGAAGGGATGGAAATTGTGAGAATGAAGTTGAACTTGTAAGTCTAGGTTGGTTTGAGATTTAGGATAAATGTCATGAATTAGAATTTGCATGTAGGCTTGATCACCCTTTAGGTAATTTTCTAATTTGAAGGCTAGAGTTGAGCGTGTGATATGATAGTGACTCCCGAGAGTAGCAATAAGTTAGTTGAATTTGCCAAGATATTTAATCAACTAGTCTAGGATCCCATATCTTTAGGTTACATCTTCCGAGCTTATGAGTAGGTGGCCTAAGTTAGTTGTTTCTTGGTACCTAATGCATCTTTGCTATTAAACTTAGAGAGTCTATTCTAGGTTATAGTGGAGACTAGGGGCAATTCTAGAGCTTATTAGTTTTGCCTAATTTAAAGAAATTAAAGGTTCAAGAGCTTAATCGAGTTCATAGGCTAACACTATGATGAGAGTGCCTTTTATTTAGATTCAAGGATCAATGAACATCTCAAAATCTCAAAAATATCTCCAACCCACTTCTTTACCATTGTTATTAGACTTTTATAAATTTGCTTTATGCTTGTCTTTTTAGTTATGTTCGTTCCATATTAGCTGCTCATCTTCATTAGTTCGAGGTGTTTTGTTTTCTTTTGTTACAATATTTGAAATAGCATTTGCATCCCAACTCTCAGTGATTCAACCCTAGCGCACCATTTAGTGCATAGTTTGGTAGTTAGGAATTTATTATTTGATAGTTAGCGAAAGAATATCAAGAGTTAGGTAAATTTTACAGTATAATTAACATGCGACGCCACATACCACATGTTCAATAGCGGTACACAGTATCGTTGTTCCCGATAATGTGTTGGTTGTTATCCTTACATAGGTTTCTTCTTTTACAACCACCATAATCAAATTGAGAATGAGATATATTCCCATTTCGCTTTCGACTAAGATTATAGTTAAGAACTTGGATTCTGCAATCTTTGGTTGAGTTCACTATATTAAGAACTTGGCACAAACCACCAACTACCTCATATAATTTGTCTCTCACATAATACTTTGAAAATTAGAAAATGAAGCATTATTATTTAAAAAAAAAATCAGTAGTTATGAAAACAGCGATTGATATAAAGAAGATAAAGAAAAGGACCGAAAATGACGTTAAAAAGTAATCTATAAGATCTAACTTTAGAGTTGGAGCACATCTGAGTATACTTCAATTATGAAATTTTATTCTATATCATATAATACCATCTATGGAAGAGATTTTTTAATTGTAGATTTTTTTTAAAGTTCCTTACGTATCAAGAACTTATATTTTAGTGCCTTAAAATTTTCAAAATCTTGTAATAATAAAGGCTTTAATCAAATTTTTCGTGTTTGTCATTATATACAATACACTAGAAGATTCGGGTGTCAATAATTATTTGTATATAAAGTTTTAATTGTCAGATTAAATGTATGAAAATCACGTGCTTTTCAAACGACGCGTTTTATAATAATGTTATGCAAATTAAGACACGGTCTCTGCCAGCGTTTAGTCCTTGTATCCTTTTCTCATTAATTTGTGACATGCACCTAACTGAAAACGTGGATTCTCGATCGTCACACATTAAAATATACATTCAATTTTATTAATAATGAGAAATTTATTGCACATAGAACAGAAAGTATCTTGCCTGCCGAATAAAATTTGAGGCGGAAAAGGCGAGTAGATCAGTGCCGTTCGTTCAATTTATGGCGCTTCAAATTATCAACTACTTGCGGACCCAAAAACATTATTTCAACTACTTTGTAGCTACGGCTATCAACCACACACAAAAAAAAAACATAAAACTCGTGTTATAGAAAATATTTCTAATTTTCTAATAAACAATTCACAAAAATTAACTAAATATTTTATTTAGTTTTAAATAATTATTTATAAATAATAGATGAATTGCATTTTTAAATATTGTGCTTATTTTTCAAATTTTTGTCATATTAGAAATTTATCTATCATTTGCAAAAAAAAAAAAACATGCATTGTAGATTGCACAAGTGTTGAATTTTCCTTCATATGGCTGCTACAAGACATTAGAAGAACAAACACTGAATGCATTCAGATCCTTGATTGTATAAGTTGCATGTAAGATTTAAAACTTTTAAGTTGACTCTGTCTGTTGTGTTTAGTTTGTTCCGTATGGCCAACCCTAGAGTAAATGAAGCCTTTTGAAAGTTTTTTGTAGCTTAAATAAAGAGATCAAATAAGTGTTAAAGGACTGAATAATAATTGGTATGTCTTATCTGTAAACTCCTTAAAGTCATATCTCGATTATACCACAATGGTCTCCATTTTTGTACTAGGATTATAGGGAGGAGAATTGTCAAGTATTATAGAGAACCCCTGATATTGCGTGGCCATTCATTATCTTGAATTAGCTCCATTACCTTAGCTTGGTCTGGTAGTAAATTATTCAACTCAAAGATGACGTAAAAAGGCCCAAACTTATCATAATTTAGTGGTGTGTTGTTTTTATCACGAACTTTACACTTAATTTCCTTATGTAGAAATTATTTAAGCTTTAGAAATTCTAACATGCTTTAAGAGGAGTTTGCTCTAGGATTTTCTATCTAAAAGTTCCTTCCTTTTAAGTAATCCATCTAAATTCTCTAGATCCTCAGTAATTGACATCTTATTTAAAATTCTTATTGGGATGATTCCCAAGCCCCTTTAGTTTTAAGTTTCCATAACTTAGATCACTTAATTTTTGCTATTTATTTCTTTACAGCACCACCAAAATAGAGAAATTGTCTCATCATCTATTGTATTGCTTTAATTAAATTCATTAGAAAGATTATAAGAGAGTGCCAGTAGATATTTAGCTTATGGGGTATTGAATAATTTGTTAAACCTTAGCTGCATAGGAAAGGCATCAATTTGTCAAATGATCAATCCTTTTTTATGTTATTCAATAATGGCTAACAATTTTTAAAATATGGTCACTTGGTTTGATTAGAATTCCTAAAGAGGAGAAAGGAGGTTCTTTTTATTTGAAGACATATCACGTTGGAAGCCAACTTACTAAGTGACTGACTCAGAAATAGAAAATTTTAATACTTTGGCCTTATTAATCGAACTACTTGAGATATTATTTAAGATATGCAAATAATTCATTCATGCAATCATTGAAATTGAGTTTTCACTACAAAGTAGAAGTAGGTTGTCGGAAAATGAAAGGTTGAAGATTATTAACTTTTTTGCATTTAATATGGAACTTTAACTTTTCATTAAGATTTATGTTATGATTGATTAGCCTTATAAACATGTTAATACATAATGTTAATAAATGAAGAGAGAAGGGATTTTCTTATCTTAAGCCTTTAGCTCCATTGATCAAGTGAGTGGGTTCCATATTGATGAATTTACTATAAGATGTGGTCGAGATGCAATAATTAATCCAACTAATGAATAAAAGGGAAAAGCAAATACTTTCAATGAGTGTAATACAAACCTCTAATTAGTATAATTAAATTCTTTGTTAAACCAATATTTATAGTAAACTCTTGAATAATGCTTCGTGATGTAACTTTTGAATAATTCTTGAGTCAATAAGATGTTTTTTTATATTAGATGATTAAGCCTAGTAACAACTTTAGCTTAGAAGCTAGAAGCTTAGAGATAATCTTGTACATTATGTTGCAACAAAAGATAGGCCTATAATCCTTCAACTTTGATGGATTAAGGATGTTTAGTATGATGATAATGTTAGTCTTATTGAGCTCCTTCAACATTTTATCACAACCAAAAAGTTCCATAATTACATTAGTTATTTGAGTTTTTATTAGGCTTTATAAATCATGAATGAAAATGGTAGTTAATCTATTAGGTTATAGGGCCTTGCTAGGATGAAGGCTAAAGAGAACTTTCTCAATTTTTGAAAAGCTAAAAAGCTTATGGATGATTTTAGTTCCTTCTTTTATGATCTACAAGAAATGAAAAAGGTTATGACTTATATAGATAAATAATTGTTAGTGTTAGTTCCCAAACTATTTTGAAATAATCAAAAGGCATTATTAGTGTTTCTCCTTAAAAGGATAATAAAGTAACTACAGTTCCTATCTACCTCTTAAAGCTATTGAATTCTTAACCTTTTCTTCAAAAGTGAATTATACACTTCTAAAGCTTGAATGTAGTTGGATAATTCTTATCTTTATTAAGCTTATTTAGGAAGGTCCCTTGGAAATTGATAAGATCATTTTTTATTGATTACAAGTCTTTGGGCTACCTCAGTAGCCTAAAGAGTTTTGTTATAGTTTTTTTTAATTAAGGCTTTTAAGTTGATCCTTCATCATTTTTAGTTTCCTTAAGAATATGTAAGATTCTTAACCTTAGAAATTGTTAAGCATACCTTTGACAACTTCCTCCTTATAGCCTTCCAATTATGTTAGATAATTGTTACATCTAAATAGGACTTTTCTTTAAAATTTCTATATTAAGATATAGATTTCTATAGGATAATAGTATGAGATTATATTGGTTTTGAATATCGATTTACCATCAGGAAATTTAAACAACCATAAGTGATTAATAAAGGGCTTATATCATTTTTTTATGAACCATATATCTCAAGTAAAAAATTTGTCCTCAATATAACTTGCCCATGATCTAAAAGTCATCATAAAAGTTTTTCAATTTAATATTGCCCTCACACTCTAATGCGGTATGGTGCTATTAGAATCTCCAATGATCATCCAGGGAGCATTGATAGTGGTATGAATAAGTTTAAGATCATTCCATAATGAGATTCTTTGAAAAATCAAATTAGTATTATACGTAAAAGTAAAGTAAACAAAATCAAAATAAGATAATAAACTACTAACAAGTATATTAATTGTTCAGAAGCTCTAGGTTGAACAATTTTGATTTTATCAAAATCATAATTAGTTATTATTCTTCCATTGTAAGGATATAAAAAAATGGTAATAATAGTCAAATGCTAACCCAAAAAAATACTTCTTGCCCTAACCAACTTTTAACTTTATCTTAAGTAGACATATTAGCATAGGCTTTATTGATATAAGATAACTATAATTAAAATATTTTTAGGGCTACTAACCTTCTTATATCTTAAGTTAGGATACCAATTAAGAGGAAGTTTGAGAGATTAATGAGCCTTAAGCCTTAACTTTCCTGCCTGATCTTCTCCTTGCCACAACTGTGAATTCCCCTTAACCCACTTTAGCTAATTGACCAATGTCCTTATTCATTAATATTGGTATGCTTGCCTCCTTTATTCTTTCAAATGATAATGACTATTTTTCACTAAAGAATGTTTTTTGTTTCTAATGAGTTTTTCCTAACCTGACTTGCTTCCCTTTTACTTCATGCTAAAATTGCTTTAAAAGATATGATTTGATCATAAGAGATGACATCTATATGTTAACTTGCTGAATTATCCTTGAGACTCTCACTACTTTGAGTGTTATTCAGTTTAATGTAAGAAGTGATAGGGGATTTCACCCTACATATGCAATTTAAGGTGCAATTTTTTGTTACAACTTTCTTATAAAAGCTTCTAACCCCATTAATTCATAATATTCTCCTCAGACAAATAACTTGTTAGTTGGACTCGATCTCTTCCTTAGTGGCATAAGGATGGTTTCCAATGATACGCAATAGTTGAAACATCTTCAATCATCCTATCTTCCTTACTTAATATCATGATAGATATTGTGTTATGTAGATCCTAGCTCATTTCTATCTCTAAACATTCTTACATAGCCAATTCTCTTTATGGAAATTATGGCTTTGAGTATATATATAATATTTTACCTATGTAACTTGTTAAGTGACTTAGTCATATAATTGAATAATATTCTAAAAAAATATTATGTATGTTGATCCCGTTAAAGATATGTTTCATCCATAATTTTTCCATTTGTATAGAAAGTTTCCATTTTTGAAAGGAGAAAAGGAATATTGTTAATATATCATAGTTTAACCTCAAGTATTCTTTTTTGGTGCCTTCATATTCAAACTTAAAAATGAAAAGGTTCTCTCTGTTGATGTGTATGTCTAGTGCCCCATATTTTTGTAATAATGTCGAGCCCAAGTATTCATAATTGGGAAGATTTTTCTTTTATCTAAAAAAAACAGAAGAGGTTATCCATTTAGAAGCTTCCTCTTTTAAGACTTTTAATAGAGGGGAGACTATATTGTTATCATATAAGATTAAGGGCAAGATCTAACAAAGTCTATCATATAACGTGGAATCTCTAACTATTTAGAACTAATTGAAATTGTAAGGGTGTTAGGGGAAGCTAGCTAAAGAGGATGAGGTTTGAAGTCTTTTTAGAAGGAGGGGTATTAGAGAGCCTATTTAAAGAGTGAAGGAATTTTTAGCCATTATATAAAGGGAGAAAAAGATTCAAAGATGTTTAAAGGACCTTGGTTAGAGTCTAATTGAAATAGTGACGACATGATAAAAAGGAATTAAACCAAAGAAAGTTGGAAAATTGAAAAACCTTACCAAAAAGGAAATACTTTAGGCAAGATAAGTCCTACCTAGAAGACATTATTCAACTAAGACAACACCAAAGAGAAGAGCTACTAAGAGAAATAAGGAACAAGTATGAAGGATTATTGAAGAAGCCTTATGAGCTTACAAAAACAAATCAATAAAATATCATTGCAAAAAATGACAAATTAAAGTTAAGAAACTGCGATAACTAGTAAGATAAATTAGAGCAAAAAGTACATTATTAATAAAATTAGTAATTAAGGGAACCCAAAGCCAACAAATAAGAAACAAGAAGAATTAGAAGGAATAGAATGAAAAGAAAGAAGATAAACAGAAACAAGGTAAACATGATTTGCAATCAATTTTGTTTAATTTTTTCTTAGAATTTGTATAACAAATTAAGATTTGCTATCAAAATAATTTGATTTAGAATATATTAACTTATTCAAATTTTAATTATAACCAAGTGTTTAAATTTTTTATAATGTATAGTTATTATATACATAATTAATCTCTTTTATATATGTTATAAAATTATTAAACATTATAGGTATTATTTAATGTTAAAAATTAAATTTTATTTATACATAATATAATACCTCCTAATTTGAGAAAATTTATAATAATTGATAATCAATTATTACAAGTAAAATATAAACAAAGAAAATATATTACACAAAAATATTATGCAATCATATTAGTAAAAATAATAATTATATATAATAATATTAATCATATCAATTTAGTAATAAAATAAATATTTAAATGAAATACAAAATTTAATGCAGAGCGACGAAATTAATAATAGCGTAAGAAAATGGATCCCTTTTAAAGATTATATACCATTTTTATTTGGACAAATCATATTTAGATTAATTTAAATTGATGAAAAAGTTATCCAAGTTGATAATGAAATTTCAGTCTTTCTATTTTATTTACAACAATCATATTCTATTTAGGTTGCAATATTAGAATAAGAGTATTCCATCATATTAGCATTAAAATTATTTTAACATTTATTTTTAAAATTTTAATTTTATTATAACTAAAAACTTTAATAATGAGCCTTAACTTTGTTAATAAAAAGTAGCTAAAATCCTTCCAAACACAGTTCAAAACTTTTTAAATCCTTTATATCTAAAAATGTATAACTAAAAATTGTGAAAATATCGAGGTGCATAAATTTTCGAATTAAAATTGAAGGTATGTAAATAAAAACTATTAATTAAAGGAGTACTAATTGGCATGATAAAATAAGCAATAATTAATAATATGTTATATCTATTAGTATTAATGATTTGAAAGCATAATAATTATTAATTCAATCATTTCAATGATATTTCTGTATGGTACTTTTTTCACTTTTCCAATCCTAATTCATTTTCTAACTTTTTATTCAATTGTATATTTTAAAATTCTTAAACACTTAAACACTTGAAAAAAGTCATCATTTATATCTATAATAATATTTTCCTTTATCCTTTATTAGGAATAAGGAGTATTTGTAGAAGATATTATTAAGATCTCTAAAAAGAGTTATGCCAAAAACTTGTCTGCACATAAATTTTCAAATTTGTCGCTTTTATACATTTGATTCCTTTTCTGGTTCCTTATTGATAAAGAAAACACTTGTAAGAGGGGGGTGAATTGTGTGTAAAAAAATTGCAAGGTACTTTCAAATTGATAATATCCTACTAAACAAAATAAGTCTATAGATAGAAGGGTCCTATCAACTTTTAAAAAAGATCCTGTTAATGTTGAAAACAAAAGGATTATATTAATTGAAAGGAGCTTGCTAAGGTTCAAAAGGAAAGGAGCATGTTAATCGATAGGAGCCTATTGACGCTCAAAACTAAAGGAACATGTTAATTGTTTAAAAAATGAAAGGAACCTCTTATGATATAAAAACCAAAGAAGTCTATTGTAAAACTGAAGGAACATCTTAAAAACACAAACTTATAAGGTGGAAGTTTAAAAGTTTGGAAGAGAGAAAGAATGACACAGTCAATTTATACTTGTTTAGCTAATAACGAAGCTTATGTCTAGTCCCTAAATATCCAACTTCGGTATTTCACTATAAGAATCCAAGTATTAAATTTGACGAGCCTCTCCAAGTTCACAATTACATATTTTTCAAAGTTCCCCAACCTTCCACACTCGAGGTGTTTAACAAACCTTTATAAGCTCTCAAAAATAAATATAAGCTAAGCTTAATGTAAACTCTTAAAGAATAACAATCTCTCTCTCGATAGAGTGTTTTCACTTTCTAAGGCACAAGGAGTTTGATATAACTTTTAAGAATATTGATGTTGTTAAAGTATTTCGAAAATATGTGTGCCTCATAAATGAAGTGGCTATTCTTTAAGTAGACATTTTCTCTAACTATTCATTGCTTCATTTTATTCTGAGTTGATCTAATGAATTTTCTATATCATTTTTGTTGAAATCTTTAATATTTAGACGTTAAGAGAAAAGTTCTATCAAAACTTCCAAAGTTAGTTAATTATTCGAATTAGTAAGAGCCTTTCAGATGTTATGGAACCATTTCTAATTAGCTAAGTTCATAAAGAAGGTTCCTGCAAAAAAGGAAACAATTTTTCCATAATTTTATTTCTTTTTAAGAATTATATTATTGCCTATACAAGGAAATAAATCTAATTTGAATTTTGAAATATTATATAGTTATCATCAAAATCGTTAAATATAAACTTTAAGCTAATAATCTCCCCTTTTGATGATGTCAAACAATAACAGATATATTTTCAAAATTCAAAAAATAATAAAGGATTTCGAAAGATACCTGTAAACTTTATATGTTCTTACTCACAGTTATGATTAGAAGGAGCCTTTTTTATGACAGGAGCCTTTCCTACAATAGGAACCTATCATTTATGCATATCACATATTTAAACTTCACAAAATTCAGTTCACCCATATTTTAACAATTAGTAGAGAGTAGGCAAATATATCATCGAGAGAAAAATATATCATTTTTTCTCTCGACCAACCTTTTGATCTAGGAAGTACATCGAGTCAACTTCTTCCCGTCTTTTCTCTTCCTTCTTCTTTTTCGTTATCTCTCGATGATTTCTCTTTAAGGTTTCTTAAGGTGGCTGATTCAAAAGCCCCCTCTACCTCTTTTTTTTATTTAAATATCCTTTTGTATTCTAAGCAGCCCTAGGGTTTTTCTAAGGTCCTAAAAGTCCAAAAAATTCCCTCAAAACTTGACATTTTTTAGTGTCTATGCATCTACCTAATCTAGGCCACAATCATGGGTTGTTGTTTCGACCTAAATGTTGTTTGAAACTCCTCTGCTCTTTGATATTAACCCTAAAACACTACGAAACACATCAAGGTACATCAAAAACATAATATTTAAGCTCAAAAGCTTGTACTAACCGTTAAAACACAAATAATTAACAAACTAACACAATTCTAACCTAAACATAAACTAAATGATTGAATTAACAGCTAAACACATATCAAACAATGCCCTAAAACACGATGCAATTTACACTTATCATATCCCCACACTTAAACATTTGCTTATCCTCAAGCGATCAAAAACAATAAAACAAATCAAGAAAACATAAAACACATATATGCAATAATAAGACAATGACTTCAACTTAACGAAACAAATTTAACTATAAACATAATCCTTTAAGTCGTTTTAACTTATTAACAAGTGAAATTTTCTTATAAGCACCTTAGACTAAATATACAAACTAATCAAAATTTTAATATTAAGTCTATTCACCCCTATCACTTGCACACACTCATTGATAATCATTTAGTCAAAAAAAATGTAGCTTGGTTTTCATGAAAAATCAAGCTACTAACAAGTTTGGTAGGTTTTATTTGAAAACATTCTTTTTGTTGATTTTTCTTTAAGGACAAGAACCTAGTCTTTTTAGATAAAGACAAACATTTATGATGAAAGTTGATTTGGTTACTCAACTAAGTCATGTTGTTATTAAGCTGCTTGGTTGGAATGTCATTATAACCTTTTTATAAAAAGGTGCATATTTGTGATGTGTGTCGATCTGGTTACTTAGTTACACTACATTTTTAACTGGCTACTAGCTCTATTCATAACCCGATGGCTAGTAGAATAGTTATTTTAGTTAAAATTTATACAACTTTTTTTTACATAATATTTTACCTACCTTATTGCTTTAGCTAATCATTCTCATGAAAATGTACTAATAATGCCACTTATTTTATTGGCCTATAATTATAAATGAGTATGGAAAATTCCTAGGGTGAATGGACTAACATCGTATCCTAACTAACAAGCATATTTAGCCCTAAGTAACTTAGGACACTAATTTCACAAGTTAATAAATATTCACAACCTAAAAGGTTCTGTTTAAGGCTAAATCTATCCTATTAAGTCCTAGCCATTGACGCATTCACACAATTCACAACAAACAATATGTAATATGCAAAATGCAAACTACCATACAATATGCAAAATTTACACTCAAGGTAAAAATATACAACCCTCCCCATACTTAAACAACACATTATCCTCAATGTGAGAAGGAAACAAACAAACACGTAAGGGGGAATGAAATAGTATACGGAACCATC
>JANTPM010000245.1:28166961-28177996 GCA_025434745.1 Erythroxylum divaricatum | reverse complement strand
GTCTTTTGCTTCAAAGATCCTCCAACGGTTGTGTCTATAGTGCCCCTTGTGGGTGGATTCACTCCAATATAGAAAGTCTTTAATAGAAATTCCTTTGGTAGATTATGTTTCGGACCAGTGTAAATCCGTGTAATACCTCCCACACTTCATATAGTCACTCCTAGTCATTTTATTGGAAATTAGTAATCTCCTTTATTAGCCTCGTTTTCTTAGTCTAAGGGAAGTACTTGTCCATAAAGGCACATGCTAACTATTTCTATGTCCTAATGTTTGTTGGGTTTAAGGAATGATATCGTGCCTTGGTTGTATCCCTAAGTGTGAAGGGAAAGAGCCACATCTTAATAACATCTTCCAAAGTTCCATTATATCATAAAGTATCATACATCTCTGAAAGTTTGCTAGATGGGTGTTACGATCTTCATTAGCTAACTCGTAGACAAAAAAATTGGTTTGTAGCATATTCAACAACGTTAGTTTGATTTCAAATGAAGTTGATTGAACTGATAGCTGATTGTTGCATTAACGTGTAACGTTAAACCTTAGTTTCATGAAAACCATAAGGGTATACTACTACTGATCTCCTTGATTATAATTTTCTTTCATTTTTCTTTTTATCAACGACTCATTCTTTGGATTTTTATTTCTTATCTTGTAATATCAAGAGCTTAAGTGTCTTCGATCTTGCTTGAACTCTAAGTAATTCTTATGTTCATGTAATCACAATCACACAAGAATAGCGAAAATTCCTTAGATCAAAGGAATTCAAATAGTCCTAAAGTTAAACCCCCGATAATAGTCTGAAAAACTTGTTGAGAAAGTTTTATATGTAATAAAACCCTCAATACACCATAACTGTACGAATCATATCTTGTAGTATATAACGTTATCATTCCCATAAGAATTATTCAAGGTTAACAATTTGAACCTAACTCAAGGTTAACAATTTGAACCTAACTTTGTCTAGGGTATTCCTAATGTGATTTGAATAAAAATAAATAACATAAATTGAAACAAATAATAAAGCAAAGCAAATGATTCAAATAACAAGTGAAATAGTGAGGTACCTAATTAATTTTATATTTTGACCAAGATAGAATAATTACGACTTATTCTTTTCTTATTTTGATTGCTTTACTATTGTTAATCCAATTATGTGTTTGATCTTATATTCCCTAAGGCATCGATTACTCTCTCAAAAGATCTAATTAATTGACCCTAATTGAATTCAAAAATTTTAGATTTTCTTCCTTTAGATTCACAAAACTTTCACTAACATTTTCAATTAGATATGAAACTATTTATTAGATAATTAATTTTTCAAACAAGATCTCTCTTTGAATGATTATTAACTTGATAATTGTGTGTCTATTAAACTGTTAACTCTCGTTACACAATCTAACTCTGATTACTTTTGACTCACTCTCTTGGTTTATTGTCAAGTTTAAGCATAAAAATTATCACAAGCATGCAATATGTATTGAAATCAACATTAATCAAAGCCCTAAAATAAATCTAGAATAAATACTAGTCTGGAATTTAATTTCATGAACTTGTTTAACATCTTGGAATGCAAATTACACATCAAGAATGATTAAATAACTAAAGGAAAAAAGAAAAACTCTATTGATGACTTGACATGGAAAGTTGGAATCCTGGATATTCTTTTTGATCTCCCACATTTGATCCACTCTTTGATGTTGGTTGTTGTATTTTTTTGGTGAATAATTTCACATTCTTAAATAGTGTAATAGGTTATTAGGTGTAACTAACGTTTTCCCACTTTGATTGGTTCCAAAAAATGCTCTTGAATCTTAAAACAGATGAAAAAACTTGCACTAAGGAAGTCTCTGTGGCTTTATCCTCTCTGTCATGATCGTTCTCCAATCATGAGTGAGGCCATATAGCCCTATGCTCACCTGTCATGATCGTGCTCCTCAACACAATTGTGACCCCCTTCATATAGCTTCTGTCTTTTTTTTTTCTTCAATTATCTTATTTCCAACACTAACAAATACATTAAACACCTCATGAAACATAAAATTGAGATTAAAAACATGCTCTAAACCACACAAACACTTAGAATATTAATAACCACTCACAATAATACAATGCTAAGCCTATACATTCGATAATCATCTAATAAACACCTAAAAACACACTAAAACACCTAAAAACATAGTATAAACTATACCTATCAATCACTATCTATAATAAGTTCCTTAAAGTTTCTCTATATCTTTGGCCATGTTCTTGGGTAAAATCAAATGAGAAGACTAGAAATATGCATGTTATTTAGACCTAAGAGTATAAGTTGGAATCTTCCAACAAAGGAGGGCTCATATTGCTTCACTTCTTTATTCTCTTTTACACTAAGACACAAAGGCTAATATTGTCTATATGTGATCTTTTTAGTTATAATTAAAACTCCTAGTTAGGTGAAAAAGGAATATTTGATTTAAAGAGTAGATATTTCAACAAGAAAATGTGATAAGTGTTTAGCTCTAAAAAAACCATAAGTATCCTTGTTAATAGCTAGCCCTAATAGCTTGCTAAAAGAATTGAGAGAATTGATCAAGAAAATAATAAAATTTGGATCCACTACATATAGAAATAACATGTTATTAGAAAAGGAAAGGTTGAAATTCTCAACTATTTTTGAAACTAGAAGGATAGTCAATCATTCTTGTAAGCACTTCAATACAAAGAGCGAATAAAAAAGATGATAGAAGATCACCTTGTCTGATTCCTTTTACATCTCTAATTAGCCTTGTAGCCTCTTTGTTGATCATAATGCAAAAAGATGAAGTAGTGAAACACTACTCAATTGAAGATATAAAAATGGGAGAAAATCCAAATGTTTCAAGAGCTTGTTGCATTTATTACTAATCCATATAATCAAAAGCTTAGTGGAAGTCAATTTTTATTGGGCAATTTCTAGTTGATTTCCTTTTATAATAGTCCCCATAAAACTTATGAACCAAGAGGATATATCTCCATTAGATGTCTCACTAATAGAGACACCTTGAATTAATGATTACAAAAAGAACTTGCTTAAGTCTTAAGGCTAAAACTTTAGAGATAACCTTGTATAAGGTACTATAGAAGGCTATAAGCTTATAATCTCTTAAACATATAGGATTTAGGAATTTACAAACCAAGAAAATGTGAGTGCTATTCCATAACTTTAACAATCTAGTACCATTGAAGAATTCAAGCATGGATCTAGTCACATATAGTTTAAGACATCACCAAGGTTTTCTAAAGGAAAAAGTACTAAGTCCATCAGGTGCAGAAGTGGATTGAGGATAAATAAGGCAAGCTCAATATCCTTAGTAGGGAAAGGTTTAGAGAGGAAATCGTATTGCTCTTAGTAATTAACTTAATTAAGAAGGAATTAAGTAATTGAATTGATGAGTAGCAATTGGAGGCTAAAGCAAGAGAGATATAAAAGTAATTAGTTGCCATGTTTTTAGCATAAATTGGTCATATTATAATAATAACAAGGCATATTTTTTTATGAATGCAAAAGTGTAGAGAGAGAGAGAGCGATAGAGAGATCAAAGAAATCAAAACTAAGCCCATAAAATTAATTACAAATGGCAAGCAAATAAAACAAAGAAAAATTAAAAGAGTGATGATTTAGGAGCAATTTCTAATAATTGCTAGAAAAATCTCGATTTTATTTTTCTTACAACTTAGCGTATATGTTATTCAATCAATATCAAATAAATGAAAAAGAAACTTTTTATGAAAGATGCCTATTGGTAATTCAATTGGGTTATTTTTAAGTATTTGCTCTACAATTGCTCCAAAAACTGCTCAGTCAAATCATGGAAAAACTCTTTTTCTAAGACATATGAATACATTTTATTCTTAATTTTTTTTAAAGGAAAGTGGCTCATAATACTAGAATATTAAGGTATAACAACATTATCTCTAATTGCATAAACATTTTGGATCATTATTAAGTGTATAAAATTAAAGTGAATTATAGGGAATAGTTGATGTGAGAAGTATCAAGTTATAAGGATTCTAAATAATAAAACTTTAATATAACTATGTAACATGAATTTCATCATAGAAGATACCGTATTATTTAAAATATTCTTGCTTAGATCACGACTTGAGATAATTGAATATTTTAATAAACACGCTTTGCAAGACTGATATGTTTGGCGTACAAATACAATCCATATTGTTTAAAATGTAAAATATAACTGATTCGATTTATGCTAGAATTAATTCATATAAACAATTTCAAGCATAGAAGCGCATAACGGTTAGGAGTGGTTATGGGAATTAATTTATTGCGTATCTAAGTGGAAGAAGCGTACATGGAAGTGTAGTCACGTAGAAGTGGCGCGTAAGAATTAGAGATTTCCATTGGTTCTTTGGTATTGGAATCAAATTCAATGTTTATAATTATTATTTTGGTTATATATATTATACACAATCCTCTTACAAGTAGCGTATCTTAAACCGAAAAGGAAACAGAAAACCCCCTCCTTTCACATCAACTCCTGTCTATAAAACTAAACCATCTTTTGTTCATAATTGGTTATTTCAGATCATCATCACCTCCTTAATTTGGAGAGGTACAGACAATGAGAGAGATGAGAAAAGATTGCCATGTTCTGCTGAGATGTGGGAGAAGAGAAACCAAATACTGTCACGGGTTTTCTTCTGGTGAGATGGAGTCTCTTCACTCCTTATGTGAAACCATATTACCTTCTTTGCCAACAACTACCGTTGAAGGTAAAGAAGACCCTCCAACAACGGCTGTTCAAGCTTTCTATCAGGCTTCTGCTTCTCAGTCGCCTGTTCCTGATGAGGTACTTACGCGCACACACACACATATAATGTATATACAAAAGTACCCAGTACTCTTCTCTTTCTGTTTGTAATAAATAATATGATGCATCTGCAGAAAATCTTATCTCACCGATCGACAAGGTGAGTTTAGGTTATATGAGTTGATAATTTAGCTGTTTGATATGACACGAAACTTATGAGAGTAGCCCATCGTTTCACAATGTCTCGGTTTGATGGTTTGTTTGGGATATGTACGTGTTTATTCAGGTAGCAGAGACTTTGTTGAAAAGGGGTTTGAAAGAATCTGTGATTCTGGTGAGATCAGTTTTATGGGCTCTATCCACAAGGTTGGGTACCTTTATGCTTTGTGGTTCGCTTTGCGTCGACGACAAGTGGCCTTACATTAAGAAATTTGCAAGCATGTCTTTGGATAAGAGGGAAAAGGTTCTGCAGAGTTGGTTCAAGAGCCGATTTTTGACACCTATCAGGCTGGCTTTCATTTACGTAAAGATCCTTTGCCTCTTCGTTTTCTTCTCTCGGGTAAGGCTTCCATTAATATAATATCTCACAGCTTTAGTCTTTTACAAGATGGTCTTGGCCGAAATCCAAGTTATGACCTGGTCCGTTGGCATATTTGGTGTTGAGCTCAAATTGAACCAAGAGACCAGCCGCCCCTCCCCGGCTTGAAAAAGATGATTAGGTCAGGTTGAAGGTTTAAGTTTAATCATAGGCTAATTTGGGGCAAATTGAAGTGAATTGACCTTATCGAGATTGACAAGTTAAAGAAAGTGTTGAATTATTATATCCATGCCCTTAATGCTACTTTACGACCACGCTTTCTTAATTATAACAAACATATTTATATCCTATCCTATCAAACGTGGTTAGGACTTGTATTCTTACATTACTGTCATGTTATGTGTAGCGCACCTCAATTCTCTATTGTCGTACAATATGAGTTTGGAAGTTAACGGAAAATATTTTGTTTTAATATTATATACGTAGTAGTAGTTAGTAGTGGTACTCACTAGGGACGGATACAGCATTTAAGAAAGGGTAAGGTTGATGCGTCGTTATCGATACCGTTACCATCCTCTGCAGATTTAAATGGCGGGTTTGAGTACTCGTTTAACTTTTTTGGGAGTCATGTGACAGTTAAACAGTTTTTCTTAGTCTTCAGGAATACAGATGATATTTAAAATTCAGTGGTTTCAATTTATAGCCCTAGGATAGGATAGGATATTCACCACATTAATTAGTTTGTTTGTTTATTTGTATCGTCTGAATCTGAATCAATACAATACAATACTACTACCTAATTATTAAGATTTTATCTAAAAAACAAATTAAATGGCTTCCTAATTTTCTTCTGCGGCATTGGTAGGTGAAATAGCAATTGACAATTTCCAAAACTTTTGTGTTGACTTCAGCTAATATCTCATCCCACACACAACCCAAAGCTTATTTAATAGAAATAGAAAATTAGATGGGAATAACTTCCACGGAATCCAAACATTCAAGACAATATCATCAGCAGTTGAAGCAAAATTAGAACCAACAGTGATGCCTTAGCTCTTTTACTTGATCCACATTTTCATGAACCTTGATAACTTTTTGGAACAAAGATTTGACTCTAGCTATTGGTTTCGAAAAATAATTTCATTCCTTCTTTTCCTTTGGGTAGACAATCTGTCATGGACCGTTACGTTAGTCTGCTAGACAACAAAACCCAGCTCATAAATACGGTACGATTTGTCAATTCTACATTAGTTTTGGACTTTTCACAGGTTTTTCTATAACGTTGTTCCTCAATTAACTTTCCCTTTGCACTTCATTCAAAAGCTAGACAAGACTAGATAAAGCAGGGCAACACACAAAAAACAAACTGCTTGTGCATGTTTAGTCCTTGAAAAGTCACAGGAGTAAACAATGTTTTAACACCCCAAAGTCCCCAGGCAGGTTTTCCAGGTTTATTAATGAAAGTAAATGAATGATATAAAACAACGATATATTCAAATTATTTTGAGCTTTACAATTCTCAGTTTTCGAGTTCTGATGCAGGGGGATGAAAATGGTCGGAACCAATCTTGGGAAGCCATTGGTTATCATGTGCATACTGATCATACTCCTACTCAACCAACAAATGAGAGACCTCTCCAGAAGGGAATAGTGGAAACTATGCAGGAAACTGAGTCCACTCTTCCACGTTCCCTCACCAACAAAGGTCTCCCTGTAACCATGGATTTTGAACAAAACCTTCTAACAATCAAATGTGATGTTGTCATTGTTGGCTCTGGTTCTGGGGGCGGAGTTGCTGCTGCAATGCTTTCAGCGTCTGGCCACAAGGTGGTTGTTCTTGAGAAAGGAAATTATTTCACTGCTAGAGACTATTCAGGCTTGGAAGGCCCTTCACTGGATCAACTCTATGAAGCAGGTGGCATGCTTCCAACTACTGATGGAAAGACCATGATTTTGGCAGGTTCCACAGTTGGGGGTGGCTCTGCTATTAACTGGTCAGCTTGCATCAGAACCCCAGAATCTATTCTCAGGGAATGGGCTCAGGATCAGGAAATTACGTTCTTTGGCAGCCCTGAATATGTTTCTGCAATGGATATAGTTTGTGAAAGGATTGGAGTTACAGGAAATTGTGTGAAGGAGGGCCTTCAGAATCAAGTTCTAAGAAAAGGCTGTGAAGAACTTGGCCTTGAAGTCAATGCAGTCCCAAGAAATTCTTCAGAGAAACATTACTGTGGATCTTGCGGCTACGGTTGTCAGAAAGGAGAGAAAAAAGGGACCGATTCAACATGGTTAGTTGATGCCGTTGATAATGGTTCAGTAATTTTAACGGGATGCAAAGCGGTGAAGCTCATATTGGAAGATAATAAGGGTGGAAGCCAAAAAGAAAATAAATGTATAGGAGTTTTGGCAAAGACATTAAATGATAATATCCGATTCAGTTTGCACATAGAGGCTAAAGCAACAATATCAGCAGGTGGGGCACTTCTGACACCACCTTTACTAATCTCTAGCGGATTGAAGAATGAGAATATTGGCCGAAATCTTCACCTGCACCCTGTTCTCATGGCCTGGGGCTACTTTCCTGAGTCAAATTCGGAGTTGAAGGGTAAATCATTTGAAGGTGGAATAATTACATCGATTCATAAGGTGATGTCAGGGGGTTCGAGCGTCAGGGCTATTATCGAAACTCCGTTATTAGGTCCAGCATCATTTGCCACATTATGTCCCTGGGAGTCAGGACTTGACATAAAGAAAAGACTGTTGAGGTATGCTAGAACTGCTCACATGATAGTTATAATCAGGGATCAGGGGTCAGGCGAAGTTAAGGTAGAGGGTAGGGTACACCATAACTTGCACAACGTGGACAAAGAGAATTTGAAGGCAGGTTTACGACAGGCTTTAAGAATTCTAATAGCAGCAGGAGCAGTTGAAGTTGGTACACACAGAAGTGATGGACAAAGACTTAAATGTAGAGGGATTGACAGTAGAAGCCTGGAGGAATTTCTGGACACAGTTTGTCCACCTGAGGGAGCAATGTCACCTGAAGAACACTGGGCGTTATACTGCTCTGCCCATCAAATGGGGAGTTGCAGGATCGGAAAGAACGAAAAGGAGGGTGCAGTGGATGAGAATGGAGAGAGTTGGGAAGCAGAAGGGCTATATGTTTGTGATGCTAGTGTATTGCCAAGTGCTGTTGGAGTAAATCCTATGATCACAATCCAGACAACTGCCTACTGTCTGTCAAAGAGGATAGCCAAATCCTTATCATCAGCATAAAATTACGATTTCTGGTGCTTACTTTCTAAGATTTAATGAAGAAAGCAATTTAACTTGCTGGATGAATCCTTCTATTCAATATGCTTACCAAATGGCATATAGTAGTAATAGTTATATTCAAGTACACACTCTGTTGGGCTTAATTCCTTTGACATATTTGCCGATGCAAGGAATATTAGATGTCTTTGTAAGTTAAATGTAAGTAAATAGAATTGCATTGATTAGTTTAAAATGGACATATGTTATCAATTTAAGATTTCATATATTTGCATTAGATAGATTATAGATTTGTTTCTTTTACGATGATAGTAAATAAAATTTCATGTTAAATACAAAAACTTATCATCTTAATTTGATTAATTCAATTTGTAAAATGAATATTTCATATATGAAATACTATTAATTTTAAAATATCTAATATATATTTAATGTATGTAATTAAGTAGTTTCAATTTCACATCAACTTACTAATAAAATTAAATTGAATTAATTCATTTTGAAATGTTAAACATGTTCAATTATAAAGCAATTTAATAGTTAGACATTTTTAATATTATGTAATATAGATTATAGATTGAGACCTTTTTATTTAAAATATGAATAAATGAAGGTAAATAAAAATGATTTGTTACAAGTAGTTTATATAACTAAGGATTGTTTGTCCCGTTTACATTCCCTCATATTATTTATCTTTCTTTTATAATTCTTCATATTTGAACTTGTATTTTATTTGTGTTGACTCTTTGCATTAATTGATTTGATTAGTAGTACGCCTCTCAGTAATGCTTGAAATTCTCAAAGTAAAATACTGATGAGGGGCAACCTTGTGATGAAGGTTTACTTAATGAATCCTGGTTTGGGTGGGCCCGCCCTTAGAGGTTTTGTCCCCTTTAGTCTCCTAAGTTGTCTACCTCTCTATCCTTTCTTGGGGTCTTGGGGAGTCGAACTTGGAACCTCAGGGTTTTGTTGGGTGCATGACTCATGCCTCTTACCACTGAGCTACGACCCTCAATCACGAACGAATCCACAGCAACCTGAGTGGGTATTTTTCTGTCTCTGATAGTTTTTTCTCGGTGGGCGGTATGAGGCTTCTGTACGCCCCAATTGTTGACGAGGTGTGCACTGCCTACCAGCTGATGCCAAGTCAAATCCCTCTGAACGGCTGGAGGTTCATCAACGGTTTGGCTTTGCTGTGCCATCAGTTCAGCTGCCCTCATTCGATTGACATCCTCCGTCATTTTTTGAAAATAAATCAGAGCTCAAGCTCTGGGCCAGGATCCCTCATCTACAGTATAGGGATGCCCGATTTCGTCCGGCAGGAACGCCCTCGAAAATCACTTCTTGGCGGACGAAGTACTTTTTTGTGAAGTCCCCAGAATCCTCCTGCGAGGTATCCTTTGGCCGAACGGTGGAATGACGCGTCGAGCATATCTCTTAGTAGAGAGAAGTGGGAGGTGGTCGGTCGCATAGAAAAGCTCGGCCGATACGACTTCGCTCGGCTCGTCTAGGGATATTTCGGGGGGGTCTCGGCCGATTTCTTTCTAATCGACCCCCCACCACGAATTAGTGGGCTAGGAGAGGGAACCGCCCAGTCTGGTTGACCCCTCGTGGTTAAGTTACTTGCTGAATTTTTTGTTTCGCTTTCTGAACTGTTTTATTGCTTTGCAGCTATGGTGAGGATAGAAGATTTTCCCGGGTCCTCCCTTCCCCTCAAATCCAAAAAGCAGGCCGAAAGGAAGAAAAAGCGGAAGGAGACAGAGACCGGTGAAGGTGCCGCTCTGCCAGTGGAGCCAGGACATACGGTGTTGTTGGCCCCTCCATCCACTGAGGACCATCCTGTCGTGTCGGCGTCATTGTCGATCGTGCCGACGAGCGCGGGCCGAGCGGGCTCGGAAGGGGAGGAGGAAGAAGAGGTGGAGCCATCTCTTAAAGAGAAAAAGGACCGTCCGGGTTGCTGGTCAATCTTATCGTCCTTCGGACCACGACAAAGAGAGGGAGAAAATGGGAGAGCTTACTGCCCGATCACATAAGGGCAAGGGGACGAAGCGAGCAGCGAGCGCTGATAAATGGGAGCTAGCGATCAGTCTCGATAAGACTGCATCGCTCGCGAGCCTCGATGTGGCTCTTCATATTGCCGAGAAGATCGTTCCCCCTGTGGATGAGGAGCGCATTGACTCGCTGACCCATCAGGAACTATCGGCCCGTGCCGTCCGTAACTGTGCTAGGGAGCTGGCTTTCGTCTCCTCGATGTATCGACGCATCGAACTGCTCGACGGGACTGTTCAGTTGCTGGACCGGGAGGTGCATGACCTCCTCGAGCAGGTGAACACTTTAAGGGTCGAGCTCTCTATGGCCAAGGAAGAGAAGGATGTTCTCGGGGCTCAGCTCTCTTCTTTGGAAGAGGAGAGAAAGTTTTGGGAGGAGGAGA
>JANTPM010000245.1:28148377-28161582 GCA_025434745.1 Erythroxylum divaricatum | reverse complement strand
CCAACATTCAATCATGGGCTTTAAAACCTCCATTTATATTTCTTACTTTGCTTGATAACCTTCCTTGAAGC
Organism: Erythroxylum divaricatum; assembly: GCA_025434745.1. Taxonomy (NCBI): domain Eukaryota; kingdom Viridiplantae; phylum Streptophyta; class Magnoliopsida; order Malpighiales; family Erythroxylaceae; genus Erythroxylum; species Erythroxylum divaricatum. The sequence continues at coordinate 28,161,511 of JANTPM010000245.1, read as the reverse complement.
CAAGTGGAGAATCTTATTGGACTTAGATAATTCAAGCTCCAATAAGCCCAAAATTAATTCAATTTCATTATAATTAAATCTAGCTTATTAACTAAATATTATTCCACTAAAGACAATTATTTGAACTCTTGAATTACTAAATATTATGAGAAAAACATATTTCAAATAATATGTCCAATTGCAAACCCTATTATAAACCTTATTATAGCCATCTGCACAATAAAAGATAAAATTACCATTTTGCCCTTATGTTGGTTTTTCCATCTAAATCTCTCGTTTTATTCTATATGGTGAATAGCATACAATATCTCATCTTGGTGTTAAGACTTGATGGTTAGCTAGTCCATCAAACTCCTGATGCTAGTTTAATCACCAATCTCCATAAAACATCTAGAAGTGATGATATCACTATAAATTCTTTATTTGAGTGAATGTTTCTTGATACATGTTTTAATTAATAATTCCAACATGCAGATACTAGATTAATACTCTATAAAAATATATTCCAATCATATCAAGAATTATAATCAAATACATATGAGTTCACCACTCATCAAGATTGTAGTCTATAACAAGCAAATGCTAAAATGTATGTTTTAAGACTAAAGTAACGACCTAGTTTATTCTTGAAAGCATACTTGATTTCAAATTTATTTAATAGTGTCATTCTCAATAGTCGACTATTATCATGATATGAAACTCATTATTCCCTTAAAGTAAACTCCTTTACTTATATGGAGATAAATCAAAACACTACAGTCTAAATCGTAATTAAGCGACTAACTTGATTATTCAATTATGAATCAATTAATTTAGATTATTATAATATACATGTTTCTCATACATGTCTATGTATATGTATATTACATACAAAAGAATTTGGTTAACTTTTGACTAGATATATAATGCTCATAAAAACCAAACTCTTTTGTTTTATTAATAATAAATATTTTCATTACAGAACTGTAACTGAAGAAGATTAAGTTACATATAAATACACGTGCTTTCCAGAGCATTATATTTACATAACTCCAGCACGTACAGGTGGTGACATTCATATTATTATATTCTTCCTTTTTTGTTTCATGCAAAGTGACGTGAACTTTAATTTTTTAATGCAAAATTCAAAAAAAAAATCAATCAATATGCATGCAATATTCACACCTTTTTCATTCAATTTATCTCTCATTTGGACCAAATTATAAGACTTTGTAACCAAAATCAAGATTTGAAGGCAATTAAAAGAAATGGAAACTAGACACAACAATTCCCCAACACTTAAACTATGCTTGTCCTCAAGCAGAATAAAAAACCCTAGACTATACAAAAACAAACAATGGAAACAACAATTTTCCCAAAGAATAGTTAAAGATGTCAATGATCATTTCAATAAACATAACCTAATAATTTGAAACTTGTAATACTCCATGAACAAGTTATTTTTCACATATTTATCCAAAATCAACAAGTATTTCAATTCAAAGTATCTCCACTCTCCATCCTCTCAAGCATTCAAAGGTAGGGTATATTCACTCATCATTCATTTTTCATGCAAGACCTCTACCATAAGCTTGCTTACTAATCCAATCTATAGCTATCAAACACAAACTTCAATCCGAAGATCTTTATTTGCTTGTAATGGGGCCAGGCTAAGGGTAGGATAAAGAAAAATCACAGTTTAAAACCACAACACAAATTAAGCATTTAAAACAATACAAAATAATGAATTATAAAATGCCCCAATTTTTTGCTCTCATTTAACAAAATTAACACTTCCCATTTTCTACTTCTCTCCTCTTCTTTTCATTTTTGGTCATTTTCTCTTCCTTCCTTTTCTTTTCTATTTCTATTTCTTTTTCCTTCTTTTTTATTTTTACTTTTTCTTGATTTTTGTCTCTCTCTTCTTTTACTATATTTTTTATTTATTAATTTAGAACAAGATCAAGTTTAGAAGAGAAAAATGTAGAGGAGAGATACAAATTATTACTATCCATTCCTAACACAAAAGCCAAATATATGCTATGATTCCCCCATACTTGTTCAAACAATTATTCCCTAAACTCAATCATACCTATTCAAATGCTCAACTTGCCTTATGGTAAGTACAATAAAGAGGATAAATAATCAAGTTCAAGGCTGATATTTTGTGTTTAAAGAAAGAAAATGTTTCATGTTAAGCTCAAAGGGAGTTCACTAAAGATAACATCATGGTGGCTTTTTAAGCAAAAGGGGTAAATCCTAATGGCCTTCATCATTTCAACATTTTCATAAGATTATGTGATCTCATGAAAGAACACTCTCAACAAAGAATACTTGAATTTGGTGTTTAATATTTAAAAAAGACTTAAATTCTTACCAAATGAAAAGTGTCATTCATCTATCACAAAGCTAATGCCCCTTTAATCGAAATCCAAGCCAATCAACCTAAGCATGCAAGTATACTCATTCACTCATATTAGGAATTTCTAATTCAGATCGTGTTTATTTAATAAACATGCATCTCTAACTACTAAATTGGAAAACCAACATACAAAACACAAAAAATATTTTTTTACAAAAAAGTAAAAGAGGATCTAAGACACAAAATAACAAGAACAAGGACAAGCATTAAAACTAAAAGAAATTAAACTAACAAGCAATAAAGAAAGGGATAGAAATATGATAACAATGTGGGATGATCACTACGTTGATCTAGTATGGAATGTGTACTGCGTCCAAGAATGAAGATAGCTTCAAGGAAAAAAGATCAAAAAGATGGAGGAGTAAGCATGTGCACATAAAGAAAACAAACTATGTTCAGGTTCACTAAGAAAAATAACAACCAACAGATAATTGAAAAACAAAAAAAAAATGGGTTGCTTCTTTAACATCTAGTAGCTAGACACCTCAATGATCATTCTCAAGGTAGGTCACTCAAAGTGATTGATTCCACCCTTTTCGCCTTTTTCATGTGGATCCATCTCCAAAAATTTTCTAGACATTTCCTCAATTGCATATAATAGCAATTGGTAGCATTCATCACTCTCTTTAACTAAGTCCAGATTCTTGTCTTCTTCTTCCTACAGGGCGAAATCAAAATTGGCAGCATTAACTTGATCAACAAAAGATTAGTCTTCAAAAATAGTAAAAGTAGGAATAGGTTCAACATTAAAGATTGATAATTCTACTATTTCTCCTACGACTGTCATGATCAATTTTCCTATCTTCACATTAATCAAAATGTTGGTAGTGGCCATAAAACGCCTCCCAAGGAGTATGGAGTGCTCCTTTTCTTTCTCCTTCACTTCCCTATATCTAGGACAACAAAGTCTACAGGTACAATCAATCTTCCAACTTTCACCAACACGTCTTTCATTATTCCTTTCGAATAACAGATTGACCTATCAGCTAATTGCTAACACATGTTTATAGGTCTTAACTATCTCAAATCCAATTTCTCATAAATAGAGTGAGGCATAAGATTTATGCTTGCTCCAAGATCAATCATACCCTTATCCTCATCACCTTACCTATTGATACTTTCACGATAAAAAGTCCTGGGTATTTTAGTTTGGGGGTAAATGTGACTGCAAAATTGCACTTGCTACTTCCAAAACTAACACTTTCTTGTTAAGCTCAAACTTTCATTTCTTAGTATTTAGTTCCTTGAAGAACTTGACATAAGAAGAAATGTTCCTAATCACATCTAACAAGGGTAGATTGACTTTGACCTTAGAATGCATGAGATATAGATAGGAAAACTGCTCAAATAAGCAGTAGTGGAACCTGGAGATATTAAAGGGATCAAATAGGCAATAGTGGAACTCTAGCAACTGAAGAAGAAGGAGAGAGAATAAAGAAAAAAAGTGGAAGAGAACATTATAAAATAGTTAGGCAAAAGCAAAGAAACAATGACAAGGTAAGAAAAAAAAAGACCAACAAGACAAACAAAAGGGGAGGAAACTAGGACATAACTAAAAAGCCATGGACATAAATCCTGAAAGGGAGATTGCAAAGTTAAGGAAAGAAGATTTAGCATTAGATTGATATTAGTTGATTATACCATAATAGATTATTATTATTATTATGATTATGATTATGATTATTATTATTATTATTATTATTATTATTATTATTATTATTATTATTATTATTATTATTATTATTAAATTATTGTATTCCTATATTATATTTTTCTTATTCTTAGAATTTTATTTCTTATTCAATAGATACTAAGTTTATAATAGTCTAATATTGGTTAAACCTATAAACTCTATATTTATTTTCTTAATAGTTTAACGTCTAGTTTGGTTTTTTTAAAATATTGGTGAAGGCAACTTTATAATGTTTAATTCTTATGATTGTATGTTTAGTAAATGTATAAAAAAAACATACATAGGCATCATTTAAATAAATATATTTGGAGCAACTGGTAAAAGTTTATCCTTTATAACCATAAAGTTATAGGTTTGAATCATAGAAATAACCTCTTTGTAGAATTTACAAAGGAAAAGTTGCATACATTAATGACCATCTCCCGACCCTCACAAAGCGAGGAGCCTTATGCAGTGAAGTGCATTGAATTTTTTTGTTTATATCCATATACATATCAAAATGAGTGATATTACGATTGATCTTAATTCATTTGAAGTTTATCATTTTGCCTTTCATATTTATGTTACATATATATAGACATTAATGAACATGCTTACTTTTATTTAGATAAATTTTAAAAAGATCTAATCTCTTTATTAATTATGTTGTGTCAGTAATTATTATTAGTAAAAGTTAATGTATGTTATAAAAATTAAAGTATAACATAAAATTTGTATTTTATAATCAAGTTGTACAAAAAATATTGATAATATTATTTTAACTATTATATACATATATGTATTACGAAAAAAGTGATGGTGGTTTTAAACTTACATAATATTAAATTTCTATCATAGAAATTAAAATATAGCATAAATTCAAAAATAATATTCACTTGCAAAATGTTTGATCAATTTTGAATATTATTTGCATGTATTTCAAAAGTTATTATAATTATTCTCTACGTAATGTGATAAGTATATTAGACTTTTTAAATAGTTCTTTTAAGCTTATAATACGAGACTTTGTTAGCAAAAAGCTAAAAATGTTCTAATTAATCACCAATAGATAAAGAAGTTCTTGGATTCATTTAGTTGGCTTGAAGCTCCTATATGTTATGATCACTACACAATACAAATCCTGTCATTAAACTAGTAAGCAAAACATGGGAGGGAGTTATAGCAAAATATGAGGCCTATGAGCTTATCTAGAAATTAAGGCTTGTTAGAGGTAAACTCAAAGAATTCCATTAAAAAAATGATTTTGATATAAAGCTTAAACTCCAAGTTGCAAAGGAAAATTTAAGAAGAAGCAAGAGGAATGCTATCAAGATCCTCACAACCAGCTGTATAAGTTGATGGAGGCTAAGAGAATGGATGGAGTTAACTCATCCTTGTTTGATCACAACTCAGTATTTAGGTAGAAGGCTAGACTGAACTAGCTAAAGGGTGGTGAGATGAACACTAGTTTTTTTCCACATTCTTATTTTAGCTCCAACAAATTGCAGTAAGATCGGATGACTACTTGATAAGGAAGGAAATCCTTGCATGGAGAAACATATAATCGAAGAGATAGTTGTTAAGTACTACTAAGAGTTGTTATGGACTAATCCGATGAGGGGAACGGGGAGTTGGGAGAATGATATGCATATTATAAATACTATCTCATAAAACTCTAAGGAAGCTCTGACCAAACCATCTTAATCCAGGAGATAAAAAAGCTATGTTCTGTTTAGATCTATAGAAGTCTTCAATTCTAGATGAATTCAATACCCACTTCTTCTAGGCCATTTGATATATTACATGGAAACTAGTGACTGAAGTAGTTCAGGAATTTACCGGCAATAAAATTTTAATGGAAATGGATAATACCCATATTTTTTTGATACTAAAAACACCCAATCTTAGTAACATAAATGACTTTTTCCCATTCTCATATTGTAACATAGTTTATAAAGTGGTTTCCAAAGCCATTGCTAGGAGGATCAAGGATCCTTTAAACGATATGATATACATTACATAAGGAGTTTTCATATATCGTGTATCAATCTCTGACAATATTCTCCGAGTGCAGTAACTAATGAAGGAATACGATTTTAGGAGGCATATAAGAAGTTGTGTAGTAAAGATCAACATTCACTAAGGCATTTGACACAGTTCATTAGGGCTTCATTATTCACAATATTAGAATATTTGCTTTTCCCATCAAATTCATTTAATGGATCAATGCTTGCATATCAACAACTTCGTATAGTATACGAATAAATGGATGTCCCTCCAAGATTGTGAAAGATACCAAGGAATTAGGTAGTGGGACCCTTTATCCCCTCCCTATTCTCCCTTGCTATACAAGTGCTTTCCAAAATGATGCAGTATAAGATTCAAAGCTGTCTTACCTTTGTGTATCATTATAAATGCAAGGAGATGAAGATATCTCAGTTATCTTTGCAGATGATTTGATCTTATTCAGTAGAGTTAACCCCTACTTTTTGGAATCATGATGAGTATTATGAAAGCTTTCTTGGATTTTCAATGGTTAAGAATTAATATTTAAAAAAGTGCAACATACACCTCCACTAATGTTCAAAATCCCCTTATTTTGAGTTCTATGATAGCTTATATTACATACACTTACTCTCAAATATCGTAAAGTAATAATTAACTTAGGAAGCCTAGATTTAAAGATTTCATGTTTCTAATCGTAGTCTTTTAATCTCTAGAGAAGAGGTAAATGAATCGAAAGTAAGAATTACTCTAAAATCCAAAGTGAAAGAGGTTATACATGAAGGGAATTAGTTATTCAACTTTATAGGATCAAGGAGATTAGAGGATTACCTTCCTAACTACTCTCTAAATATAAATAGGAAAGATAAAACTCTCTGTTTATCTAAAAAATCAAATCTTTTCACTATCTCATCATAGCTAAATTTGCTCAAGCCTTACTCCATAAAGATGAAATGGTATAAGATAGTTTGGAAGAAAACTCTAAAACCTAAAGCATCTTTCAAATACTAGCTGATGACAAAAGGGAGACTAAAAACAAATGACAGAGTCTTTAATAATATTGATCTAATATGTATATTGTGTAATCTAGTTCTTGAATCTACATCACATTTATACTTTCAATTCCAATATTTAGCTACCATTTGCTCCAATGTTAAACACCTATTGAATGCCCATTGTGGTCATATATAATAGGGTGAAAAACTTAAATGGGCATATGATATTGTGAAGAAGGAGGGCAAAGATTGTGCATTTTTTAGAACTGCTTCAATTGTTGCGTATACTCAATCTTAAGAGAACATAATTATCAAAGGAATTTCTCAAGATAGATGTGTCTTAGCACATAATACTATATGCTGGGTAAGAGAAATCCTCACATCTTACAATGCTTAATAGGAGGACAGTGTCCCAATGAGATAAAGATGGACCTACCTTGATCAGTTTTGATCAAACAGGTACTTATTCACATACAATTATAGGGGCTAAAGTCAATTATACAGAGACTAAAGCAAGGAGAATTGTATCTCATATGGTGAATTAAGGGATTAACTTTCATGCATCAAATACACAAGCTAGACTCTGATACGACCGTTACTATTTACAACATCCTTGTGTAACAAAAGAGAAGTCAAGTAAGCTAGTTTTTAGAGATACATTTAGCATATGAAGTTGTGAAGATTATAAGGTTGGTGTTTTAAGGCTGAGTGGTGATCTATTAGGAGACGATGAGCTTTATGATGAACTACGAAGACCCAGTGGTGATCTTGTATAGCTTACACGTGTTTATGGATGCTTCTTACACTTATCTTTAGTTTAGAAATGTTTTTGTCAAGTTTTGGACAATGACACTTATGGTGCTATAATTTACTTATTTCAAAGATTCTTATTAATAGAATGTCATTATTTTAAAAAAAACTATACATTTCAATTAATTATTATACATGTGATTTTTCAATGATTTTTTAATTTCTTTATTTACATCTATAAATGTTATTTAAATCTTTTTTATTGAAGAAATATTAAAAAGTTTATGATCCATGCAAAAGAGTCCAAAGTAATTATTTTTTCTTCATACCATATTAACTTGATAAATACTTAATTGTTGATATATTTATTCCCTACTGCTTAGTAATTAATGTTATATTGCACTTAAGATACTTATTTTAATTCACCTTTTGCTCTAGGTGCAAGTTAGAGGAACAATAGCCAAAACGAGCTAAATTAGCATCGTTAGAGTCTTTCTATTGGCCCCCAAATTTTTTTAGGAGTTAGTTTTTCTTTAGGTCTATGATAGTAGATTTATTGCATGGGCTAGTTAAATTAAAAGTAGTAAGAAGGCATAGAAGGATATTTTGGGTAGCTTACTTAAGTTTAAAAATCATAAGGCATTAAAGGAAGGGTAAGGTGGACATTTCTCAATCATTAAGGGTCAAATGGGAAGAAAAAAGTGTTGTCTTCTTCCTAAAGAGGGGGAAAAATGAAAATGGGAAAGAAGGAAGTGAAATAACAAATTAAAGAAAGAGAGAAAAGGGATTTCGGTGGTTGAGAGGAAAGAAGATAGTTGAGCTAGGATTTCATCTTTTCTAAACCTTTTAGAGAGATTTTGAGGTTGTGCAAGAAGGGAAAAAGGTAAAGGAAGACAACTTTCTTTGGAACAAAACATCTCTTCTTTTGGTGAAGATTTAAGGTACGAGCATTTTAAATGTTTTGGATTTTTAGAAGGACTTTAGTTCATGAAGCTTAGGAGAGGCATGAGTTTAGGAACTCTAGGATCAATTTTAGTAACTGTACTATGTGGGCCTTCAATTTTGCAACCTTTTTGAACTTGTGACTTTTGCTTATGAAAAGGAATCAAGAAAGATAAGAAGAGCAAGAGGAGAGGCACATTTGAACAAGTTATAGTCAAAGAATTCAAGGTGGGTTACATTTTTATAATTAAATAATACGCCATTAACGTTTCTTTCGAGAGAAGGGAAATAAATGCTTTCAACTACTTTTAAAATGTGCATTTATTGTTCTTTAAATGCTTTGAAAAACTGCTACATGTGTGTGTATGAATTTTATGGATGAACTATGAAATAAAAACGGAAATGATTTTGAAAGGATATCGAGTATAAGAAATTATGTTTCAAAAATGTGTCATTCTGGACAACAAGTTTTCAAGATGTAAAATGCATGACTTTGTGGGCTTGCGATGGTCCCTTAAGTATGTCAAGTCCACTTTGACCAAAGGCTTCTCCCATCTACCCGCTAGTAGCATGGAGCTCCTTCATAGACTCCCCTAAGTTCACAGCTACACAAAACCCTTATGGGAATTATGTAGTACATTTTGTTTTGGATCCACCCAAACCATTCCAATGTGCTTGTGTGTTCACATGTGTTGGTAAGTTTGATGATGCATGAATTAAGATGCTTATGAATTTAGTTCTGAAGTATATGTTCTGATTGATTTTGGTTCTACGCACTCATTTGTTTCTACAAGCATGTTATTACTTGGTGTGAATTCAGTGCCTTTGGATAGTCCCTTGATTGTTAGTAGTCCTCTAGGAAGGAATGTGATAATAAGTCAAGTGCATAGAGAATGTGAGCTCTTCATCGATCGTGCTAAACTGGTAATGGACTTGCTACCTCTAAACCTAAAAGGTTTAGACGTTATACTTGGAATGGATGCCATCGAAAAGTATTATGTGAAGTTAGATTGTAGTCTCAAGGAGGTGGAATTAGATATGGGCAACGGTGAGAAGGTGATTTTCAGGGGGGACAGGAAAACACTATCATCAAAAATCATTTTGGCTTTACTAGCTAATAGGATGATAGGAAAGGGATGTGAAGCCTTCTTGGCATATGTTGTGGACACTGATGTGAATGAAGGGAAGTTAGAGGATTTTCCCGTTGTGGGGAAATTTTCAGACGTGATTCCAGAGGACTTACCTAGTTTGCTACCGGTGAGGGAAATCGAGTTTGCCATCGACTTTATTCCCAGAACCGCACCCATTTCTATGCCACCATATAGAATGGCTCTAGCTGAGCTGAAGGAGCTTAAGGGACAGCTGGAGGAACTACTAAGAAAGGGGTACATAAGATTGAGTTCATTATCTTAGAGAGCGCCAATTTGTTTGTTAAGAAGAAGGATGGAACATGGCGGATATGTACTGATTATAAGAGACTCAACAAGGTGACCATCAAAAATAAATACCCTCTGTCCCGAATGGATGATCTGTTTGACCAGCTACAGAGAGAAAAGGTATTTTCTAAGATTGATCTCAGGTCAAGCTATCATCAACTCAGAATCAAGGAGTATGATGTAAATAAGACAGCCTTTAAGACACGGTATGGACATTATTAGTTTTTAGTCATGCTTTTTGGATTGACAAATGCTCCAGATACTTTTATGGATCTTATAAATAGGGTCTTTAGGGAGTATCTGGATCAATTTTTTATAGTGTTTATCAATGACATTCTAGTTATTCCAAGATTGAAGAAGAACATGAGGAACATCTTATAATAGTGTTGCAAACATGGAGGGAGAAGGAACTTTATGTTAAGTTCAACAAGTGAGAATATTGGCTTCAAGAGGTGTTATTCCTTGGACATGTAATTTTGAAGGATGGGGTGTATGTTGATCCGAGGAAAATTGAAGTAGTGGTGAATTGGCATACACCCAAGATAGTGATAGAAGTAAGGAGTTTTCTGGGGCTGGCAGGTTATTATAGGAGATTCATTGAAGGACTTTCTATGATAGCTTCTCCGATGACTAAGTTATTGAGGAAGAATTAAAAATTTGTATGCAGTGAGGAGTGTCAAAGGAGCTTTGAGGAACTTAAGCATAGATTGACCAGTGCACCAATCTTGACCCTGCCCGTGGGAGATAAGGGTTATACAGTATACAATGATGCTTCAAGAAAGGGTTTGGGTTGTGTGTTGATGCAAGAATACAAGGTAATAGCTTACGCCTCGCGAAAGCTAAATCCTAATGAACTGAATTAACAGAACCAAGATACAGAGTTAGCAGCAATAGTTTTTACCCTAAAGATTTGGAGACATTATTTGTATAGGGTTCAAATGAGGATTTTTACGAATCATAAAAGTCTCAAGTATTTGTTAAGCCAGCAGGAGTTGAATTTGAGACAGAGAAGATGGTTAGAGCTAATTAAGGATTATGATTTGTTGATTGAGTATCATCCAGGAAAGGTAAATGTAGTGGCAGATGCTTTGAGTAGGAAGTCATCAATAGCCCATGTTCAGATAGTTTATCTACTGTTATTGGAAGAGATGGCTAAGCTTAGAATAAGCTTGAAACAGGGGGAGCTAGATTGTATTATTGCAAATTTCAGAGTGAGACCGATACTCAGGGAGAAAGTTATAGAGTTATAAGCACAGGATGTAAAATTGAGTAAACTCTGAGAAGAATTCCAGAATGGCAAGAAATCTGAAGTGGTAGTGAGGGATGATGGACTTCTGGTTGTAGGGAATAAACTTTGTATCCCAAATGTCAAGGAAGTAAAGGATGAGATACTTGATGAGGCACATAATGCATCTTATACCATGCACCCAGGTAGCACCAGGATTTATAGAGACCTGAAAGAGCATTTATGGTGAAAAGGCATGAAGAGGGATATAGCATAATATGCAAGCAAGTGTTTAGTGTGTCAGCAAGTCAAGGCTAACTATCAGGCACCTTCAGGCAAGTTAAGGTCATTGTCCATTCCTAAATGGAAGTGGGAAAGCGTAACTATGGATTTTCTAATGGGTTTACCCAAGACCTGTAGGATGCATGATGCCATATGGGTTATTGTTGATCGTTTAATGAAGTCAGCCTATTTTTTGACAATCAAACAGACTGATTCTCTGCATATGTTAGAAAAGAAGTATATTGATGAGATATTAAGATTACATGGAATTCCAGATTCTATAATTTCTGATAGGGATCCTTGATTCACTTCGAGATTCTGGGGAAGCTTACAAGAGACTCGAGGGACTAAGTTGAATTTTAGCACAACTTTTCATCCCCAGACAGATGGTCAATCTGAGAGAACCATAGGGAATGCTCAGGGTATGTGTGACAGATTTTAAAGGAACATAGGATGAGCATTTGCCATTAGTCAAATTTGCTTACAATAATTCGTACCACTCAATTATTCAGATGGCCTTTAATGAAGCATTGTATGGAATGAGATGTAGAACTCCGATATGTTAGGATGAGGAAGGAGAAAGGAAACTATTAGGGCTATAGTTACTTCAGATAACAGTGGATAAGGTCATCTTGGTTAAGCAATGACTTAAAGCGGATCCAGATAGAATGAAGAGTTATACTAATGCACACCAAAGATTTGACAAAAAGGGCAAGTTAAGTCCAAGATATGTGGGTCCTTATGAGATTCTTGAGAGGATTAGACTACTAACCTATAGATTGGCGCTGCCACCGGAATTATCACAGATTCATTATGTCTTTCAAGATTCCATGTTGAGGAGATATAGATCAAATCCCTCTCACATTATCCAGACCATCTAGGTTCAATTAAGAGATGATCTGAGTTATGAGGAGATTCCAGTAGAGATCTTGGACACTAAGGAAAAGGCCCTCAGGAGCAAGACAATTCAACTAGTAAAAGTCCTGTGGAGAAACCATTCTGTTAAAGAGGCCATATAGGAGCCCTTGGCAGCCATGAGGAAGAAGTATCCACAACTCTTCAATGACTCAGGTACTAATTTCGAGGGCAAAATTCTTTTAAGAGAGGGAGAAATATTGGCCTCCAATTTTTTTTAGGAGTTAGTTTTTCTTTAGGTCTATGATAGTAGATTTATTACATGGGTTAGTTAAATTAAAAGTAGTAAGAAGGCATAGAAGGGTATTTTTGGTAGCTTACTTAAGTTTAAAAACCATAAGGCATTAAAGGAATGACAAGGTAGACTTTTCTCAATCATTAAGTGTATAATGGGAAGAAAGAGGTGTTGTTTTCTTTCCAAAGAGGGGGGGAACGAAAATGCAAAAGAAGGAAGTGAAATAACAGATTAAAGAGAGAGAGAAGAGAGATTTAATTCCAAGGGAATAGATTTT
>JANTPM010000245.1:28104557-28128825 GCA_025434745.1 Erythroxylum divaricatum | reverse complement strand
TGTCATGAATGCATGTATACCATGTGCAAGTGCAAAACAATCATCAGTCATAGAGGCTATATGTTGTATGTGCATGCCGAGATACAATTTAATACTTCTAACCTGTCCCAAATTACTAAAATACCCTTCCCATTGGTGATGGGATGTTACACTATATGAGTGGCGCCCACATCAATCAAGTATCCAAACAAACTCATTTCTCCTATTTCAAAACAGGTTTTGGGAAAAACTCAAACTAGGATTACACTTTAACTTCTTCAGAACATTTGTTACCCATTGTCTTAAGTTTCTAAGGACACCAAAATCATTCAATTTGGCTTAGAATTATATAAGTTTGGGCCCAAAACCTTTTTAGACTGCTATTACTGGGACGATAGACTATACCCAACTTCCAACCAAAAATTGTAAGTCTTAAGAACTGAGTTCAAATTCTATTCTTTTAGATCATTTGTAAGTCTATGTCTCTAGTTTATTTAGAAACAAGAACTCATCTCATTTAAAGTTCGGATGACGCAGTTATCACCGAAAGAATCAAACAAGGTTTTGTTCTTAATCATACTGAGCCTATTTCGAGACAAATGACATAACTTTCTCTACAAAAATTGGATTACATTGTTCTTTAGATTTTTCAAAAGAAGATTTCAAGATCAAAACTTTTAAGAAGATCTTGAGGACTAATTCGGTTATCTACAGGATCAAAAGTGGGATAAGACGATAGCATCAAATGAACCTAAATGAAGGGTTAGACGAATTGGGAAAATTGTCATAACTTTCCCTAGAGAACTCAGATTAAGGTGTTCTTTAGATGGTTCGAAAGATAATCTCAAGATCTACAACTTTTATGCAGATCTTGAGGACTAATTTGGTTATCTATAGGATCAAATAAGACGATAGGATCAGATGAACCTAGACGAAGGGTCAGACAAATTGGAAAAATTATCTTAACTTTCTCTTTGCCTAGTGAACTCAGATTAAGGTGTTCTTTAGATGGTTCAAAAGATAATTTCGATATCTACAACTTTTATGAAGACCTTGAAGACTAATTTGATGTAGATTAATCCAATTTTTCTCCCAAAGTCAGAGCACGAATTTTACCCCTATAGAAGACTTGAAAATGAAACTCAACAATTTGGAAATATCATCTGTAAAACACAATCATACATCATTTTTATCAAAAGACAAGTATTTTACAAGGCTTTAATGGGCATTTCAAGCCACAATATAACAAAATTTCAAAATCCCAAAATATAGAAGAATACATGAGCAATAATTTGCTTAAAATGCAACTAAAGCCTTGGTTTATAAAACTAGCTTAAAATACACAAGTATGCAAAGTCGAAATGATGCCTTGACCATTGGTTACTTGTTCTCATGTTCTTCACCTAAAGATGGGGAAAAAATAGAGGGGTAGAACTTAAAGCTCGTGGGTAATAATTTTATAATCGGTAGTAAGCAAAATTATTTTAAAACTCACATTGAGTCAAGATACATATATTTTCCAGATCTCAATTTATCAACAATTCATAAGCAACTTAATTCATGCATCATCAAACTTACCAACACATGTGAACTTATACGCACATTAGAATGGTTTGGGTGGATCCAAAACATAACGTATTACACAACTCCCATGAGGGTCTTGTGTAGCCGTAAATTTAGGGGAGACCATGAGGGAGCTCCGTGCCACTAGCGGGCAAGCGGGAGAAATCTTTGGTTAAAATGCACTTGACAAACTTATGGGACCACCACAAACTCATAAAATCATATATTTCACATCTTGAAAACTTGTTGCCCAAAATAACACATTTTTTAAACATGATTTCATAAACTCGATATCCTTTCAAAATCATTTCCATTTTTGTTTCATAGTTCATCCAAAAAATCTATACACACACAAGTAGCACTTTCTCAAAGCATTTAAAGAACAACAAATGAACATTTTAAAAGTAGTTGAAAACATTTATTTCCCCTCTCTTGAAAGAAACATTAATGGCTTATTATTCAATTATAAAAATGTAACCCACCTTGAATTCTTTGACTATAACTTGTTCAAATGTGCCTCTCCTCTTGCTTTTCTTGTCTTTCTTGATTCCCTTTCATAAGCAAAAGTCACAAGTTCAAAAGGGTTGAATAATTGAACACTCACACTATATATTTACTAAAATTGATCCTATAGTACCTAAACCTATGCCTCTCCTAAGCTTCATGAACCAAAATCCTTCCAAAAATCCAAAACATTTAAAATGCTCTTAGCTTAAATCTTCACCAAAAGCAGAGATGTTTGGTTCCAAAGAAAGCTCTTGTCTTCCTCTACCTTTTTTCCCTTGTTGCACAATCTCAAAATCTCTCTAGATGGTTTAGAAAAGATGAAACCCTAGCTCAACTCTCTTCTTTTCTCTCAACCACCGAAATCTCTCTTCTCTCTCTCTTTAATTTGTTATTTCACTTCCTTCTTTCCCATTTTTGTTTTTTCCCCTCTTAAGAAGAAAACAACAATTATTTCTTCTCATTTTACCCTTAATGATTGAGAAAAGTCCACCTTGTCCATTGTCATCTGAAGTGACTCTAGCCCTAATAGTTTTCTTTCTCCTTCTTTATCCCAGCATATTTGAGTTCTACATCTCCTTCCATGCAATGCTTCATAAGGGGCCACTTGAATACTCGAGTGGTACGAATTGTCGTAAACAAATTTGACCAATGGCAAATGCTCATCCTATGCTCCTTTAAAATCTATCACACATGTCCTAAACATTCCCTTAAGGGTTCGAATGATTCTCTCAGATTGACCATTATCTGTGGATAAAAAGTCGTGCTAAAATTCAACTTGGTCCCCAAAGCCTCTTGTAAGCTTCCCTAAAATCGAAGTGAATCAAAGATCCCTATCAGAGTGTATAGGATCTAGAATCCCATGAAATCTTACTATCTCATCAATATACTTCTTTGCTAGCACATACAGAGAATTAGTCTGTTTGATTGCCAAAAAATGGGCTGACTTCGTCAAATGATCAACAATAACCCATATGGCATCATGCTTCCTACAGGTCTTGGGCAAACCCATTAGAAAAATCCATGGTTGCTCTTTGCCACTTCCATTCAGGAATGGACAATGGCATTAACTTGCCTAAAGGTGTCTGATGTTCAGCCTTAACTTGTTGACAGACTAGACACTTGCTTACATATTCTACTATATCCCTCTTCATGCCTTTTCACCAGCAATGCTTTTTCAGGCCTTTGTAAATCCTGGTGCTACCTGGGTGCATGGCCTAAAGCACGTTATGTGCCTCATCAAGTATCTCAACCTTTACGTCCTTGACATTCAGGATACAAAGTCTATTCCTTACAACCATAAGTCCATCATCTCTCAGTAACACTTCAAATTTCTTACCATTTTGGATTTCTTCTCGAAGCTCACTCAATTCTACATCCTGTGCTTGTAACTCTTTAACTTTCTCCCTGAGTATCTATCTCGCTCTGAAATTTACAATAACACAATCTAGCTTCCCCTATTTCAAGTTTATTCTAAGCTTAGCCATCTCTTCCGATAACGGTACATAAACTCTTTAAACATGGGCTATTGATGATTTCCTACTTAAAGCATCCACCACTACATTTGCCTTACCTAGATGATACTCAATTAAAAAATCATAATCCTTAATTAGCTCTAACCATCTTCTCTATCTCAAATTTAACTCTTTCTGGCTTAACAAATACTTGAGACTTTTATGATTTGTAAAAATTCTTGTTTGAACCCCATATAGATAATGTCTCTAAATTTTTAAGGCAAAAACTATCGCTGCTAACTCCAGATCATAGGTCGGGTAATTCAATTCATAAGGCTTTAGTTGTCGCGAGGCGTAAGCTATTACCTTGTCTTCTTGCATCAACACACAACCCAAACCCTTTCTCAAAGCATCATTGTATACTGTATAACCCTTATCTCCCACAAAGAGGGTCAAGATTGGTGCACTGGTCAATCTGTGCTTAAACTCCTCAAAGCTCTTTTGACACTCCTCACTCCATATAAATTTCTGATTCTTCCTCAATAACTTAGTCATCGGAGCAACTATCATAGAAAATTCTTCAACGAATCTCCTATAATAACCTGCCAACCTCAGAAAACTCCTCACTTCTATCACTATCTTGGGTGTATGCCAATTCATCATTGATTCAATTTTTCTCGAATCAACATGCACCCTATCCTTCGAAATTACATGTCTAAGGAATAACACCTATTAAACCCCAAATTCACACTTGATGGACTTAGCATAAAAGTTCCTTCTCCCTCAATGTTTGCAACACTATTCTAAGATGTTCCTCGTGTTCTTCTTCACTCTTAGAATAAACCAGAATGTCATCGATAAACATTATAACAAATTGATCTGGATACTCCTTGAAGACCCTATTCATAAGATCCATAAAAGCAACTGGAGCATTTGTCAATCCAAAAGGCATGACTAAAAACTCATAATGTCCATACCATGTCTTGAAGGTTGTCTTATTTACATCAGACTCCTTGATTTTGAGCTGATGATAGCCTGACCTGAGATCAATTTTAGAAAATACTTTTGCTCCCTGCAGTTGGTCAAACAAATCATCTATTCGGGACAGAGGGTACTTATTTTTGATGGTCACCTTGTTGAGTCTCTTGTAATCAATATATATCCGCCATGTTCCATCCTTCTTTTTAACAAACAAAATCGGCGCTCCCCAAGATGATGAACTCAATCTTATGTACCCCTTTCTTAGTAGTTCCTCCAACTATCCCTTAAGCTCCTTCAGCTCAGCTAGAGCCATTTTATAGGGTGGTATAGAAATGGGTGCAGTTCTGGGAATCAAGTCAATGGCAAACTCGATTTTCCTCACAGGTGGCAAACTAGGCAAGTCCTTTGGAAACACGTCTGGAAATTTCCCCACAATGGGAAAATCCTCTAACTTCCCTTCATTCACATCAGTGTCCACAACATATGTTAAGAAGGCTTCACATCCCTTTCTTGTTATCCTGTTAGCTAGCAAAGCCGAAATGATTTTTGGTAATAATGTTTTCCTGTCCACCCTGAAAATCACCTTCTCACCGTTGCCCAAATCAAATTCCACCTCCTTGAGGCTATAATTTAACTTCACATGATATTGTTCCATGGCATCTATTCTAAGTATAACGTCTAAACCTTTTAGGTCTAGAGGTAGTAAATCCACTACCAGTCTAGCACCATCGATGAAGAGCTCACATTCTTTATACACTTGACTTATTATCACATGCCTTCCTAGACGAGTATTAACAATCAAGGGACTATCCAAAGGCACTGAATTCACACCATGTAATGATATGCTTGCAGAAACAAATGAGTGCATGGAGCTAGAATTAATCAAAACATATACTTCAAAACTAAATAACTGAGCCATACCAGTAACAATTTCACTTACGGCTATAGCTTCTTCTTTAGTCATGGCAAACACTCTTGCTTGAGACTGTCCCTTAGGCCTTCCTGGAAGAATAGCCTTCTTTGTAGCTCTAGAACTACCCACCTCAACGGCTAGTCTGGTTCTCCTTGTTTCTGCTCTCCTTGGGGCTTCCAATTGCGACCCCTCTTGTCTTATTACTTGGGCACAATCCTTGATCATGTGTTCATTCTCTCCGCATCAGAAGCATGCTCTAAGTAACTTGAAGCACTCTCCCCTGTGAAGCTTTCCACAATGCTCACATTGAGGGTTCATGTTCCTGCTCCTCTCCACCCTGTTATTACCCCCTGTGGTTGAGATTTGCACTGAAGTTGCCTTTGATTGCTTGTTCCTAGCCGAGGCAATACCCCTCCCAGGCATTGGAGCACTCGGGGACATCTAATAAAATGTTGAAACCTGATTTCAAAGCCCAACATTTAGAGTCATAAAGCTTGAACATATTATCCTATAGGGTTACTGCAAGGAACTCTCATTAGTCACCATCCCATATGAGTGGCGCCCACACCAGCCAAACATCCAAACAAACTCATTTCTCCTATTTCAGAACAGGTTTTTGGAAAAATCAAACTGGGATTACACTTTAACTTCTTCAAAACATTTGGTCCCCATTGTCTTAAGTTTCTAAGGACACCAAAATCATTCAATTTGGCTTAGAATTCTATGAGTTTGGGCCCAAAACCTTTTTAGACTGCTATTACTAGGATGATACACTATACCCAACTTTCAACCACAAATTGTAAGTCTTAGGAACTGAGTTCAAATTCTATTCTTTTATATCATTTGTAACTCTATGTCTTTAGTTTATTTAGAATTAAAAACTCATCTAATTTAGAGGTCAGATGATGTAGTTATGGCCGAAAGAATCAAACAAGGTTTTGTCCTCAATCATACTGAACCTATTTCGAGACAAATGGCATAACTTTCTCTACAGAAATTGGATTATAATGTTATTTAGATGTTTCAAAAGAATATTTCAATATCTACAACTTTTATGAAGATCTTGAGGACTAATTCGGTTATCTACAAGATCAAAAGTGGGATAAGACGATAACATCAGATGAACCTAGATGAAGGGTCAAATGAATTGGAAAAATTGTCATAACTTTCCATAGAGAACTCAGATTAAGGTGTTCTTCAGATGGTTCGAAATTTAATCTCAAGATCTACAAATTTTATGAGGACTTTGAGGACTAATTCGTTTATTTATAGGATCAAAAATGGGATAAGACAATAGGATCAGATGAACCCAGACGAAGGGTCAGATGAATTAGAAAAATTATCATAACTTTCCCTAGCGAGCTTAGATTAAGGTGTTTTTTAGATGGTTCGAAATATAATTTCATGATATACAACTTTTATGAAGACCTTGAGGACTAATTCGACCTAGATTAATCCAGTTTTTCTCCCAAAGTTAGAGCATGAATTTTACCCCTATAGAAGACTTGAAAATGAAACTCAACAGTTTGGAAATATCATTTGTAAAACACAATCATACATCATTTTTATCAAAAGATAAGTGTTTTGCAAGGCTTTAATGGGCATTTCAAGCCACAATATAACAAAATCTCAAAATCTCAAAATATGGAAGAATACATGAGCAATAATTTGCTCAAAATGCAACTAAAGCATTGGTTTACAAAACTAGCTTAAAATACAAAAGTTTGCAAAGTCAAAGTGATGCCTTGACCCTTGGTTACTCGTTCTCATGCTCTTCACCTGAATATGGGGCGGAAATATAGGAGGTGAGATTAAAACTCGTAGGTAAAAATTTTATAATCGTTAGTAAGCAAAAACCATTTTAAAACTCACATTGAGTCAAAATACATATATTTTCCATATCTCAATTTATCAACAATTCATAAGCAACTTAATTCATGCATCATCAAACTTACCAACACATGTGGACACTTAAGCACATTGGAATGGTTTGGGTGGATCCAAAACAGAACGTACTACACAATTATCATAATGGTCTTGTGTAGCCGTGAATTTAGGAGAGTCCATGAAGGAGCTTCATGTCACTAGCGGGTAAACGGGAGAAGCCTTTGGTCAAAGTATACTTGACATACTTATGGGACCACCACAAACCCAAAAAATCATCCACAAACTCACAAAATCATTCATTTCACATCTCAAAAACTTGTTGCCCAAAATGGCACATTTTCGAAACATGATTTCATATACTCGATATCCTTTCAAAATCATTTCCATTTTTGTTTCATAATTCATCCACAAAATTCATACACACACATGTAACACTTGCTCAAAGCATTTAAAGAACAATAAATGCACATTTTAAAAGTAGTTAAAAACATTTATTTCCCCTCTCTTGAAAGAAACATTAATGGCTTCTTATTCAATTATAAAAATGTAACACACCTTGAATTCTTTGACTATAACTTGCTCAAATGTGCTTCTCCTCTTGCTCTTCTTGTCTTTCTTGATTCCTTTTCATAAGAAAAGTCACAAGTTCAAAAAAGTTGCAAAATTGAAGACCCACACAGTACATTTACTAAAATTGATCCTAGAGTACCTAAACTCATGCCTCTCCTAAGCTTCATAAACTTCCAAAAATCCAAAACATTGAAAATGCTCTTACCTTAAATCTTCACCAAAAGAATAGATGTTTAGTTTCAAAGAAAGCTCTTGTCTTCCTCTACCTTTTTCCCTTCTTGCACAACCTCAAAATCTTTTTAGAAGGTTTAGAAAAGATGAAACCCTAACTCAACTCTCTTCTTTCCTCTCAACCACCGAAATCTCTCTTCTCTCTCTCTTTAATTTGTTATTTCACTTCTTTCTTTCCCATTTTCGCTTTCCTCCTCTTTAGGAAGAAAACAAATCTTCTTTCTTCCTATTTTACCCTTAATGATTGAGAAAAGTCCACCTTGCCCTTTAATGCCTTATGGTTTTTAAACTTAAGTAAGCTACCCAAAATACCCTTCTATGCCTTCTTACTACTTTTAATTTAACTAGCCCATGTAATAAATCTCCTATCATAGACCTAAAGAAAAACTAAATCCTAAAAAAAATTTGAGGGCCAACACATTCTATCAATGTTCAATCTTATTTTTATTTGTAGAGCAAGAAGGAGATGAATTAGGATGAAGACGGGACAAAGTATGGAAGAAATAGATTAATTGTGACTTACACAGCTATGTATAGGAACATGTAACTCACTAGAGATGTGTACAAACTTGAAGAAATTATTTCAAACAGACCTTGAGATGTACACACCCATGGGGACTTATAAGGCTATGCAAATGACTTACATTGTTGTGTAGGTTGGCTGTGTATCTCTCTAGGACTGTGTAACTCCATGATTTTTTCCAAAATTAACATACATTGTCACTTACATGCCCATGTAACTAACCGTTTATATCCAGGCAACCTTAATTTTGTATTATAAAAGTACATTTACGAGGTCAAAATGGGATGAGGATATTAAAGACTTAAAAGACGGTTGTTTCTTTTCCCTTTGAAGAGCTATTAGGAGCTAAACTTCATAGTTCTAGTTCAAAGGGGATATCGAGGTTAACGAACATGTTTAGGTTTTGATTAATCTAGTGATATTATTTTTAACTCTCTTTTAGGATTGACTGTGCTATTATGTGTTTAATAGTTTGGATTTATGTATGAACAATTTAAATAAGTCCACTAGATTATTCATGTATAGATTCATGACCATAATCTAGATTGCAATATGTAATCATTGTATTTCTAATTCACTTGTGGTAAGCTAATGGTTGAGCATCATTAGGAACAAAATAGCATAGGTTAAAAGACCTGAACATATATGGTTATTGCTTAGATTAACCTATTTTCCCATTATGTAATGCTATTGTTACACTAAACCTAGAGAACTTATTCTAGTTTGTTTGTAAGCTAGACCTAATTAAAGAGTTTGTTTTAATTAGATACAACATATGGGAAAATAGGGATAAATAGAGCTTGTTGTTAATTTACAGTTAATAGTTTCAAAGAGAGGTACGAGAACAACATAACGATTGATTATGCACATTCGTGTGAAGGTCAAGATTGAACAACAAACTAGATTCAAAATTCATTTATTAATCTTAGTAATTTTGTACTATTTGATTTGATTTGTCTGCAATAGTTTAGTTTTATTATTTTATTAATTGAATTCAACTAAATCCTCCTCCCTCTCCCCCAATCCTAAACACTAGTTTATTCATTACAAAAGTTAAATACATACTCTCTGTGGATACGATCCTTTTTCACTACTACTACAAATTTAGTTGTGCAGAGTTAGATTTTATTTTTGGTGTGTTCAAAGCGCATAATAACTATTAGATTATTATTTGTAATTAAATATTTTATGGATGAGATATTTTCAAAAAGTTATTGATATTAATTTAGTCTCTTATAATTTGAAGTAAGATGATTACAAATCATGTAACATTCAAATTTTTAAATAAGTTGAAAGATAAGAATTTTTAATTTGGTAGTTGTTAATTTTATTGGATAATATTAATATGTAAGTAATTATTTTCAATATTTAATTAGATTTTATAATAAATTAAGATTTATTATCAAAAAAATTTATTGTCCAATTATCTAGAATTAATTTAAGCTTAAATATATTCAAATGCCTCAAGTTCCTTTGTAAAACATAATTATTTAACATAGAACTTATCTCTTTTAATATGCGTTATAAAATAATAAGAATGTTATTTTGATATTCTAAAATTAAATTTTATTTTTAGAAAATATTAAACTTACTAATTTGATATAAATTATCTGTAATAATTGATAGTGAAATATTTTAATTGAAAATAATAATATTTATATGTTAAAGAAAATAATTGTATATATATATCATATAATTATGTAAATTTTGAATTTTATTTCGAATAATTTTACTATAGGGAAGTTTGAAATTTAATGCTCTTAATGGGTCGATTTGAGGAAAACCACAGACACACATCAACTTCTTTTAAAAAGTACAAATAGGATGATCAGGGAAAAGCCCGCAACTCAAAGAAAGGGCCGCATTTACATAAGGGAACTGTACTTAGAATTCCCGAGAACTTGCAACGTTATTGGTTGCTAATGCTTTACACTTATGAATGGCGTGATAAATTTGAATGATAATAAGGGTATGAACATTTTGATCATGATGCCGGAAATCCTTGTTGTTACGGTGGTGACATCAAGTTTTGAGTTAACCCTATGCCAATCCTTAAGAGTGTTATATGACGTTAGTTGATGTGGAGAAGTTCTTGACCAAATATAAGCTGATCAGGCACCGGAACTTCATTAAGTTGCTGAGCGAAATCATTTTTACGCATCTGAATCTGAAGCACGAAATGGTAAAGGAACCGCCTTTACTGCTCTGAACTTTCCAACATTGTTCAAATGCTCATTCTCCAACCTGTTTCAACCATTACCTAGCCTCTTGTTAATTTCACAAGTTTCGCTGGACAGATTTGCTTGTTACAACTAGTACTTGCGATCCAATATTATAGCTAGCAGTAGAAATCAGTTAAAGCATCCTGACACGTTTTATAATTTAAACACTAAACTTTGATTGTCCACCAATTAAGTACCTGTAAAAATTCCAGTGGCCTCGTCGGAAAACTTCTAAGGCAGCCAGGAAAAAGTCCAACATCCTTCTCTCAACCATATTGTTCACACGAAATCCCACGACTGTCTCCACCCAAGCCACTCTAAGAACGAAGTTCAAAGCCTGCAATATTCCAATTCCTAAGATAACATCCGATGTGACTTGCTAGGATTAAGGGAAAGAGAGAACTCACAATTGACATGTAATATATGCTTTTGTTCTTGAGAATCAAGTCGTCTCTTAGCCACTTATGTTTGGAATTTTGATTAAGAAGTCCCCAGTCCTTAACAAAATCCCAGTACAGCTGATAAGCTGTAGCGAAAACAGATGTAGCCAAAACTATACCAAACCATAGTTGATTCTCCTGCCTAGCAAAAGTTAACCTTGCACCAGCAGCCACCATTGCCGACACATACTTCCCCATGTTAGCCAAGTGATTCAAGTCACTTTCATCAAACCATCTTCTTGCACACTTCCGTTCAAAAATAAGTAAATAATCACCTCGATGCCATAAAATTGGATTGCAGATAACATTCTTATGCATTAATGAAAATGATACATGTTCAAGTAGGTAGCTATTTTACCTGCATAGCACGCCAATAGTATGGCATAAATGAAATTACGTAAGCAAGCTCCCTAAATAGTCTTCCCGAGTTGCAAGTTTCATAGCTGTGAGTCCTAAAACTCCTACCTACAAAGTGGCAAGCTGTCGACTCCATATGCCTCAGTAGCGGAATCTGTTAATGGGATGTACAGATTTCACAAACAAAATCACCATAAACTACAAATTAATCTGAAAATTCATGTCCATGATATGTTCTAGTGAATTTCAAGTTGGTTGTAAAATGGTTTCTGCAAGGATCAAACAATGTGTAAGATGGTTAATGAATCACCTGACTGGTAAGCTGATCAGCCATGAAAAAGTCCACCATCAAAACCTGTAGGTGTTCATTATTTCAAAGAGAAACAATAAGAAAGAGTTGGTAATGATTTTGACCAAATTGATAAGCAACGAAACTATGCACTTTTACCTTATAAAATGGGGAGCAGATGATGTTGCGCAAAACGCGAATGAAGCAGTATCGTGTTGGTCGGTAGAAAATGTCAAATGGGCAGACGAGCAATGCCATGTAAAACTGAATATAACCAACAATTTGTATGTACAAGAAGTTAAGCCAAATTTGTTTCTTATGAGAAGCAGATGGTTGTTTGTTGAAGAGGGAATGAACTAGGTAAAAAACTAATAATACGTAAGGAATTAGGTACACGTACTAGGAGGAGAAATCCTGGAATGGCGTCGACATGGCTTGGAGAAAAACCACTAGCACGTAGTAGAAGATGAATAACCATTGCGCCAACCACAGAGGTCATGAAAGTGGTGCACATGAGAAAGGCGTCTCTATACTTGAGGGCTGTAGTGTGTTGAAATTCAAAGATGAAATTGTAGTTTACCCTTGTAGTCTTCCAGAAGAAGACGTTGCAACCATACATAAACAAGTGCAAGCTTAACAAGGCAAACACACTGCATAATCAGATCGACGTTCAGATCGTTAGTTGCAACTAATTATGAAGTAACCATGTTAGCTGGCCAGTCCAAATTAACCGTATCAAAAGGTTTGTTGAATGGATAGTGAATTCTGAAATAGACTACTACCAGTTTAGATATTTTTTGTAAGAACATGGTTTTAGAAAGAGGGCTTATAAGGAATAAGTACTACCTGAAAACAGGGTACACAGTTTCAACATATGATCGTCCAGTGCTGGGCTTAAAAATGCCGGACAAGTGAGCCAGGATTGCATATATACTGAACAGTGAGACAAAACACCCCGTAAACAAGCCTGCACTAAGGGAGAGAAATAATGAATAACAGCTTCATTAGGTCAATAAGCAAAAATTAATACTATAAAAGCCAGATAGAATAATATGATTGATGGGTCCTACTTTAGCTGAAACTAGCACTACACTTTTTTTTTTATCAACTAAATCATCGTCTTGGGTATACTGCGCCTAACGCATCACGTCGAAAAAGCTCCTGAATGTCAAAAAGAGGCTTTTGGAGAATATGAAAGCCCGGTCTGAGCAAGCCAGTGAGGCGAGCGAGACTATCTACACACTGATTGCCTTCTCGGTATACATGCTAGAGCTGGACCATCCACTCCCGTTGCATTTGCCACGTTTAATATATTGTTACTCAAAAATGAAAGTATATTATATATTAGTTTCTGGACCACACAAGTCTTCAGGCATTTTTCTTGATAGTAATTTCAAGGGAATATTAAATTTTAATGGAGGATGATGCCTTTATTTCTTTCTGCCTTTACCACTAAGACATTCACGATAGTGGGAGATTTATTTATGTACCTACAAAAAAGGTGACCATATGAGACTCCTTTGGCTGCTGAGGTCTCAGGAACTTCATTGCCTTTTTCCTGTCGTTGTTGGCGAAGTGCTTCGTGAAATTGGACTCCACTTCGTCCATTAGTCTTACAACCTTGTCAATGAAATAAAATTCAATTAAAAAAAACTACCAACCCATGCATTCTCCAAATATATATTAATTTCATGAATATTTAGTGGTTTGGTGATTCAACCTTCTATTGTACGTACAAACATTGATTAGCAGATGGTGAGGGCATTATATCTGAATCACGCGTATCACATTCTGATGATCAAAACTAGATTATGTATGACAATGTTAAGCACAGGCATTCATATGCCCGAATCACGAGCGTGTGGAGTATAAGAGGTCACCTTATCGGAGCCAATAAAGTGAGACTTCTTCACAACTTGCAGGTAACTAGCTGATGCCTGCTGGTTTGCTACCTGTTAAGATAAAGAAAAAAGCAAGGATTTAGAAATTAGCCTTGTTTAAATAAAATTATACAGGTTGGTAAGGAAAATTAATATTTTCTTCTTTACAAACAAGTTATAGGGGGATGTATACATGGAATATGCACCCGCCACTATCGATTGATTTACGTTCAATTAATAAAGATGACCACAAGTGAGTGGCTCCTGTACCTTTATGCAAATAAAGCTTTGCTTGTTCTATTTGTGCATTCAGAAATGAGTCATAAAACTGAAATACCACACAATCTCTTACCTTGTCAAATTTTTTGAGTATCTTTGTAAAGGCCACCATATTCAATGAGCTGGCAAGAAGAACAAAAATAGAATTAGACACTTTCTCTATTTAGCCGTTGGGCTACTACTAAATCTATAATTAAGGAATTCCGTCTGCACCTCTTCCAAATATAATTAAGGAACAACTATGCAAAACCCTTGAGACCATCTACTAATTTCTTTTTTTTTTTTTTGTTCCTTTTCTAAAACGGCAAGGGCATATCCATCCATCACCAACCTTCATTTAATGAATAAGACTTGCGTGTTTGTATAATGAACCTATCTTTTCAATTACATAATAAACTACCAAATTGAAACTAACGAGATAAATTTTAAAATATTACCATTAAAAGAAAAAGATTAAATTCAAGAGGGACAAGATGTAGACCTGTAAGTTTTGAGCAGGCCAAGGCCTTTATAGAGCTCCACATATGCACTCCTAAGCATCTTCTCAGCACATTGGATCTTCTTTTTTCTTAGGAAATCTCCTTGAACTTCATTCTTTGGATTGCTCACTATATCTTCCCAAAGCATCGCTACCACCTTTGCGATTGTTCGGGTCGGTGTGGTCGCCGGAATGTCAATCCTCATTGCCATTTTTGGCTTCCCTTTCTTTGTCTTTGCCCTTGTTGCTGAATTGATGAAATTGACACCATGTTTCTCTAGTGCCGCTATTATTTCATCTGTTTGTGGGGATTCAGCCTTCGTTGACATATCTAGCGATTCATTTGAAGTCTCTGCATGAATAGTGGATTGTTACAAAATTTACCATCACTGGACCTAGCAGGTCAGTAATATTTAAGTTGTCTTCAATACTCAACGGCAAGAACTCGATTTTTCTTTATATTATCGCAAATCAAAGCACTACAAGTAAAGGAATAAGAAGTATAATTAAGCTAGTTTTACTCCCCCTAACTTAAGGGTAATGGGAAAACATATTGGGGTCGAAGAAATTGGAAGGAAACTTAATTTAAGGAACGTATGGTATGATTAATGTTGCCCCGCTAATATCAAATCTTGAACATCATACCAACTAGTTGTTTGTCTTGCATCCATGGAAAGTAGCACCACATATATTTAATTCAGCATTAAGTTTTTGTACAATTTTTTTATCATACAATATGGTGTTGCCACTAGACAACCTTATACTAATTAATTTAGATAGATAGTGAAGATAAAGTTGACATGAGATTTTTTGTATAATTTAATGTGACTTCCATCGAAAAGCAAAACGCAAGATTTGAAATTTTATAAATATTTGTTGCATTAAACTAGAACTGAAGAAATAGTGTACAGAAAGTACA
Organism: Erythroxylum divaricatum; assembly: GCA_025434745.1. Taxonomy (NCBI): domain Eukaryota; kingdom Viridiplantae; phylum Streptophyta; class Magnoliopsida; order Malpighiales; family Erythroxylaceae; genus Erythroxylum; species Erythroxylum divaricatum. The sequence continues at coordinate 28,113,356 of JANTPM010000245.1, read as the reverse complement.
TTTGCGTCTTCAATTTTTTTTTTTAATACACAATTTCTAAGATCTGCCACAGAGTCAAACGAATAGTGACATAATTTTTTTTTTCTTTCTCCGTGGAAAGGAATTTCATACAGCTATCTGTATAGAAAGATAAGGGGTCTCTTTGCTTGAATAAATAATTAATAAAAAGAACATTTATTCATCAAATTTCCGGGTCTCCACGTGTTCCCAATTAATTTAATAATGTTATGAAACGCTAAACCCGAAATCAGCTAATATATATATATATATATTATTCTTATGAATTAGCGTCTTGTTAATTAGCTACAGCATTTTTCACTAAAATTCGCTACTGTGAATTGGGTCTGCAAAATTTGGGTGGATGGTCGCTCTCAGTCATCGCTGTTTTGGCTCAGACTTGAGACAGAAAAGGAGGAAAAGTACTCAAATCCTTTTCATTAGTTCTTAAACATTTACCTGGATTCATTCAACGTTCAACTTAGGTAATGCAGACATATAGCTAGAGAGTATTCTTTAAAATCAATATTTACAAACATATATAAAATTTCCAATACATGTGGGTCTTAACGTTTGTTTGTTAAGTAGTAATAGCGCAGGATACGTACAACTGCCATCAAACTTTGTAACTTAGTACCACGTGACCTTTCTTAACCTTATTCTCCACTAAAGTTTAAATCATGAAGAACATATATGTTTTCTGATAGAAACAACTTAGGCATAGTTTTTGCAGTCAGATCGCATGATGTCATATCAAGAATCTGGTAACAGTACGTTGTTATAAACATACATGTTAACAAAATTTTAATAGAAAATCAATTATTTAATTTTACAAATTTTTTGTTTGAATTGATTGCATTAATGAAACATGTTAAACTATAATATAATTAAAAGGGAATTGGATAAAATAGAAAGGATTACCAGAAAAATCAGAGTTACGGCCGGGAGAAGACGACCAAGAACGTTGAAGAATTCCAGGACTTGGCTTCCGGCGACGATCACTGACGATTTGCTTGAGGTCCATCAGAATTTCTAGTTGCTTGTTCAGAGTGTCTGCTCTTTCAAGAAACTCACACTCTCGAGACTTGTAAAACTGGTTTACCTTATTTAACTCTTCATCCAATCCCTCAAAGAATACCTTCACCTGTATATAAATACGCACACACACATATATACATACATATGAAAATTTGACATTGGCTCAAAATACTTTTGAAAATGTTTGAAAAAAAAAAGAGCATCACGATGTAACGAAAGGAGATCCATTCTAATTAAGTAAAAAAATATAGTGATGACAAGAGCATGGAATAGCATTGAGGGACATATATTCACGAACATGTATAAATTAAACAATCTAGGTATAATTATACCTCATCTTCCTCTGAGAATAATTGAACAAGCTCAGTTTGGTATACCTCCTCCTCATTTCCATCCTCCATTCTTTTACTTCTCACCTGTAAATAACAAACTACAGAATTAAAGAAGTTTGATGAAGTGATTTTGCACATATAGCAACAAAAGTTTTTGTCAGTTTGTGTCCTTTTAGTTGATCTATTGTTTTTGTGCCTTGTGTGTTCTCTCTTTGCTTTCACGATACCTTCGTGATATTGAGCACCACTATATATAACGGCTTCCGCGATTTCGTGAGAGAATGAGAAACATCTCATAATATACTAACATCAAAGCCTACGCCCCGAAAAAGCGACTCTGTTTTGAAACCATTTCACTATATATGCTAATCTCTATCTATCATGCACTAGCTATACCACCATCTATTAATTATTACCATTATTCATTCTAGAAGACACAATTGATCCTCTTTTGTTGTATTACCATCAGTTAGCTTAACCTGTCATCTGTCTTTTTCAAGTAAACTTAATTTTGAAAGAAAGTAACTCATTTCCCTTTATTCTTTTCTTGTATTAGAGCTTAATATTTCAAATAAATCACTTGATGTCGATTAAGTAACAGATCACTATCCCACGTTTATTAGTTTCATTTTTGTTATAATTAGTATTTAGTTTTGTGTTAAAAAGAAAAGAAAAACTATTCGAAGTAGAAATAGTATTTTCTTGACTCTAAGGCTGCCTTTAGTTATGATTAAGAAGAAAACAAAGATGATTAAAATTCGTAAGTTCTTATAGTTCAACCAGACGTGTTGAAATGCTGAGACCCCACTTCACAGTTACGTGTGTCACAGGGCACCCAAAAGGTCACTAGTGGTTTTTATTATGGCTGTTATTTAAAGGAAAAAATGAGTAAACAAGTGAAATTTTGTATAGAAAAAGCTAATCTGACGTAAGATCACAACCGAAAGAGGACGAGAAGCGAACTCGAAGACTCAAAAGTTGATAACCCCTTAACCTAGGATATGGTGTTAGTTGAAGATGTTTAGACATAGGGCGAGCCCGATGTGTATGCTTTGCCTTTTTTTTAAACATGAAATCAAGGTTTATTCATCGCCATTACGCAAAACGACGTATACAATGGACGCCAGTCTCTGCGAAGATGGCCGGAAACGCAGAAGTGACCAAACTGTATATTAGATTTGATTGTTATCAATACTTGAAAGCTCAATTAATCTTACCGGAAACAAAGCTTACGTAAAAAAACTCGTGAGTATAGTGGATGCATACTCGTGGGCATGCATGTATAAATGTGAACGAGACATGAGCTTTTGGTGTAGAGTGTTGATTCTACTGCTTTTACTAAGTTAAGTACCTTAATAATCTGCGTTTGATGAAAGGTGTGAGGATTGAAGAACTTGACGGAGAAGTTGTTGGCGAGGAAGCGCATGGAGTCGAAAATGGATCCACCAAAATCAGGAGAACCTGTATCTTGTGAATGTATTGGTTTTGTGGAGAGCTTGATCTTCTTAATCTGCTTCTTGAGCTGCCTGTAGTTGACAAACGCATCTTTCCATTCTGGGATAAGTTGAGCTTCAAGCTCCTTTGAGAACTTCACCATTTCTTTTGTCTTTGTCTTGGAAGAGAAAGGCTCGATGTGTGGTGCGGAGGAGGTTTGGAGAAGCTGAGAGGTGAGAAGGACTAGAGAGGTTTATATTTATAAACAAAGTACGTTCACGAAAAAAGAAGAGAGAGAGAGAGAGGAAATTGTCAGTGGAGTTGCTTGTTGATAATGGAACACAAATGTGTCATTTGGTTTCTATAAATATTATGGATTGTCCATTTAACATAAAGTTAGTGCAAAAGACTCGACACATGCATCATTGAAATGTTAGTATCGGTGGATGGGATGACCTTCATTTATAAGATGTTATGTATGCTTTTTCATTTAAAAGGCATAACACTTTTGGACCAAACAAAGAGGAATTCAATTACGCAAAACTCATCCAGTATAACATTGAGCCCAAGCCTACTATATTTCTTTTTAATATTTTCAGGTACTAAACTGGAAAATGAAAGTATATCCTCTGATCTATAATAAAATAATTAATTAAGATTTAGCATGGTCACCATATGAAATTTGTGGTGCATGAAGCCTGTTAGTGTAAACAGTGTTTGAATCATTATAAACTCTGTGAACAAAATGTGGCATTGGCATTCTTTTTTGACTTGAGAAAATATTGTCTCATTTTATTTCTAAAAGTTGGCTATACTTTCAAGCAATATACTTTATGAGGAAAAAGCAAACTTCTTATAAAAAATTTGCTAGAACCTCCTTTTTTAATTTAAGTTAAAAGCGATTTAACTAAAGCCCTAGAATAGTGAATCAGAGGAGAAACATAAATTGTTAATTCAAATTCCAATAAACATTCAATGTGGAGTATTTACAAGAGTCAAGTTACTAAAACAAACTAAAAAATGATTCACGTCATGAATTTTGCAACCATTAAAAAACTATTTGAAAGAGTAAAGATAATAGCAAAAAGCATATTAAACAATTACTAAATTCTAGTTAAGATAATGAATTGGATAGAAATGAACTAGTAGAAAGAAAATATAACAAATAAGAAAAAAAAAACATAGTTAGGCATAGAATATTGTTAATTTGTAATTTATTTGATATTTCCAAACGTTTATGGTTAATTCACACGTTTTATTCCTTGTCCTATATAATTAAAACCTTACTTTTCATCTTTTTTTGATGGCTCTCCTTCTCTTATTATTATGTATGCTCCAGCTTTTTTTTTTTTTTTTGGGTAAATCAGTAATGCTTTATACAAGTTATACACAGAAACTAGAGATTCCTCTGTTCCTCTTTTGCCTATTGAATCTCCTTCTCTCATCGTATCATTTCTCTTCTAAAGCTCTCCATTGTCATCTTCCTCATTTATTTACAAATCGCTCTATCTTGATTTTCCTTATCTGATTCCTTTAATTGTTAATCATCTCAACTTGGTCACCAACCTAACTTTTTAATCTCCTCTTCCTTCTCCATTCCTCAAACCTCTAAGCTCTTCCCCTCTTTCTTATCCTCCTCCAACTCCTCAAGAAGGACCCTCCTCTTCTACTTCCAAACTTTCTTGGCATAAAGTCACTCTAGATATCTCTCCCTATGATACCTTAAACTTCTTTTCTCATTTGGCTAGTGAAGTTCCCATTATTGTCTCCATTCCAGTTGAACTATTGAGAGATAGTCTACTAAATGGTGATCAACCTTATTTGGTTATTTGGTGGATAAAGATTAGTATTCCCTTTAGTGCAGAACCCGGCTTACAAAAACTGACAAAAGCATGGTTTGAAGAGTACCTTTATCAATGAAGATAATCTTTTCCTCTTTATGTTTAGTGGGAAACAAACTTGATGAAGGTTCTTGAACTAGAATGCTGGAACATCAATGGTAAATCAATGCTACTCCAAAAATTGCTTCTAGGTCTTGATATGAAAAGACTTAAATTGAAATATGTTCCTATTTATGTGAAAACTTCATAATATTACGTACACCAAAGTATGTATTAAAGTAGGAATGGGGAAATCCTTAATATTATATTGAATCGTGATCTTTCTCCGAATAGACGACGCGTGACGTTGTGCTTCTGGTCCCGTCGACGGGAAAGAGCTGCGGTCAGCGATCATCCCACTGATGTCGGCGATTTTCACAGCCTGTGTCCCAGATCTGAGCCTTGACCGGCGGTGTCCCAGATCTGAGCCTTGACACTCTTGTGCTGTATAACCATAGTTCGAGTTTGTACCTCTTCTCCGATTGTGGCCTTTAAGTTGAGTCTAAACTCTTTTCTAGCGAATCTAGCTAGAATCTATGATTTTCTGACAGCCGAATCTCCGATCAGCTCCACCTTGCACACGTCTTCTATCTTCTGACTCGGATCGCCTCCTCCGCCGCTCGCTTTTTACGTCTCTCTCTCTCTCTCTCTATGCATCGAAACAATGTAAGGGATCGAGATCGGACAGACCACTAGGCGCACCTCTTTTTGTTGAACTTCTTCGTTATTAGGTAGACAAGGTTCTCCTGCCTGAACAGTATCCAGTGACATCTGCCCCGGATCTTGGTTTTGAACCAACATGGAGTTTCAGGGCCCGGAGGGCCATCATCCCAAACGCGTTCAGACCCGTAAGCGAGAGGAGGAGACCACAACTCAACCTCTTCAGTCCTACAGTGCGACGGTGCAGGGGCCTGCGGCTGCCTCTGATCCTAGTCCTTGGCCAGCTGATGAAGTTATAGAAATCGAAGAGGGTGGCATCCAACCTTCCGTTGAACACGTAGGAGGACTCACACTTTTTAGTAATCTACGCAACAAGTTGGACTCCCAATGGACGAATGCTGTTGTCATCAAACTTCTAGGACGCAAGATTGGCTATCGCCTCCTCTGTTCCCGCTTAGCGTCCCTATGCATCCCCGGGGTCCGATGAAGGTCGTAGATTCTGATTATGATTTCTTTCTCTTCAGATTTAAAGAGGACGCTGACTATCTTAAAGCTCTCACACAAGGGCCCTGGGTCATCTTTGGTCATGTCCTCTCGGTGCAGAGGTGGCTCCCAACCTTTCGGCTTTCACAGGGTTCGGTGAACAGAGCAGTGGTGTGGATCCACATTCCGGACCTCCCCATTGCTCGCTATCACCCGCAAATCATCACTGCACTCGGGGATTTAGGAGGATCCACTATCCGCATTGATGAAGCCACCCTCCTGCAGAACCGTGGCAAGTTTGCTCGACTAGCTGTGAACGTCGACCTCACCGTTCCGCTGCGTCTTAGTGTAGAGCTCAATGGAGAAACTCTGAGGATTGCTTATATGGGCTTGCCTCAACTATGCGTCTTGACAGGAGTTTTGGGTCCTCAACCTGGCTCTAGCAATTTCCTCACACGACTAATTTTCACCTTTCTTTCATGGGCTCTGACCACCGTCCTCAGCTTCTTTATTTGCATGAGCAACACCCTCGTCCTCCCGGTCAGTCTCCTTTTCGCTTCCAAAATGCCTGGCTCACGCATCCGGAGTTTAAGTCAGTGGTCGCTCGGCTCTGGTCCAATACTGACAAGCCGCTAAGCCAAGCTCTTGCTTCTCTCTCCACCCATCTTTTGCGATGAAACCACACTAACTTCGGTAATATCTTCCACCGTAAGCGCCGACTCCTCGCTCGGTTGGAGGGCATCCACCGCTCCACCACCCCTGCCAATTTGGATGCTATGCTTGTTTTGGAAGATAAGCTGAATGCTGACCTGACTCAAGTTTTGTGTAAGGAGGAACTTTTCTAGCATTAACGCGCTCGGTGCGACTGGATTTCTCAAGGTGACCGTAACACTAAGTTTTACCACACGGTGACCCTTGCAAAGCGTCAAAAGCTGAAGGTTGAGTCTCTCTTTGATTCCGATGGGACCCTTATTTCTGACCACGCCAGCCTGGGCCACCTAGCTCACACCTTCTACTCCTAGCTTTTTTTGAAGGACCTTGGTTCTCCTATCCCCTTTCCCCTCTCCGGTCACTTCCCACAGCTCTCAGTTGGGAGTGTGAGCGACCTTAGTCTTCCCCTTCATGAGCTTGAAGTCCGATCTGCGGTCTTCTCTATGCATCCCAATAAATCCCCGGGGATTGATGGATTTAATGCTCTCTTTTTCCAAAAACACTGGACTACAGTGGGACCCATAGTGGTGGATTATTTTCGAGAAGTGTTTAGTTCCGAGCAATGGGACGAGGACCTTAACCGTACGGTTTTAGTCTTAATCCATAAAATCCCTACCCCGTCTCGGATGGCTCACTTCTGACCTATCAGCCTTTGTACCGTTCTTTATAAGGTCCTCTCCAAAGTCCCGGTGAATCGCATAAAGCCTCAGTTGGCGCATTTGGTGGCTGAAACCCAATGTAGCTTCATCCCTGGTTGTCATATTACAAACAATATCATCATTGCTCAGGAGGTCATTCACACGATGTGTCAGAAACGGGGGAAGACCAACTATCTTGCTCTCAAGGTTGATTTGGAGAAAGCTTACGATCGGCTCAGTTGGGACTTTATCCACAACAAGCTGTCGGACATTGGCTTCCCCGATCCGCTTATCCGTCTTCTTATGCAGTGTGTGACGACGGTCATAATGCAAGTTGATTGGCAAGGCTCTAAATCTCCTCCGTTTCGTCCCTCCCGTGGTCTTAACCAAGGCGACCCCCTTTCCCCGTACCTTTTCGTTCTGTGTATGGAACGGTTAGGTCATCTCATTTCTTCAGAGGTGAGTCATGGCAATTGGAAACCGATCCATATGGGATCAACCGGTCCCCCCATTTCACATTTGTTCTTCACTGATGATTTGGACCTTTTTACCGAAGCGACTGATTCCCAGGTTCAGCTTCTTTCCCATACCCTGGAGACCTTTTGTAAGGCTTCGGGTCAAAAAGTCAATACTGACAAAACTTGGATTTTCTTTTCCAAAAATGTTACTCCTGCAGTTGCTCGTAGGCTTAGTCAATTTTTGCACGTCAATCGTACGACCAATTTAGGGAAGTACCTGGGAGTTCCCCTGTTGGGACCCGATCCGAAAATGGAATCCCAACTGGAAAACAAAAGTCGAAAATGAAGTACATATCGAAAAGTGAAGCACAAATGGAAGCGAAGGCGAAAATGCAAAGTAGCGGAACGAAATTACAAAGCGAAAGAAAAGGCGAAACCGAAAGCAAATCGCTAGAAGCAAATCGAAATCGGAGAACGAAAGCAAATACAAAAGATCGAAAGTAAATCGAATATCAGAAATTAAAACGAAGTATAAATCGAAAGCAAAACAGAATCGAATTAAATCCGAATCGCAGAAAACAAAGCAATCAAACTAATATGAATCAAACGGATACGAATATGAAGCGAAAACAGAAAACGAAGCACAAAATACGGAAACAAAATCGGAAAGCGAATAAACAAATGGATCAAAGCAAACGAAAGCAAATCGAATACGAATTTCCGACATCTGAAGCATGAATCTTAGAAAAAGCGATCGCGTTGGAAACCTTAAGACATTCCAAATCCGGTATGAATTTTTTCTTTCTTTCTTTTCTTATTCCTTTCTTTTTTTCATTTCATACATCTTTATTCAATCTCATTCATAACATCTCTAATCATAGAAATCTTCTTATCAGTATTCTAAATCCCATAAACCATCTTTTAAACATCTAATTCTTATTTTTATTCTTTTTCAACTTATTATCTAACAAACTTTCGGCAGTATAACGGTTACATTTGTAAAAACCCAAAACCTGCAAATGGCAAAAATACACTTCTTAAATTTCCAAACAATCACACAAACATCAAAATCTACCGGACCCTCCGTCCGGGATCTCAGCATACACAAACACAAACCTATATCTAGTACTTCCCATATTAGAAATCATCCATCTCAAATCCAATATTT
>JANTPM010000245.1:28058635-28069265 GCA_025434745.1 Erythroxylum divaricatum | reverse complement strand
TGTAGCAAATTCAGTCTATATGATGTCACTCATGTGACTCAATAGTCTAACACTTTATATCCTTCAACAATTTAAGAGACGAATATCACACTGATTTTCTATTGAAAGAAAACTTCTTGTTACCATCTTTATATTACTTTATAGCTTTGATATTTGTATTAAGACTCAAAGGCACAAGTGGACATGAATCTGTTCGAATATCTTTCAATTTTATGGACTTTGGAACTACAATGTTAGACTTTCTTCAAATATTTTTGCAAAAATAGGGTTTCACTTTATTGCTATGTATATGTTCTTTAGAGTCAAATGTGGTGTTCATGGCTTTAAGATATATTTTTTAAATTAATTCTAAAGGAATTAATTAGGTGTTCATTTTATAATTGTGGGTCTTTATTTGTAATACCATAGAATCTAAAATAGTTTTACCTTTGAGGGAAGTCATTAAGTTTAGGTCACAATTAAACGTGATGGGACCTATATGAAGACTATACTCTATCAAACTTAGTAGTGACTCTTGAAAATCATAAAACTTAGTATCTCATAATATCATTAATATGAAAGTGTTTAATCCTTATTTAGTAAAGGGATTTACTTTTACTTGCACTAATCGTGTGTTGACGAATTTGAAGATTTTGTCTTCGTGTTTGTTCATTGAGCTTTACGTTAATTGGTCTATAGTTTCAAAATGATTTGATATAAGAATAGCAGGTTCCTCTATTTTGATGATGTAATCCATTTTTGAAAAAATTAAAATTTGATTATTAATAAATTAGATCTTCTTGAACCTTAAGAATTTCCTAATTACTAATATTTTTCTAAGTTTTTCGCTATTATTTGAACCTTAATAATTTCCTAATTACTAAGAGTTTTTTAAAAAGTTTTTAGTCATTATTTTGATGTTTTTCGTAATCCTTTTATTGCTATTAGAGGTGGATGCACTAGAGATAGATTTGGATCTCGTAAAGAAATCCATTTCTTTAAGAATATTGATCTCTCTAGTTATATGTACACTAAACCAATATACCTACAGGCTACTATTTAACTCAAACTACTAGGACCATTTACCCTCAACAAATGAAACTAGTTGACTAAAATAAACAAATTCAATACTAAATCCTTACTTACTCTATAAAATTTTAGCTTTAATACTAATAAAAATATTTTATTTTAAATTTTCATAAATATATAATTTTGAAAAATAATCTAAATTCTTACTATCATTTATAACAGATCTCGTTTTGCTTGTCTTATACTAATTATCTAAGTGACAGCTTTACATTCAAAGTTAATCATAGGTAAAGATGAGTTATATTCTTTATTTTATATATAATTATTAACATTTTCTCTAAATAAGGTACATTTATTTAGTTTGCTTTCTATTCATATGCCTAACAAAAAAGGCTTTCGACCTTGTTAATTGTATTTAGTGAATTTTTCTAAGTCTGTTAATTATGAGCTATCCACAAGTACACAAAGTAGCTATAGCTAGTACTGAAAAGTATGAGTTTATCCCACAAAGACAATGAATACTAGCAGTTACCATTATCTTATTATCTAGTCTAAGAATTTGATTTGATTTTTAATTAAAGAAAATAAAAATTAAGAAAATAAAATAAAACAAGCAGTAATATTGAATAAGAGGAATAAAGAAATCATTTAGAAACTTATCGATATTAGAAATTGGTGTCTAGGTTATGAATCCCCTAAAAGCTCTTAACTAGTTAATCTTTTGTTATGCAATTGTTTCATTGACTATAAGATTATGGAAATTCCTATTGTATGCTAATAGGTCTCTCGAGTGTAATAACAGCAAATCCTAAGGCTATTAACTAAATTACTCAGGTTAAAGTTCATTAGATTATTTTACTGAATTGTGAATTTCTCTATTAGGTTTGACCCTAATCTTGAAAATTTATGTCATCCTATCTCAAGGGTAGCAATCAACTCCTTTCAAATACGGTAGATCTATTCTTACAAGGATTTCTCAATCTCTATATTATGAAATCAGATTATGCACTAATATTCAGGATCTATTAAAGCATATTTTTAAACATGTAATACAATCACAATAGATCAATCAAAACAATTGCATTAAATAAAGAATCAAAACATGTTGAAATAGAGGTTTCATATTACCTATAAACTAAAGAAATTTAGTTACACTTGATAGAAAACAAAATCAAACATAAATAGATAGAAAAAATGAATAGAAAATGAAGGGTTCATAATTCTAAATCTTCCTTTTATCTCCTATCGAATGTTCTTTGCAAGGTAGAGGTTTAATCTTCTTCATGTTTTCTGCTTCTCTAGATGAAAATCACCCATTGAATCTCCTCTCAAAGTCTCTAAACATCTATATATATCTGCTCTTTCATTTTCCTTCAATCACATCTTTTTATAATAATTTTTGGGCTTTGAGAGATACACGATCTAATACATGACCATGTATTAGGCTATGTATAACAAAAAATATCTAGAATTTGTGGTTATGCATAGCCTGAGAGAAATACATAGGTTGACGCGTGGTCCAATATCCCCTCTTTGCTTCAAATTTTCATTTTATGTCATGTTTTCATCCAAATTCTTCTCCTTTAAGTTTGGGAAGGAAATTATAAGCTACAAACACACTTGGAGCAAATTAAGTGTCAAATATACAATAAAAGTAGAAAAATTAAGCATAAATATATCAAATATGGGGTATAAATAGGGTTAACTATCAAACATCCCCACACTTACAACATCAATCTATCATTAGTCTTAACCTGTCTATTTATACTATACATGTCATATTGAATCAAATTAACATAAAATAGAGTCAAGTTATCCTAAAATTATGTTTCTAAGCAATATTAATATTAATCACATTAATAATTGCATTAAAATCAAAATAATTTTACACCTTCACAAAGATTTCACTTAATGCACTGAAATCTTTAGGGTGAAAATATCAAAACTCTTAATCAATGCATAGTAAAACTCTTAAATTAGGCTTGAAATATTATAACATCTCCACCACTTATGTAAAAACTAGAAATAAAAATTAAAATGTTTTTTTGAGGTTTGTAATGGGGTTTAGATATGGTGTAGTTGGGATAATAAGAAGTAGCTAAATTGAAGGAAATTTAATAGAAAAAAACTTAAGAAATTTATTTATAAATACGTAGACCTTTGCATTTCTGCTCTATTGGTACCTTATCTTATTCACAATTTTTTCACAATAGATCAATCAATACCACAAATAGAGAAATAATGGACCTTTCAATAATTTTATAAGTTTCAAACAAACATGTAATGAAAGTAACCTTCAAGGTTTAAAACAATTAAAAAGGCTTCAAATAAAGACATGATAAAACTTAATATTGATAAGATTTTTGGACTCACAACAACAATCACATTTATCAGCTTTAAGAATTCGAAAGTCCAAGAACCATGTGAATATCAAAACCAAATCTAGACTTATGTGAATGACTTTATAAAATAGAAATATGCAGAGGAACTGGTAGTGTCAGGAAGAGCACGTCAATTATCGCGCCTCTAATGGTATCCGCATTCTTACAAGACCGATAACCGCTTCTGATGTGCTAACACCACTTTCTGAGACCTCACTCTTTATCTCTAGCAGAAGACATCTCCTTTACGATTTTTTAAGCAGATGATATGCTTTAGTCTTTAAGTCATATTATATATACATATATATAGTAAAAATCTAAAGCCCAAAGCCCAAACCCTAAGGCCTAAAGCCTAAATTTAATTAAGGCCTAATGAATGTTAAGTCTGCTTGGTGTGCGACCCTGTAGACTTTTTTAATATTATCAAGAGGCCCAAACTTCTTTTAGACTCGCAAGTTATAAGCAATCTCTAGCAAGACAGAATAACTACCCAATATTAAATAAGGCCAGAATATGACAATACCTAAGTCATAATAGATCAATTAAAGTAAATTCTATAATTGGTCCATGGGGTATACACAAACAATCTCCCACTTACATAAGAACCAATTATCCTCAGTGAATCCCTTTATCTTATTATATTTCGATTGAGCATAAGGCAGAAAATAATGTCATCTTTATTCGTTTCAATCATGTTTCTTGATTTTTGAGTTAGTCTATGAAACAAACAACTAACATTCACCTCGTTTGTGCACAACTATGTTACTTTTTAGTCTCAACTCATTGAGGCGCCAGAGATATCTTTCTCCCATTATATAAGAGAGACAAATTCCATCTTGTTCATCCATATTCCTCTACATGATTCATAGTATGCCTGAGCATTGCTTTTATAATCACCTTTTATGATTGACGTTTGACAATGTCAAAACAAGCCAATTCATATGTAGGAAATCGTGACAAACTCAAGTCAAAGGACTATATTCATCAGTTATCATAAGAACCACTTATAAAACTTATGTAACAATTCTTTAAACGTTCTTATAGTGGGTTGGTCCAATTGCATGTTCTCGAAAATTCATCCATGTGATTAACATAATATCTCCATATTAATGACCAGTGAAATATGGTCATCTGTTAATCAACATGCTAGTTTTGGCAGTCATTATTATCCCTTACTTTAATAACATTAACTAGGGACCTTTTATAATAACTATATATATATATTACAATGGGGTCTCACGATCAAGTCATGCACTTGATGGCCAAACGTGAGATACATATTATTCATGGGATCATAATTTAAGTTTATTTATAACTCCATTAAATATGAACACAACAAATAATAATTGGGCATTACTAATAGATTATCTAAAAACATATCACAAAATTACGATCTTATATGATCACACATCCAAATGTATAATACCTAACGCTCTAATATGACAATCTTGTTTAGCCCGTGGGAGAGGATTAGTTAATGGATCAACTATATTAAGATCTGTTAACACTTTGCACACCTTCACATCACCTCTTTCAACAATGTGTCAAATAAGGTGAAAACTCCTGAGTATGTATTTGGTCTTTTGATGAGATTTTGGTTCCTTAGCTTGGGAAATGGCTCTATTATTATCAAAATAAAGATCCACTAGATTCATAATGATAGGAACCACAACAAGTTCAATGATGAATTTTTTAACCCAAATAACCTCCTTTGTTCCTTCTGGAGCAATGTACTCAACTTTTGTTGTTGAATTAGTAACTATGTCCTACTTGGAACTCATGCAACACATTGCTCCACCATTCAGACAGAATATAAATCCTTACTATGATAGAAAGTCATCTTTATTTTATTGGAAGCTGGAATTAATGTAACCATTTAGAATGAGTTCTTCCTTACCTCCATAGATCAGGAACATATCCTTAGTTCCTCTTTAAGTACTTAAGAATGTTTTTAACAACTATCTAGTGGCTTTCACTTAGATCTAACTGATATTTACTCATCATGGTTAAAGCATATGCAACATTTTCATGAGTATGGAATACATGATGGACCTTATAGAAGATGCATATGGGGATCCTACTAATTCAATTTTATTCATCTAGTGTCGAAGGGCACTAAGCCTTACTCAAAACTATGCCATGCGAGGTGGGTAAGAAGCCTTTCTTAGATTGTTGCATATTGAATTTGTACAAAACCTTACTGATATACGTGCTTTGACTCAGTCCAATAAGCTGTCTTGATCTATCTCTTTAGATCCTAATACCTAAGATGTTGGATACCTTGCCTAAGTCTTTCATTGAAAAACATCTTTTATAGACACAAGGCTCATCTAGGTTTTGTATAAACCCATGGGTTTTGATAGACTTATCAAACCTAATGTTCCAAGACCTAGATGCTTGCTTAAGTCCATAATTGAACCTCTGCAATTTGCATACCTTATGCTCATTACCTAGCTCAACGAATCCTTCTAGTTGGGCTATATAAATTGTCGCATCAAGATCCTTATTAAGAAATGCAGTCTTGACTTCCATTTTCCAAATTTCATAATCGAATTGCGCTGCTAAGGTCAAAAGAATTTCGATAGACTTAAGTATGACAACTGGAGAAAAAATCTCCTCATAGTCTATACCCTTTTTTTGAGTATAGCTTTTAGCTACCAATCTAGCTTTAAAAGTCTCTACCTTTCCATCTGATCCTCTTTTTCCTTTAGAAGATCCACTTACACCTTATGGCTTTAGCATCTAGTGGTGGATTTACAAGGATCTAGAATTCATTGATGTATATGGAATCTATTTCCAATTCCATCGCCTTGAGCCATTTTTTGACGTCAACATCATTAATAACCTGTTTATAAGTAATGGGATCCATTTTTTCTTAGTTTGAGATGGTAATTATGCCTTCTCCTAGACCTAAATACCTGTCTGGTTCTCACAACCCTTCCACTATGTCTAGGCATGACTTGATGTTCAGTTGCTCTTTCGATTTAACTCTTAAATTCATTTTGACATCTTGTTCTACTATATCCAAATCAGCTCTTAGTTTGGATGAAATAACTGACTCCTTTAGTAATACTTCACTTCTTCCTTGTGATTTCTCACAAATTCTTTCTCTAAGAAGGTTGCATTTGTCGACATAAATACCTTCCTGTCTTGAGGATTGTAAAATAATACCCTTGTGTACCTATAAGATATCCTACAAACAAACATACTTCTAACCTTGGTTCCATCTTTGTAAATTCAAGCCTTAGAACATGGTCTAGGAAATCCCAAGTCCTTAAGTGCCATAATAAAGGCACTCGGCCAATCCATAACTCCCTAGGTGTTTTAGGAACTGATTTGGATGGAGAAATGTTAAGAAGATAAGTTGTTGTTTATATGGCATATCCCCAGAATGATTCTGGAAGGCTAACGTAGGACATCATTGATCTCACCATTTTAAATAGATAGAGCCTTATTCCTCCTCTTAGCTACACCATTCCTTTGAGGTGTTCGAGGAACTAACAAGTTGGAAATAATTCCCTTATCAATTAGAAATCTTTGGAACTCTCTAATAAGTATTGATGACCTAGATCTGTTCGAAGTTATTTTAATGGCTTACCTAGCTACTTCTCAACTTTAGCTTTGAATTCTTTGAAATTTTCAAAGGATTCACTAATTTTATGCATCAAATACAATTAGTCATGTCTAGAGTAATCATCTATAAAGGTAATAAAATATCATAACCTCCTCTAGCTTGTACATTCAAGGGCATATACGTATCAATGTGTAGTAGGTTCAATGTGGATTCAGATCTGTTTTCTTTTGAACGAAATGAGGCCTTGGTCATTTTTCCTTCAATACCAGATTCACAGGTGGGTAGTGGATCATTATCCAAGCCTACAACTATCCCATCCTTCACTTATCTATCAAGTCTTTTCTGATTAACATTGCCCAGTCTTAAATGCCATAGATATTTTGAATTAATGGTAGAGTAATTGGATTGTCTTGGTTTTATTAATTTTGTGGTGCTTAGTGAGCCTATCATAGGTTTTATAAAGAACAATCCTTGTTTAATTATTTCATTTCAAACAAAATCCTTATTCTTATATATTGAAACAACATTTTTAAAATATAAGGAATTACTAGATTTTATTAAACAAAAAACAAAAATCATGTTCCTTACAATCATTGGGATATAATATACATCCTCCAAGCATAACCTATGACCACTAGAAAAGTCTAAGATTACCATTCCTACTGATTCTACCAAAGGATCCATCTGCTATATTGACTTGAAAATGACCTTTAGGTAATCTTTTTATTTGTTAGAACCCCTACAAAGAATTGCAAACATGGTCAGTGGCTCCTGAATCTAATATCCAAGAGTTAGATGAATCAACCACATTTCTAGTTCCTAACAAACTTAGGAAACCTATACCTTGTTTTCTTTTCCAGTGGCCTTTCTCACCACAATGGAAACACTTTCCCTTGGTGTCCTTTTTGACCTTCCTTTTCGTATGTTAGATGTTGACCCCTGTTTGGGCCTTCTTTTTTATTGGAACCTTCTTCTTTTGTACCCTTGGGCTTAGAACAAGATGCTACATAAGCCTCAGGCCCATTAGCCTTAATATTTAATGCCTCCATCATGCTCTAGAGGGCATTCATCAACTAACTCAAGGTATAATCCTTGTTGTTGAGCTCATAGTAAAACTTAAACTACTGAAAAGAAGAGTTTAAGCTATTGATGATCATGATCATCTACGTTTCCACATCTATGTCAGTCCTAAGAATCTCAGCCTTAGTAATTGCAGAGATTACCTTAAGCATGTAATCCCACACCGGTTTATAAGGTTTTTTCTGAGATTGCGAAAGGATTGGATAACTTTCACCCTTATAGACCTGGTCCTCAAACCAAACATCTCATGTAGGTGATGGACCATTACATCGGCGTTTTTCATGCCTGCAAGTTGCTTTTGCAACATTACATTGACAAAAGCCAGAATATAGCATTTGGTAGTCTTATTAGCATTCTTCCATTGCTCATGTTGTTGGACTTGCTCAGAAGTTAATTTATCACCTGGAGGTGCAAGCTTATTGTCCAATAATACCCATAAAATTCATTCATATTAGGGAATGATGTCGACGTTACATCTCCATTCATTAAAATTCTTTTCATTTTCCAATTTGTTATTTTTCAAGGTAAAATGAGTGGATTTACTTTTTTGGTGATTATGTTTAGAAAAATAAATTATTAAAGAATGAGAATACTAGTCAACAATATTGGAACGTTGTATAAAATCATGAATCATGTATGCATGATCATAGATTTAACAAAACTTAAAAAAATAAATCTTTATACGATGGTTATTTTTCTTATCTATAATGGTCTAAGTGATAGTTGGTCATCTTATCAATTAAAAGGAAAACTGGGACCCTGCTACTGAAACAGCTACCAAGCATCTTCATGCCTAACTTTTTAAGAAGACCCATAATTTGGTCCATAAATTTATCAACAGAGCTATGGTGGGCAAGTTATTGATAAAACATGTTGAGTATGTAACCAATCCATTAAAGGTACTTGCAAACCATGCCTCGGTTGAGGTCATATTTGCTACCATCGAGTTGACTTATCCTTTAGGAGACACAAACCATGAAAGATTTAGGCTTCATGTTCTCTAATGGGGAGTAACACTTCACCACATGCAAACAGGCTATCATATGGAGGCCGCGGACTCTCACATGAGCATCCTCTCCCACTCAATCATTTTTATCTTTAAGTTTTAATAAATATCATATTGTCTAGATGCAATTTATTAACCATCCTATATTGTTTCATTATATATCTCATACGTAATGAAGGCATGGCAAACTCTAAGATTGGCAGTTATTCTAAATGGCATTCATTCACATAATATCACATATTATTATCATCCTTCCATCCATTCATCTCATGAATTATAAAACTACTTTTGATTGTCCATCTTAGAACATAAATAATTACAAGGTTCTTTGGCCCATAAAAAATTTGTTAGACTTGGATCTTCTGCTTCAAACTCTTCGCTCACATGACCCAGCCCATTTGGTAAAAATGTGTAATGGAATTTTTTTTACAACACTTCTTGTTTCTGATAAAACCAAATTATGTCAATAGGAAAACAAAATTCCAACACTTGAAAAACTCATAAAATCGAAATTGCCATTACACCAAATCATAAACAAAAACCATTACATTTTCTTTTCTTAGATCTATGGCTACTTCATCTTTAATATTACAGAAATTTATACATTACAAAATCAAAAGAAAATAGAAAAATGAAGACAAGGAGGAAACATGGTCACGAAAGCCCACCCTCCTTACAAACCAAACGAAGAAAACTTACAAGGTAAATCTATATTCTATGGACAACCAAAAGAACAAAACAAGCACCATATATATTTCTATCAAACAAAAAAAATATAGTAGACATAAATATAATTGCCAACCCATGTGACATATAGGAACCAAATCATGATTGTTTATAATACCAATTATTGGATCGAAAAACAATATCATATTAGATTTGGCTAAACGTTAGATTTCAAAAACTTTTTTCAAAATCAACACGTAGCAAAAACATAATAACTAAATCAATATGTTTTAATCCATACATGATACGGTATTAGAAAAATAAATAACATAAGAACATGATCAAAATTTTACCGACTCCTTTTCTACAGCTTTGACTCCTTGTTATTGTATCCTCTCCTTGTTATTATATCCTCAACTAATTTGATCTATCACTTGTTCTCCTTAGACAACTTAGTTAACAAGATCCTTTGGTAGGAAAGGAAAAGAAATATTGTAAAGGTATTTCTTTTATGATCAATAAATTGAAAGAACCAAAATAAGGCACTCTCATTCCTAATTTTGGCTAGATTATGAAAGAAAGAAGGGGGAACTCAAGCAACCAATGCACCAATTCATTCTTTTAATCAAAATGAAATAGAGTCAATAAATGGGACGTTCTCATTTGTTTAATATGGCTAGATGAAAAGTAAAAAAAGAAAAATAAGATACTCTCATTTTCAGTTAAATGATGAAAGAAGGGAGAGAGATCAATAAGTGCACCATTTCCTTATTTAATCAAATGAATGCTAAAAGTTTATATGTTCTTCTACATGCCAACACTAAATGACAACCATTAAACCATTTAATGATAAGACCATTTGTTAGCCCCAAATTTTTTTTAAAAAATTAAGCATGATTAGATTAATTGAGTAAG
>JANTPM010000245.1:27934831-27948631 GCA_025434745.1 Erythroxylum divaricatum | reverse complement strand
AACATACTTGATTCCAGATTCATTTAATAGTGTCATTATCGATAGTCAACTACTATCATGATATGAAACTCATCATTACGTTGAAGTAAACTCCTTTACTTGTATGGAGATAAATCGCAACACTACAGTCTAAACCATAATCAAGCGACCAACTTGATTATTCAACTGTGAATCATTTATTTTTAGATTATAATAATATACATATTTCTCATACATGTCTATGTATATGTGTATTATTTATAAAATAATCTTGGTATCTTATGACTAGATAAATAATGCTCAAACAAATAAAACCAAACTCTTTTGTTTTGTTAATAATAAATATTTTCATTACAAAAGTAATTGGATGAAAATTAAGTTATAAGTAAATACACTTACTTTCCAGGGTACTATATTTACATAACTCCAATAATATCCTACTTTCCCTAAAGCAAGTTTTACATATCCCTCATTGCCATCCCTGCTAGATGACCCTCAAAACTCTTTTGAGACAGTGTCTTCATAAATGGATCAGCAAGGTTTTGCTCTGTGGGAATCTTTACCACATTCACCTCACTACATTGTATTATCTCCCTTATGAGATGATACTTTCTCTCAATGTGTTTGGTAGCTTTATGGTTCTGAGGTTTTTTAGAATTAGCCACTACCCCATTATTATCACAATAAAGTATAATGGCCTTTTCTGCCTCAGGAACCACCTACAAATCATTTAGGAAATTGTGGAGGCAAACTAATTCTTTTGCTGCTTTACAAGCAACAACATACTCAGCCTCCATAATCAAATCAGCAACATAAGATTGCTTGATACTCCTCTAGACTATGGCTCCATCTCTTAAAACAAATACAGAATCAGAAGTTGATTTCCTTGAATCAACTTCTGATTGGAAATCAAAATATGTATATCCTATCATAATCAGGTTACTTCCAGAGTAAACAAGCATTAAGTTCTTCATCCTATGAAGATACTTCAGTATGCACTTCACCGTGGTCCAATGCACTATTCCTAGATTGGACTAAAATCTACTTACCAGTACCACAACATAACAGATATCCACTCTAGTGCAAAGTATAGCATACATTAAACTTCCAACTGCTAAAGCTTATGGAATGTTATGCATACGTTTGACCTCCTTTCGGGTCTTAGGTGTTTTTCCTTTGAAAATTTGATTCCATGTCTAATAGGTGTGAAACCTCTCTTGGAATCTTGTATCACAAACTTATTGAACATGTTCTCAATGTAGGTTATTTATGACAAGGCTATCAGTTTGTTCTTATGATCCCTTATAAGTTTGATCCCTAGAACATAGCTAGCCTCTCCTAAATCCTTTATTAAGAACTGTTCATTTAGCCATCCCTTAACCATAGATAACATTCCTACATCATTCCCAATGAGCAAAATGTGATCAACATAGAGGATTAGGAAAGTAACCTTACCTTCTTGTATTCTTTTATAGACACTAGGCTCATCTTTTTTTTTGTATGAACCTATAAGTTTTGATAGACTTATCAAACCTAATGCTCCAAGGCCTAGATGCTTGCTTAGGCCCATAAATGGACCTTTACAATTTGCGTTCCTTATACTCATTACCTGGCTCAATGAATCCTTCTAGTTCGAACAAATAAATGGTCTCCTCAAGATCCCAATTAGGAAATCCGGTCTTGACATTCATTTTCCATATTTCATAATCGAAATAGACTGCTATGGCCAAAAGAATTCTGATGGACTTAAACGTGGCAACTGGAGAAAATGTCTACTTATAGTCTATACCCTTCTTTTGAGTATATCCTTTAGCTACCAATCTAGCTTTAAAGGCCTCTACCTCTCCATCTGATCCTCTATTCCTTTTGTAAATTTATTTACACCCTATGGCTTTTACATCTGATGGTAGATGTACAAGGATCCAAACTTTATTGACATACATGGAATTTACTTCTAATTCCATCCGCTTAAGCCATTTTTCTACATCAACATCATTAATAGCCTATGTATAAGTAATGAGACCTATTTCCTCTTAGTCTGAGATGGCTATAATGCCTTCTCCTAGACCTAGATGCCTATCTAGTTGTCTCACAACACTTTCATTATTTTTATGCATTGTTCGATGTTCAGGTTGCATTTGATTCAACTCTTGAATCCATTTCGACATCTTGTTATACTATATCCAAATCAACTCTTGGTTTAGATGAAATAACCAACTCTTTAAGTACTACTTCACTTCTTCCTTTGTGATTTCTCACAAACTCTTCCTCTAGGAAAGTTGCATTTGTCGAAATAAATACCTTCCTATCTTGAGGACTGTAAAACTAGTACCTATAGGATATCCTACAAACAAACATACTTCTGACCTTGGTTCCATCTTTGTGGATTCAGGGCTTAGAACATAGGCTGGGCAGCCCTAAGTCCTTAAGTGCCATAATGAAGGCACTCGGCCAGTCTACAACTCCCTAGGTGTTTTAGGCACCAATTTTGATGGAGCAAAGTTAAGAAGATAAGTTGTAATTTGTATGGCATATCCCCAGAATGATTCTATAAGGCTAGCATAGGACATCATTGATCTTACAATTTCCAATAAAGCCCTATTTCTACTCTCAGCTACACCATTCTATTGAGGTGTTTGAAGAGTTAACAAGTTGGAAACAATTCCATTGTCAATTAAATATTGTTGGAACTCTCTAGATAAGTACTCACCACCTCGATTTGATCGAAGTTATTTTAATGGCTTGCCTTGCTGCATCTCAACTTCAGCATTGAATTCTTTGAACTTTTCAAAGGACTCACTTTTTTTATGCATCAAATACAAATACCCATGTTTAGAATAATCATTTATAAAGGTTATGAACTATTCATAAGCTCCTCTAACTTGTACATTCATGGGCCTACACACATCAATATATACCAAGTCCAATGTGGATTTAGATCTGTTTCCTTTAAAAGGAAATGAGGCCTTGGTCATTTTTCCTTCAATACAAGATTCATAGGTGGGTAATGGATCATTATCCAAGCCTGCATGGATCCCATCCTTCACTAACCTGTCAAGTATTTTCTGATTGACATGACCCATTCTTAAGTTCCACAGATATTTTGAATTAATGCTAGAGTCATTGGATTGTCTTAGCTTTATTAATTCTGTGGTGTTTAGTGAGCCTGTTATAGGTTCTATAAAGAACACTCCCTGTTTAATTATTGCAATACAAATAAAATCCTTATTCTCATATATTGAAGCAACATTTTCAAAATATAAGGAATAATCAGATTTTATTAAACAAAAAAATAGAAATCATGTTCCTTATAATCATTAGGATGTAATATACATTCTCCAAATATAACCTTTGACCACTAGGAAAGTCTAAGATAAATACTCCTACTGATTCTGCTAAAACATAGAATTCATTTGCTATCTTGACTTGAAATTGGCCTTTAGGTAGTCTTTTTCTTTGCGTGAACCCCTATAAAGAATTGTAAACATGGTAAGTGGCGCTTAAATCTAATATCCAAGAATCAAATGTATCTACCACATTTCTAGTTCCTAACAAACTTAGGAAACCTATACCTTGTTTTCATTTTAGAGACTCAAGGTAGACTGCACAGTTTCTTTTCTAGTGGCCCTTCTCACCATAGGGGAAATACTTTCCTTTTGGGTCCTTTTTGACCTTCTTTTCATAGGTTAGGCCTTGACCTCTATTTGGGCCTTCTTTTTCATTGAACCCTTCTTCTTTTGCTTACCCTTACCATTGGGCTTAGAAGAAGATGCTACATTAGCTTCTGGCCATTAGCCTTGATATTTAATATCTCCTCCATTCTTTGGAGGGTATTCATCAACTCTCTCAAGGTGTAATCCTTTTTGTTGAGCTCACAGTCTAACTTAAACTGTTGTAAAGAAGAGTTTAAGCTATTGATGATCATAATCATTTTCATTTCTACATCTATATCCACCCCAAGAGTCTCAACCTTAGTAACAGCAAAGATTACCTTAAGCATGTAATCCCGTACTAGTTCACCTAGTTTTTGTTTGAGATTATGAAAGGTTTGGAATAGCTTTCACCCTTGTAGACCTGGTCCTCACACCAAACATCTCATGCAGGTGATGGACCATTACACCGACAGTTTTCATGCAAGCAATTTGCTTTTGCAACATTCCTCTGACAGAAGCTAGAATATAGCATTTCGTAGTCTTATCAGCATTCTACCATCGCTTATATTGTTAGACTTGCTCAAAAGTTGAATTTCCACCCGCAGGTGTAGACTCATTTTTAATTAATACCTATAAAATTCGTTCATATTAAAGAACAATGTCAAGGTTACGTCTCCATTCATTACATTTGTCTCTGTTTTCCAATTTTTTATTTGTCTAAAGTATTGTGAGAGGATTTATATTGTGGTGATTGTGTCTGAAAATATAAATTATTAAAGAATAATTATACTAGTCAAAATATTAGAACTTGGTATAAAATCATGATGCATGTATGCATGATGGTATATTTAACAAAACTTTACAAAATAAATCTTTATATGATAGTTATTTTTTCTCATCTATAATAGAATAAGTGACAGTGGGTCATCTTATCCATTAAAAGAAAAACTAGGACCCTCCCACTAAAAAAAACTTCCAAGCATGTTCATGCCTAACTTGTTGAGAAGCTTCGTAATTTGGTCCATACATTTATCAAAAGAGCTATAGTGGGCAGGTTATTGATAAACTATGTTGAGTGTGTAATCTTTTGATTCTTCCACTAAAGGTACTTGTAAACTATGCCTCGTTGGGAGGTCACATTTGCTACCAATGATGGACTTATCCATTAGGAGACCTAAACCATGCAAGATCTAGAATTGATGTCCTTCAGTGGGGAGTAACACTTCACCACATATAAATGGGCCATCACATTGAGACTGTGGACTCTCACATCAACATCCTCTCCTACTCAATCTTTTTGGTCTTTAAGTTTTAATAAATACCATCTTGTCTAGATGCAATTTATTATCCATCCTATATTGTTTCATTATATATCTCATACATAATGAATACATGGAAAAGCTTAGGGTTGACAATTTTCTAAATGACATACAATCACATAATATCGCATATTATTTGCATCCATTTATCCTTTCATCTCATGAACTAATAAGCCACTTTTGATTGTCCATCCTAGAACATAAATAAAATTACAAGGCTTTTAGGCCTAAAAATTTCTTCTTAAACTTGGATCTTTTGCTTTGAACTCTTTGTTCCATGACCTGACCCAATCGGTAAACAAGTATTAATGGCATTTATTTTTCAACAAGTTTTGATTTTCATAAAACTGAATTTTGTTATTAGGAAAAAAAAAATCCAGCATTTGTAAACCTCATAAAAACGAATTTCTCAATAGGAATACAAAATTCCATCATTTTTAAAACTTACAAAATCGAAATTGTCAATAGGAATACAAGATTCTAGCATTTGAAAATCTTAAAAAATTGAAAAAGCCATTACACCAAAATAAAAAACTGAAACCATTACTTATCCTTTTCTTTGATCCATGGTTGCTCCATCTTCAATATTATAGAAAAATGTACATTACAAAATCAAAGAAAATAGAAAAATGAAGCCAAGGAGGAAATATGATGATGATAAGCCACCCTCTTTGTTACAAACCAAATGAAGAAAACTTACAAGGTAACACTATCTTCTATGGACAACCAAAAGAGCAAAACATATACCACATATATTTCTATCACATAAAAATGCGTAGTATACAAAATTTAATTTCCAACCCATGCATCACATATAGGAACCAAAATCATGCATAATAAAATGTCTCTGATACCAATTATTGGATCGAAAAACAAAAGCATACTAGATTTGGCTGTATGGTAGATTTCAAAAACTTTTTTTGAAATCAAAACATTGGGGAAGCATAAAAACCAAATCAACTTGAATTCATCCATACATAATACGGTATAAGGAAAATAACCAACATAAGAATAAGATGGAAATTATACTGACTCCTTTGCTACAACTTTGACTCCTCTATGTTGCATCCTCTCCACACTAATGTACTCTCCTTTTTGTTGTATCCTCAACCAATCTGATCTACCACTTATTCCCCTTGGACAACTTGGTTAATAAGATCCCTTAGTGGGAAAGGAGAAGAAATATTGAGGAGGTTTACCTTTTATGATCAACTAGTTGAAAGAACCAAATGGGGACAATCTCATTACAAGTTTCAACTAGCTCATGAAAAAGAGGAGAGAGTGAGTCAAAAATGCAACACCTTATTCTCTATCTTCAAAAATGAAGAAGAAGGGCATAAATGAGATATTTTGATTTGTTTTAATATGGCTAGATGGAAAGACTAAAATAAGAAAAATAGAACCTCTTAATTTCGTTTAAAGATGAAAAAAGAGAGTGATGTGCATCCAATGCATCACTTCATTCTTTAATCAAAAATCAAGAAGCCAATAAATGAGATACTCTCATTTGTTTAATATGGCTATATGAAAAGACTAATAACCTAAATGAGACCCTCTCATTTTCGGTTATGAGATGATACAAGGGAGAGAGTACATCAAATGCACCTCTTCCTTCTTTAATCAAATGAATGCTAAAAGGTTACATGTCATCATTAAAAGATAACCATTAAACCATTTAATGATAAAATCATTACTCCATTTAATGATGACACGATTAAACCCATTTAATGATGATGAAGCATGATAAAAACCTAACTTAAATGTGTACCTGTCCATTTAGTCCATTTAACTGAAGTTTGCCCTCCTTTTATCTTTGATAACTTTGTTTCAATTTAATTAATCTAATTACTCAAATCAAACTAAAGTCTAACACAATATTAAATATTAATTTAGGCTTCTAATTAACAATTAATTAGTGAAAGCCCAACATTTAATCATATACTTTAAAAGTCAATTTAATTAATTCTTAATTAAATTGTTTTGGATTTTGTATTCCGAGTCTAATTCGGTCACTCCTTTCTTTTTTGTCTCATATTTCTTTCTGAAAACCTCTATTTATTTTTCTTACTTTCCTTGATAATGTTCCTAGAGGCCAAGTGGGGAATCTAATTGGACTTTTATAATTCATGCCTTAATAAGCCCAAAATTAATTTAATCTTATAAGAATTAATTCCAAATTATTAACCAAATGTCTTTCTACTGAAGACAATTAGATTAACTTTTAAATTACTAAATATTATAAGAGTGCATGTTTCAAATTAGATATCTAATTGTAAACTCTATTATGAACCATATTATAGTCATCAGCTGACCTTAATTCTATAGGAGCAAATAGAGAGTCTCCAGTATGTTAGTTTGAACAAATACCTCAGAGAATTCTTGAGAGGAGATAAAGGAGGTATGATAAACTTAGAAAGAAGGGGTTATAGCCTTTTATGGAAGTACAGACCCTACTAAGGTAAAAGGTTGGTTGGAAAGAATGGAGCAAATATTTGAGTAGATAGACTTTGAGTTTGATGAAAGATTCAACCACTCAATCTCATTACTACAATCTTCGACTTATCAGTGGTGGAAGATTGTTCCTAGCAGTTCTGCTTAACATTGTGGGAAGACTTCTTGAGGGTCACTAAGGAGGACTAGATACCAAAGATCTATCAAGATAAGAAGATGAAGGAGTTTCTAGATCTGAAACAAGGAAGCCTTACTGTAGCTAGTATGAGGTGCGATTTAATAGGTTAATAGGGTATGCTACTACTTTGATTCTGACTGAGGAAGATACATGTAGGCAATTTGAGGATTTACTGAATATAGAGATCAAAATGAGGTTGACTATCACTAATTTGAGTAGTTTTACTAATTTGAGAGCTTTTTTAATTCGAATAGAATAGTTATTGAAAGATGGACAAGGAAAGTATGGAAAGGAATTTAGAATTAAGAGATTCGTTAAATGCCAGAATAGATTGTTCCAATCACTGATTAGATTGAGACAGTTCAGGTTTAGACCAAAAGGCAGTTTTGTGCATGTTAGTAGTGGTAGAGGTCAAGTATTAGGAGGAAAGACACAACAGATACCTAGTTGTGAGCATTATGGAAAGAAACATGGTGGAGAATGTTTGAAGATATTAGGAGCTTGTTTTTCTTATGGCTCTTTTGAGCACCAAATTAGAGACTATTCTGCGATTTTGGGAGCACAGTGAGAGGAGGATTAGTAACTGAGATGACTTTCCAGCAAAGTAGACCTAGTGGAGTAAGATAGAGAGGCAGAGGTAGAGGTAGAATAACTTTAGCAGGTCCTAGTGTTCAGACTGAGGTGCAGAGTGACCAAGCATAGTCCCAAGCTAGGATCTTTGCTATTACCAGATGGGAGGTACAGAATTCTCCAGATGTTGTTGTAAATGTGTTACATGTCTTTCAATTTGAAGCATTTGCATTGTTAGATCTAGGATCTATACATTCATTCATTACACCACATTTGGCATCTAGACTGCATTGTGAGAGAGAGATGTAGAAATTTCATTTAGAGGTGAGTACTCTATTAGGTAGTACTATAGTGATTGGGAAAGTCTATAAAGGGTGCATTATTCGAGTTGACTAGATAGAGTTAGAAGCCAATTTGATAGTATTGTAGTTAAAAGAGATAGATCTCATTTTGGGTATAGACAGGCTTACTACACATAGGGCTATAATGAACTGCTACATTAAGGAAGTCATTCTTGAATCTCCTAATCAACGAAGGGTTATATTTTGAGGTGTTACTCAAGCAGTGCCAGCCAAATTGATTTCCTCAATGAGTGCTTTTAGGCTGATTCGAAGTGGATGTGAGGCTTATCTAGCTTATGTGACTGATACCTGAACTGAGTAGATAGTTTAAGATATTCATGTTGTTAGAGATTTTCCGGATGTATTTGCTATTAAATTCCCAGGTTTACCCCCAGATAGGGAGACGGAATTCATAATTGACCTTGTTCTAGGTACTGCTTCTTTATTTATTCCTCCGTACAAAATGGCACTTATAAAACTTAAGGAACTTAAGACTCAGTTGTAGGAGTTGTTGGATAAAGGGTTTTATCAGGCTCAGTGTGCCACCTTGGGGAGCTCCAGTTTTGTTTATGAAGAAGAAGGATGGGACCTAGAGATTATGCATTAATTATAGATAATTGAATTAGATGACAATAAAGAATAAATTTCATTTATCGATAATAGTTGATTTACTTGATCAGTTACAGGGAGCTCAGGTGTTTACTAAACTAGATGTGAGATCATGGTACTATCAGTTGAAGATACTAGAAGTTAATGTACCAAAGAGTTCATTCAGAACTAGATAGAGGCACTTTGAGTTTTTGTGATGCCTTTTAGATTGAAAAATGCTTTGGTAGCTTTTATCGCATTAATGAATAAGGTATTCCAACCTTACTTAGATAATTTTGTGATTTTATGGTACAATGATTGCATATGCTTCGAGATAGTTAATGTCTCACGAGTTCAACTATCCAGTTCATGATTTAGAGCTTACTACGGTGGTGTTTGCTTTGAAGATTTGGAGGCATTATTTATATGGTGAAACATTTTAGATATTTACAAATCATAAAAGTTTGAAATATTCATTAAGTTAGAAGGAGTTGAATATGAGACAATGGTGGTAGATTGAATTGCTTAAAGATTATTATTGCATGATAGAGTATCATCCTGGTAAAGTTAATATTGTGACTGATGCATTAAGCAGGAAAACTAATAGTAGTGTAGTACAGATTTAGACATCCAGGTTACCAAACCTAGTTCAACTGAGAGTATTGAATTTTGAGCTAGGTTTAGGACAGAATGAAGCATTGTTAGTACGATGAAGCTTAGACTAGTATTGCATGAAAGGATAAAAAAAGCTCAAAGTAAGGATCCAGAATTAGTGAAGCTTATTGAGAAGTTGAAACAGAACTCGAATTCTGAGTTTGAGTTGAGAAATGATACATTGTGGTTGAAGCGAAGATTATGTGTACCTAATGTTGATGATTTTAGGAAAGGAATTTTAGAACAACCTCACATAGTAACCTATGCTATGCATCCTAGTACTACTAAGATGTACAGTACTTTGACGTAGCATTTTTGTTGGCCAAGGATGAAGAAGCAAGTGGCAGAGTATGCTGTTAAATGTTTGACATGCCAATAGATTACGGCAGAGCATCAAGCTCTAATTAGAAAGTTACAGTCATTACCTATTCTGGAGTGGATATAGGAGAGGATTACTATGGATTTCATTATGGGTGCTGAGGACTCCGAGGTAATATGATCTTATATAGATCATTATTGATATATTGATGAAATTGACACATTTCTTACTTATGAGAGAGAACACAATGGATCAGTTAGCTCGAAGGTATGTAAATGAGATAGTGAGATTCTATAGAGTTCCAATATCTATTTTATTAGATCAAGATCCTATATTTACTTCTAGATTTTGGGGTAGTTTATAAACAACATTAGGTACAAAGTTGAACTTTAGTACGTCTTTTTATCCTTAGACAGATAGACATAGTAAAATAACTATTAAGACTGTTGAGGATATGCTCAGAGCTTATGGTTTGGAGTTCCAAGGAACATGGGATCGATATGTAGCTCTCATTGAATTTGCATATAATAATCATTATCACAGTAGTATTGGTATGGCTCCATATGAGGCATTATATGGTAAAAAGTGTCGTTCTTCCTTGTGTTGGGATGAAGAGGTTCTAAGGATTGTTGAAGGCCTATAACTGATTTAAGATATTTTTGATAAGGTAAAATTGATCCGTAGTAGGGTTAAGGCAGCTCAAGATAGGGAGAAAAGTTATACAAATCAGCACCAGAGAGATATGGAGTACCAAGTGGGAGATAAATTGTTTATGAGAGTATCACCTTGATGAGGAGTGCTAAGGTTTGGTAAAAAGAGTAAGTTAAGTCTTAGATACATTAGTCGATAAGAGGCTACTGAGAGAGTTGGACCAATGACTTATAAGTTAGCATTACTAGCAGAGATATCTCATATCCATAATTTTCTTCATGTTAGTATGCTCATAAGATATCGATCTAACCCGACACCTCTATTACCAATATAGGAAGTTGAAATTGTAAGTAATTTAAGCTATGATAAGGAGCTGGTTAAAATAGTGGGTTGCTAGACTAAACAATTAAGAAACTGAATAATCTTATTTGTAAAGTCCTTAGAAGGAATCATTCGAGAGAAGAAGCCACATAGGAGACTGAGGAGAATATGAGGAATTAGTTGCCCCAACTATTTGCTCAATCAGGTAAGAATTTCGAGGAAGAAATTTCTTAAGGGGGATAATTATAATAGTTGATTTCCATACTAAGGATTGGAACCTTATATTATTACACATGAGTCATATCATTTAAGAATTTATGAAATGCATTTCATTCACATGCATAATATTTTCATACACACATGAATCATGATTTAGAAAAAATTACAAAGATTGTATATGCACTTAATTGACATATTCTGGGGTATGAAAGGTTTAAAATGATTGTGATGTGAATTGTGTATTGTGTATGTCTTAGATTTTGGTTTGGTGGATTATAAATAGTAAATCCATGCCCGAAAAGTCAATTGAGCATGTATTGAACATGATGCATATATATGTGCATGATTGAATATTTATGTGATTGAACAACTTCTTAATGTATATATGTATTACATGAGTAAAGAAGCACAAATTGATCGTCAACATCCATGCATTGTCAGGTCATCAAGGCAATAGCTTATCTGGAGCATATTATGAGTTAACCTAGATGTTTTCTCACTATGATTGATTTGTTTCTGTTTAAATTTCAATTATTGAATTGTTACTTATGTGATTGTGATAATTTCAAACATTGTTGGTTTGAGGAATTTGATATTCAGGAATGTTTTGGAAGTGCTTTCATGATATATGTTGAACGTGTACTCAACTAAATGTGGAATGCCAGAATTAGATCCAAAGAATATAATAGATGACATGAGCACATTGAATGAAAAGTATTGATAGCATATTATGTGAATTGATGCATTCCATTACATTGATATGCATGACCAGATAAAGGAGTTGTGACTTGACTGACTAATGTGAAAAAAAGCTTTAAGCTCAGGATGTGCATAAAGAGCCACAGACTCAGTTATTAATGAGCCTAGCATCCACAAAGGTTGTAGGATAGTAAATGAAATGAGCCTGATATTCATAATAGATATGTGACAGTAAATAGGTGCTTGGTCACAACAAAGTAAAATGAAAATGGAGTCACCTGTGCACTTGCATATATAACTTTACATGTATTGAGTGAATGATTGAAATGAATTACTAAATTATTTTAATATAGTGATTTAAAATGTTGTGTACCTATTATACTTGTTAAAATGTGATGAAAGGTGTTGTGGTATACAAAATTGGATACTGCGATATACTTATGAATTTGATTTCATACTTATGATGTTTGTGTTCTAACTTGATTGCTATCAATTTTTAGGAACAAGTACAAAGGAGACCTAGCTTTTAAGGCAATCTAGTAGAAGTTTAGTGTTATCAATTTTTGGGAACAAGAATAGCTCAAAGGTCTGATTAGTTGATATCTAAAGAGTCTAGTAGATTGTATGTATTTATTTTTCTCATTTCATGCAAAACATTTTGTAAAAGAGCATTAAAATCTTAGATGTTTCTGGGAATGTAAATATATGGATTGTGAAGTGTAATGTTACAATGTAAGTAATGTTGGCGAATGAAATGGGAAAAGTTGATCTTTTGAATACTTATGTTATATGTGATACCATAATAAGTTATGTGACTATTCTAACGAGCCATTTTCATTGGGTATGTTCTCAAATATCCTTTGGATGCTCGACATATTCTCTATGGAAGTGGTATGTTACATTTTCTACACGGTGATAAAGTATTATGAACTATCGATGATCCTAATTATAATGATTATGTTGGGCACCGATTCCGAAACCCAACTCTTGCGAAATCATAAAGCGTGAGCGTAAACTCATAGGATTTTTCCCATGAACCCTTATTAGGCATCATCCCACAAGGGTGGTGTGCCCCATGACCATCAAACATCAAAACAAACTTATTATAAGGCTTAATGGCATTTCATGCCACAAATACATTAATGTCTCAAATCTCCATATACAAAAGTTACATGAACAAATAATCCTTTGAATGTAACTAAACCCTCATGATTACAAAATCTAGCTTAAAATACAAAAAATGTGCATAATTGAGGTTAGGTCTTGACTCTCTTTTACTCCATCATTTGTTCATCACCTAGACATCGGGAGGATAATGGGGGTGAGCTTAAAGCTCGTGGGTAATAGTTTATAACGGAAAAATAAGCAAAAATCATTTTCAAAACTCATTGTCATTATACATTTTCGAAACCATAGTAATTTCACAATAAAAATCCTCAAACACTTGTTTCTTAAAAATTTTAATTTATCAAACAATTCATGAGCAATTATAAATCATGCATGCATCAAACTTGTCAACGGATCATAAGCACATATGTACATAAGAACAGTTTGGGTGCATCCAAAACAGAATATACTACACATTTCCCATAAGGGTCATGTGTAGCTGTGAACAGAATATACTAATGCAATCCCACGTAATGATCTTGCGTAATCGTGAACTTATGGGAGTCCATCAAAGAGCACTATGCCACGAGCGGGCAAGCGGGAGAAGTCTTAAACTTGGGTCAACGTGCACGTGACATTTCTTGAGGGATCACCACAAACCCACATAACACATATATCATGACTTGTAAACTTGTGTTGCCCAAAATGGCACTTCTTGAAAACTTGAGTTTCATGAGCATACAATATTTCA